>JAESUZ010004344.1:0-475111 GCA_017311185.1 Proteles cristata cristata | reverse complement strand
TGAAATGTCTGTTTTAGAGAGTAGAGGAAACCTATCACTTTTCCCAAATGGAGAATGGAATTTTTAAATTGTTTTGTTTTAAATTAAAAAAATTTTGGGTGCCTGGGTGGCTTACTGCCAAGCATCCGACTCGCTTAGGGTCATGATCTCGCGGTTTGTGGGTCTCGAGCTCCGCTGCCGGGCTCTGTGCTGACTACCAGCTCAGAGCCTGGAGCCTGTTTCAGTCTGTGACTCCCTCTCTCTCTGACCCTCCCCTGCTCACGCGGTCTCGCTCTCTCTCCTAGAAATAAATAAAACATTAAAAAAAAAATTTTTTTTACAGTTCATTGTCAAGTTGGTTTCCATATAACACCCAGTGCTCATCCCCAAGTGCCCTCCTTCAAAGGAGAAATTCTAAAGATGTAGTTTGTCATTCTTTAATTACGGTAGCCTTTTTACTAAGCTATTCTTTACAACTTTGAAGTATGATAAATGTTATTATAGAGATACCCCAAGTATCACAGAAAGATTCCATTAAATGAATAATATGTTTAATGGAAAAGTTAAGGTTCTTTTGTGATTCTTGGCAAGTAAGCATATTTGGATAAGCAGAACTTATATATTCAAAATATTTTTTGATCACTTGGGTGCAGGTACAGTGCTATGTAGGCAATAAGACTATAAACTAAGAGAGAGGTTACAGTCTTGCAGAGGAGAGATAATCAAATGCTCATACAAATCTCTAATTACAAATTATATTAAATGATGAAGGAAAAGTATAGAATGCTACGACGGTATACATTAGAGGGATCTAATCCAGTCCAGAATGTCAGGCAATGTGACAGCTAAGAGCTCAGAGTTCAAATCCAACCTATGCCAGGTAGTAACCCAGATACATTATTTCTCTTTCGAACCTCTGTTTTTTCATCTGTAATGACAGATAAGACGACCTACCTCACAGAGTTGCTCTAAGTAGTAAATGAGAAAATCTATGAGGCCCTTGGCACAGTGTCTAAATACTGACCAATGCATACTGTTCCATACATATTTGATTATGTGGAGCTGTTCTGTGATTCCACCAATTTGGATCAGTTGCTCCCCACCCATGCTCCCACAAGACACTCTATGTACTACTACGATAACAATTATCTTACTGTGTCACAATCACCTACTCATTTACCTTTCTTTTTCTCACTAGACTGTCAGCAGCTTGCAGAAATCATGGATTCTGCTTCTTTCATTTCCAACTCTCCTGGCACTGTCCAACTCACAGCGAGGGCTACTTAAATGTTTACAGAAATTCACTCTGCCCTTTGCACTCACCATCTTTATGACACTACAGTCCTATTGCTTTCCCTTCTGCCATCTCAATATCTTTATGTTTGTTCTTCCATCTGCCATAAAATACTATTTAAGAACATTCTTTCCTATAGTGTTTTATGGAAAACTCTTTCCCAGATCATTCTTTCATTCATTTTTAAAGATTCTATTTTTAAGTAATCTCCACACCCAACATGGGGCTTGAACTTACAACTCCAAGACCAAGAGTCGCAAGCTGTACCAAGTGGGCCAGCCAGGCACCCCTCCTAGATCTTTTAGTCCTTGCTTCTTAGCATTCATGTCTCTGCTAATTATACCTCTCCACAGCTGTTTTCTGACCACCTTGTCCAAAACAGCACCCCATCCCACATTTTCTCTGCCCTTTCATTTTTATTCCTAGTAATTACTACCTGAAATTGCATTATTGATTTGTTTACTTATATATATACAGTCTGTCTGTCCTAGAATGTAAGCTCTTTGAAAATAAGGAGTTTGCTAGATTGATTTAATACTGTAATACCAACAGTAGAATAGTGCCTGGCACATGGTAAACCTTCAACAAATATTTACTAACTGAAGGATGGATGAATGTATGGAGTCAAAAGCTTTGGGTTTCTACCACAGTTATTTCAGTATACCATACATATTGAGTACATAGGAGGAATACAAAGACAGAAAGAAGCCAAAATATTTACTTATTTTACTCTTTTCTTTACCTTCTGTTGGAAGAACTGGTCACTAAAATGATCAAAAGGCAGGCAACCTGCCAAAGTGGAGAGTTTAGTCAATCCAATAAACAGGTAACTTGGCCTGGATTAGGGTCTGAACATACTCTAGTCTTCCAGAGGGTCTTAATCTTGCAGTTCCTTGTAAAGGAGGTCATTCCCACAAAGAGGCACACTCCTGCAGTAGCAGGGTAGGGAAGGGGAAGGGGTACAGAGCAGGCTGCATACGCAAGCAGAAAGTCCACCTCAGTGGCTCTCATCTGGGAGGTGGTCAAAATATTTACAATGTAGGTGTAAGATAATACCTGGAGACATTAAGATTGTCAAGACCTGGGGGTAGAGAATGGGGGCAGTGCCACTGGCATCTTGTGGGTAGAAGCCAAAGATGCTGCTAACCATCTTACTATACACAGGACAGCCCCATACCAGAATGAATTCTCCAGCCCAAAATGTCAACAGGGCTACTGTTGAGACAACTTAGTCTACTCTTTTCCCTTTACTGAATATAGCGTTTTAAATGCAAGTGATATTATGAGACACAGAACCTTAAATATACTTGATTTAGAAAACTAAACCAGTATGACTTTCAGTCTTTTGTTACTAACAATGACTGGTGACACCAAGACTAACATATCAGTATGTCAAGTCCCTGCTATTAAGAATCTTTGGTAGATCTTGGAGATAAAGAACACTTCATGGGGAACTTGACCATCTCTAAAAATCAAATTAGCCAGAACTCAACAAACTCAGAACACCATGTAGTCCCCAAGACTAGTCATTTGAGGACTGCACTCTGCCATTGCCATTTTAAGCACACAATACCCACCACATCTCTGGTTACTTTTTCTGGGTGTCCTTTCCAAATCCCACCCTTTCCCCAAAACCTTTCCTTATAACTCTAGTAATCTTTTCCACTGTGCCTCCTATCTGGAGGTGCACTCAAAAGTCTGCTGCTTATAATATTTACTAAAGAAAACTCCAGTCCATTCAACTCATTTCATCTCGTTCCTTTTGCGCTTAAGGTTAGTAACTACACAAACAAGCATTTGTGTGCTGTTCTTTCTTTCCTATCTGTATACCTTGTACCCCAACTTCCCTGTAAAGACTGTTAGATTTCCTTCTGCACACACACAACCTCTAGGATCAAGCAAGGAACCCAAACTTAATTCCCCCAGTAATCTTCTGCTTAAAACATTGTTAGGATTCATCAGCCAGGAAAATCAATTACGAGGAGAATCAAATGTGTTCAGGGAACTCAAGCTTATGTCCTAAAATGACTACTGTCTTTACAACGATCTTAGACAACTCAACTTTTCCTACTCGCATTCGCATGGAAAGTTTTTCTTAGATGGGGCAGCAAGGTCGCACACCAATAGGAGTTACGTAACTCCTCGGAATCTCCCACTTAAGCATCTTTTTCTCAAAGCCGGGGACCACTTTACATGCGGTTACCAAGGTAACCGGGAACAGCAAAAAATCTGAAGTGGTTCTATCTACGGAAGAAATTCTAAGGTCCAAAGTTAAAAGTGCAGAGCAGCGGCGCCTTATTAGTAGGCAATGGCCGCGCCACAGTGGCTAATTTAAAATCTCTGTCCAGCGCCAGGCCCGCTTTTTTCAGGAATCCTTGCTTCGGGACAGAGACTTCGGCAGACCCACCACCGTTAAGCCGGGCAGTCGCCTCCCGCCGCTTCATTCCGCCCCAAGAAGCCACTGCCCTCCACATCCCCACCGTGCCGGCGCAAGCCGCGGACCGAACGGAGAGCTCTCCACAGCCTCAAGATGCTCAAGCGAAAGCCACGTGCGACTCCCCGGCATCTGAAACTGAAGAACTCTTCATCACGCTGAGGCTTTCAGCCCTAATGAGCGGGGGGGCACTCACCCCGGGAAACCGCTCAGGAAAGACCCCAGCTTCGGTGAGGCCTAGTCGTCCCGGAGGCCGGCAGGAGGGCCTAGCCGTGACCGCGGCCCACGTCGCCCTGTGCCCTGAGCCAGGTCACCGCCCGGAGACACTGGGCAGAGAAAGGTAAAAGATGGGTACTCCCAGACCCTTCCGTATCGAGGACCCCAATCAACAACCCACCTGGTGAGCGCCATCTTCTTCCGCTTCTTCCAACGCGAGCGACAGCACCACGGGGCGGGCTTTTCCCCTGACGAGGAGGGGAAAGGAAGAACACGCGATACGCAGGCGCCTCAGCCGAAGGGCCTTCTGGGATTTGTAGTTCTTTGAACAAGAGTACGATTTGGTTCTGTCCTAACCAGACCGATTGGTTCATTAACGAGATAAGGGCTTCATTTAAGAAAGGTAGATGCGTCGCTCCTACACTGTGACATGACAGATCGTTCCCTAGGCAAAATAACGAAGGTGAGATGCCTTTTAAGCTGCTTTATTTTATTCTCCACTCAGTACTCAGAATTCCCCATGTACCGAGGGATCCGAAACACAAGAGTATCCCGGGAACAGCAACGTTAAATAAAAGGGTGAGAGGGTTTTAAAATAATAGGAAATTGTGAAACTGTCGAATGGAGAGTTTTAGGCCGCTCTAAAAACATTCACACTCGAAACTTTTCTTTCCACACCCCACCCCCAAAACACTCTCCTGGGAAGATAATGTGATCCTTGGTTAAGTTACCTTTACAACATTTCTTTTGTTATGTTATGTATGTTTGCATTTTAGATAGTTGATGTATTTTACTTAGATTATGGATTAAACATAATCTTTGATGAACTCATAGGATAAATGAAACCTGCTTGCAAATATTGGAGATAGGGAAGTGGGCGGGATATAGATGAAATGAGAATAGCCATTTTTGATCACTGTTGAAGCTGGATAATGGGGAAATGGATGCTCATTACGCTCATACATTGGACATTTTCCATGATAAAGAGTAGGTAGATACAATATTTTAGTTGCAGTATAACACACATACAGAAAACTGCATACACTATAAATATCCAGCTCTTTGAATTTTCCTGAACCAAAACATACTTTGAGCAGAAGCAGCAGGAGCCCCTGCCCAGGATGAATCAATTTCTAATGTGACAAGATGTTGTAGGCTCATCTAGTACTTTTTCTATCCTAGACTTGGAATCAGTCATTTCTCCAAGGAGCCCTCCTTTAAATAGGAAAGTGGTATTTAGAGAAGACAATCTATATGCTACAAATATTCATTGTTACTGGGTTGATTATTGTTTGTAAGCCTTTTTAGTTGACAGAACTAAAAAATTTAGATCACATCATGCATTTACATTAATATTTCCAGTGCAAATTTAGGATTACACAGATTTTGCTTAACTTTGATTTTATATGCATATCTCTTCTGAAAATCTTGGTACCTACTAGCATTAACATAATTACATTTGGCAATAATGTCAATGACAATCAATTAACATAATTGTTTTATCCTACTGTATATATGAAATAGTTTCAGAATAACGTTACTAATATGATTACTAAACATATGCTTAATGATAATAGTTTCTGATTTTTTTTTTCAATTCTTTTTGCCCTTAGAGTATCTCTTTCCAGGCATGTATAGTCAAATTGCACTGCTTTATTTTTTTATTTTTTTAAAATATTTTTATTTATTTCTAGGAGAGAGAGAGAGAGACACCGTGAGCAGGGGAGGGTCAGAGAGAGAGGGAGTCACAGACTGAAACAGGCTCCAGGCTCTGAGCTGGCAGTCAGCACAGAGCCCGACGCGGGGCTCGAACCCACGAACCGCGAGATCATGACCTAAGCGAAAGTTGGATGCTTAACCGACTAAGCCACCCAGGCGCCCCAAATTGCACTGCTTTAAAGTGACAGAGTGTGCTTGGTTGTTTCGGTAGAGCACGTGGCTCTTGATCTCAGGATTGTAACTCTGAGCCCCATGTTGGGTGTAGAGGTTTCTTTTTTTTTAAATTTTTAATGTTTATTTTATTTTTGAGAGAGAGAAGGAGAGAGAGAGAGCAGGGGAGGGGCAGGCAGAATCTGAAACAGGCTCCAGGCTCTGAGTTGTCAGCACAGAGCCTGACATGGGGCTCAAACCCACGAACCGTGAGATCTTGACCTAAGCCGAAGTCAAATGCTTAACCGACTGAGCCACCCAGGCGCCCCGGAGATTTTGAGCAGAGAAAAGACATGATCCGATTTGTGTTTTAAGAAGATTATTATGACTGCTGTGTTGAAAATGGACTCCAAGAAGCAAGGATGGAAACAGGAGACCAGTGGGCAGCTTTTGTGATGATTCAGGGGAGAGATGCTGATGGTTTAGGGAGAGAGTAGGAGTAGAGATGGTAAGAAGAGTTTGGAATCTGGATCTATTTTGAAGGTAGAACTAACAAATTTTGATGATAGAATTGATGTGAAATATGAAAGAGAATAATCAAGGATGGCTCTGAGGGTTTATGTTTGAGAATTATAGAGATGGGATTGCTATTAACTAAGAGGGCCAGCTGCAAGAGAGTCACATGTGTGGAAGATCAGGAGTTTGGTTTTGAACATCTTATATCGGAAGTGGTGTTAGACATAGAGATAGCCAAGTAAAAATGTCAGTTTAGCAGGTGTGCTGACAGCTCAGAGCCTGAAGCCTGGTTCAGATGCTGTGTCTCCCCTTCTCTCTGCTCCTCCCTGCTGGAGCTCTGTCTCTATCTCTTAAAAATTAAAAACATTTTTTTTTTATTTTGCTACTCTATGAACTATTAATACACACAACTTTGATGAATCTGAAAGGCATTGTGCTGAGTGAAAGAAGCCAGTCTCTAAAACTTGTATATTACAGTTTGCCCTTGAGAAATGCAAGGATTAATTAGGGACATTGACCCTCCATGCAGTCAAAAATCCTTATATAATTTTGACTACCCCAAAACCTAACTACTATAATTTAAGATAAGATAAAATAACTTAAGGGGTGCCTGGGTTACTTAGTCAGTTAAGCGTTCAACTCTTGATTTCAGCTCAGGTCATGATCACATGGTTTGCGGGTTTAAGCCGCATATCAGGACTTGGAATTCTGCTTGAGATTCTGTCTCACTCTGTCTCTACACCTCCCCTGCTTGCTCTCTATCTCTCTCTCAAAATAAATAAAAATAAACTTAAAAATAAACTTAAAAAAAGATAAAGTAACTTGAATCTTACAATGCAGCAAGCTAGAAAAAGAAAATGTTAGTAAGAAAATCATAAGAGAAAATACATTTACAGTACTGTATTATATTAGGACCTTGTGATTTAAACCCTTGCAGTTATTCCTGAAAAGATCAAACTCAAGTGACAGAGAGTGGTTGCCAGGGATTAAGGGTGGGGGACAGATGTGACCCCCACAAGGAAGTTTTTGGGAGTGATGGAATTGTCTTGTATTCGGATTGTGATGGTGGTTACATGCATCTATACGTGTGCTAAAATTCATTGAACTGTATACCAAAAAAGTCAGTTTTATTGTATGAGAATTAAAAACTACCCTACTGTTAGAAAGGAAATGGAAAATATATTCATTTTTTTCTTTTTTAATGTTTATTCACTTTTGAGAGAGAGAGTAAGCAAGGGAGGAACAGAGAGAGAGGGTAACAGAGGGTCTGAAGAGGCCTGTACATGCATAGCAGTGAGCCCGATGTGGGGCTTGAACTCATGAACCGTGAGATCATGACCTTAGCTGAAGTCAGACGCTCAATCTACTGAGCTACCCAGGCTCCTTTGTGTTCATTTTTTATTGCCATGTAACAAATTCTTACAAACTTAGTTGCTTCAAACAACACCCCTGTATTAGTTCACATTTCCGCACGTCAGAAGGCTAGTACCACATGATTGAATTCTTTGTCCAGGGTGTCATAGGCCCAGATCACAGTATTTGACTGGCTGGCCTATCAGGCTGAGGTTCTGTAGAAAAGTCCATCCCCAAGCACATTCTTGTCGTTGGCAAAATCTGGTTTCTTGCAGTTGTAGGATTGAGGTTCCTATCTTGTTGTGTGCTGTCCGTGGGGCCGACTCTCACCTCCTGCTGGCCACTCTCAGGTCCTTCCCACCGTGGACTTTTGCTTCGTTCCGGGCCAGCTGGGGCACATCTCTCCAACCTTCTCTTCTGCCACCAGCTGGAAGAAACTCTCTGCTTTTAAAGGGTCCATTGATGAGGTCAGGCCCATCCAGATAATCTCTTTATTGTATAGTCAACCCAGGGGCATCTGGATGGCTCAGTCGGTTAAGTGTCCAACTCTTGATTTCTGCTCAGGTCATGATCTCACTGTCTCATGTTCCCCCTTCAGACTCTGCTTGGGATTCTCTCTCTCCCTCTCTTCTCTCTCTCTCTGCTCTTTTCCCACTGGTTCTCCCTCCCTCCCTCTCTCTCTCTAGCAAAATGAATAAAGCTTTTTTTTAAAAAGTCAGCATTAAAAAAAAAGTCAACTTTGCCATATAATGACATAATCAGGGGACAGTTGTCTTATTATATTAACAGCTCCAGGGATTATGCTGGGCATGTACATAAGGGGCCGTCAGGGAGGAGATCTTGGGATAGATATTAGAACCTTGTCTGTCACAGGATATAAGCCAAAAGAAAAAAAAAAACAACTATTTTGGTAAATGCAGGATTATTGATCACATTGTGTAATGTAACAAACACAGTCTAGGAGTCTGAAGCTATTAATTCAGGCTATAGCTTCACCAATAAACTGTGTCATGGGTGATGTGATGTGGACTAGGAGTGAACTGTTAAGAAAGAATTTTTTTTAAAATGTTTTTATTGTTTATTGTTGAGAGAGACAGAGTGTGAGTGAGGGAGAGGAAGAGAGAGAGGGAGACACAGAAGTGAAGCAGGCTCCAGGCTCTGAGCTGTCAGCACAGAGTCCGATGTGGGGCTCAAACCCACAAACTGTGAGATCATGACCTGAGTCGAAGTTGGACGCTTAACCGACTGAGCCACCCAGGTGTCCCAAGAAACAATTCTTGAGGCTTTTTGGTACAAAAGGCTAGTTTTTATTAAAGCATGGGGGCAGGACGGAAGGGCAGGAAGAACTGCGCTGGGATTGTGAGGAATGATTGATTGGGGGGGATTGGCGAGGGCAGGTAGAGATAAAGGAAGTTTCTAAAGAGGTTTTCATTTGTTAAAGAAGACTTACAGGATCTTGGAGGTCTGTCTATAGTCGGGCTAAGGTTGCTTCTTGCCTCTAGCAAAGCATTAACATTAAGGCAGTTGTGAATTCCTTGAGGAATGTCATACTCTGCCTGTCTCAAGAATTTATCAATGGGCTGCAAGTTGTAAGGAAATTTAATTTTATCTACATTTCTTTTGCCTTTTGTTCTCCTCATCAGTCGAGACACTTAACTTCTCTGGGCCTCAATTTTATCAAACTTAATATGCTGATCCTGTGACATGCTGTACATATATCATGAAGTGTTTAATTGAGGTAGTGCAGGTGGATATGTTTTACTCAACTCTAAAGCACTGTGTAAATATATTAGTTATTACTGTTAATATTTCAGTTGACATTGATCTGCTTTAACCTCTGCTCCAGGAATGTATTACTTCTAGAAAGAGTATAAAAGAGGAGCAAATTAGAGAAGCTCCTGGAAGCCAAGATCAAGGAGCTTAGATTTAATTCCGCAGGTGATTTGGAGCTGAAGGAGGACTTAAATAGAGGGCTGGGTCACAGAAACTGGCTATAAAGACAGTTCTTAAGTCCGAGTGGGTTTCTATGGTGATGAGAGACAAAGGAGGCCACTGAGGACAAGGTTAAAGTAATTAACATGGGAAGTCCGTAAGATACAGACAGAGATCAGGGATGCAGGATTGAAAGAAAGAGGTGGAGGCATGCTTCTCCCATCCACTCTCATTTCTCGCAGAAGCACATGGGTGTGAAGCATTTCTACCAGTCACGGTCACTCACTGTCCTTGGGGTGTGTGGAGAAGAGCATCTGACTTTAATAACAATCTTGGCAAAACATAATTAAGAAGGCAAATATACTGCAAAAGTAATATGATATTATACCCGAAGGCCAAGCCCTTTACTCTGTGCCGTGTCTTCCTGCCACGCTCAGCCCTCGTTATCTCAGGTAATTAGCAGCTGCCTGCTCAAAATGGAGAGCCCCTCCTGCGTCAGAATTGGTGCTGCTACAGGTTGCCAAGACCCATCAGTTCACTCCACCCTTGATATTCCAGATAGAGGGGGGAATCCATTCTCAGAGAAGCGAGGACCTAACTTGATTCCTAACTAGCTATAACTCTGTAGCCACGAGTGAGGTGAAGGGGTAGAGTGGTTAAACACACAGATTCCGAAATCTGTTTCTGAAGTGGTTAAACACACAGATTCCGAAGCTCCTCTCCTGGTTCCCTTATTTACTAGCTGTGCACCCTGGGCATGCCACCTTGATGAGGGAACATGAGGCAGGCTAAGGGGCAAAGAACAAGCTAGCACACCCCTCGACTCCCAGGTGGAGTATGTACAGCATTCCTCAGACACTCCTGGTTACCCAAGAACAAAGGAAAGGAGGGGCGCCTGGGTGGCTCAGTCGGTGAGGCGTCCGACTTCGGCACAGGTCATGATCTCACGGTTCGTGGGTTCGAGCCCCGCGTCGGGCTCTGTGCTGACAGCTAGTTCAGAGCCTGGAGCCTGCTTCGGATTCTGTGTCTCCCTCTCTCTCTCTCTCTGACCCTCCCCTGCTCATGCTGTCTCTCTCTCAGAAATAAACAAAATATTAAAAAAAAATTTTTTTTTAAAAAACAAAGGAAAGGAGTTTAAATCCTTGCCATGGTGATGTAAGAAACTAAGGCAAATGGAAAAATAAATTCCCTTACTGCCTAGAGCCCATGGACAAGTCCTTGAGCAGGCAGAGTGACCTCCCTCTAGGGGCTCAGCTGCCTCAAGGATGACATTTTGCTGGAGGCAAAAGAAAACTTTAGCTGAACATTATCTCAAACTCAAGGATCCTGAAAGTCAATTTCTTTTATCTCAACTGCCCCAAGATAAAGGCTGGCAATCATGCTCCAAGCTTATGCCCCCCTCAAATACATCTGAGGGTCTCATGACTGAGGTTTTATTAAATGGTAATTAATGGCGTATTCCTAGCAACAGCTAGCCCCTCAACGTCCTAGAAACCTTGCTTCCAAATACCTTAGAGGCAAACTCTATCCCTGACCCCCTCCCAACTTGAGGGTATATGAGTTACCTATTAGGACCCCAGTGCAGCTCTTCCTGCCTGTGGGCCCTGTCCTCGTGTTTTAATAAAATCACTTTTTTACACCAAAGGCATCTTTAAGAATTCTTTCTTGGTTGTCAGCTCCGGACCCCACGATTCCCCCTCACCCCAAAACTTAACCTAACTTTGCTCTCAGTTTTCTTACTTATAACTGTCTGTATTTCTATGGTATTGGTTGTTATTTCTCCACTCTCATTTGTGATTTTATCTATTTGGGTCCTTTCTCTTTTGATGAGTCTGGCTAGAAGTTTCTCAATTTTAGTACTTTTTTTTTTTTTTTTTTTCAAAGAACCAGCTCCTGGTCTCATTCATCTGTTCTATTGGGTTTTTTTTTTTTTAGTTTTTATATCATTGATTTCTGCTCTAATCTTTATGATCTCCTTCTTTCTACTGGCTTTAGGTTTACTACCAGCGTTTTTCACAGAGCAAGAACAAGCAATCCTAAAATTTGTATGGAACCACAATAGACCCCAGATAGCCAAAGCAACCTTGAAGAAAAGCTAAGCTGGAGGCATCACAATTCCAGACTTCATGTTATATTACAAAGCTGAAGTAATCAAAACAGTATGGTACTGGCACAAAAATAGACACAGAGACCATTGGAATAGAATAGAAAACCCAGAAGTGAACCCACAATTATATGGTCAATTAATCTTTCACAAAACAGGAAAGAATATCCAATGGGTAAAAGACAGTCTCTTCAACAATGTGGCATGGGGAACACCAGACAGCGACGTGTAAAAGAATGAAACGACCACTTTCTTACACCATACACAAAAATAAATTCAAAATGTATTAAAGATTTAAATGTGAGACGTGAAACCATAGATATCCTGAAGAGAACACAGACAGTAACCTCTCTGACATTGGATATAGCAACTTCTTTCCAGATATGTCTTCGGAGGCAAGGGAAACGGAAGCAAGAATAGAGGCAGAGTGCCTGGGTGGCTCAGCCCATTAAAGTCTCTGACCCTTTGTTTTGGCTCAGATCATGATCTCATGATTCTGTCAATGCAGAGCCTGTCACGGGGCTCAGTCCCATGAACTGTGAGCTCATGTCCTGAGCTGAAAGTAAGAGTCAGATGCTTAACCAACTAAGCTACCCCAGTAGCCCCCTCTTTCTTAGTTTTGATAATTCATTAGATGGACACACAGAACTCACTGAAAGGTGTTATCCTCATGGTTTATTACAGGAAAAGGATCTGGATTCAAATCAGCTAAAGGAAGAAAGACGTGCATAGGGCAGAATCCAGGAGGATTCCAAATATGAAGCATCCAGCTGTCCTCTCCCTGTGTAGGCAGGACAGCATTGCTCTCCTGGCATTGACATATGACAATATGCAGGAAGTACTGTCAGCCAGGCAAGCTCCTCTGAGCCCTGACATCCAAAGTTTTTCCTGGGCCTCCATCATATAGGTGTGACTGATTGCTTATGTGGCTGATCTCAAGTCTCTAGCCCCTCCAAACATCTACTGATACTGGGTAACCTAGACCCCTACACTAAAGCACATTGCTGAGCTTTCTGGCCAGCCCCTACCCTAAGACTATTTGGTGTGCCCAGTCCCCACCCTAAATTATATTCTTAGACAATCTGGTGACCTAAGACTCCCAGGCAAACAACAATGCTCCTGTTAAGCATGACATTTCAAGGACTTAGAAATTAGTCCTCAGATGCTGAGGACACAGGCCAGATCTCTGTGCAAGGTTAAATTCTTGACTATAGAAACCTTGGAAACATTATGTTAAGTGAAAGAAGCCAATCACAAAAGGCCAGATATAATTCCATTCATATAACATTTCCAGAATAGAAGCATAGAGATAAAATGATTAATAGTTAGTCAGGGCGAGGTGCTCTGGCTGACTTAGTTGGGAAAGCATGTGGCTCTTGATCTTGGGGTTCTGAGTTCAAGCTCCATTTTGGATGTAGAACTTAAAAAATTTTTACCTAGCTGGGTTGGGTAGGGGTGGAAGATGGGAAAGGTGAGTGACTACTAATGGGTACAAAGGTTTCTTTTGGAGTATTGAAAAATTATATAGTGCTGATGGTGGCACAAGTCTGTGAATATACGAAAACCCATTAATCTGTGCACTTTATCTTTTTTTTTTTTTTTTAGTATTTTTTATTTATTTCTAGGAGAGAGAGAGAGACAGCGTGAGCAGGGGAGGGTCAGAGAGAGAGGGAGTCACAGACTGAAACAGGCTCCAGGCTCTGAGCTGGCAGTCAGCACAGAGCCCGACGCGGGGCTCGAACCCACGAACGCGAGATCATGACCCAAGCGAAAGTCGGACGCTTAACCGACTAAGCCACCCAGGCGCCCTAATCTGTGCACTTTAAAAGATGAATTTTGGGGCGCCTGGGTGGCTAGTCGGTTAAGCGTCCGATCTTTGGGTCATGATCTTGCGGTTCAGGGGTTCGAGCCCCCGTCGGGCTCTGTGCTGACTCTCAGCTCAAGCCTGGAGCCTGTTTCAGTCTGCTGTCTCCCTCTCTCTCTGACCACCCCCTGCTGCTGTCTTTCTCTCTCTCTCCTAGAAATAAATAAAAATATTAAAAAAAAAAAAGAAAAAAAAATGAATTTTATGGTATGTGAAATATATTGCAATAAAGCTTTAGAAGCAAAGTTAAGTAAAATGCAAAATTAATAAAATGAATAAGTAAGTGAATAAGAAATATGACATAGTATCCCTTCATTAATTTTTTTCCAAATTAAATTTAGAATTATTTTGATGAGTCTTTAAAAATTTTTTTAAATGTTTATTTATTTTTGAGAGAGAAAGAACAAGTGGAGGAGAAACAGAGAGAGAGGAGGATACAGAATCTGAAGCAGGCTCCAGGCTCTGAGCTGTCAGCACAGGGCATGATTCAGGGCTCAAACCCACGAACCAAGAGATCATGACCTGAGCCAACGTCAGACACTCAACCAACTGAGCCATCCAGGTGCAATGTTTATTTATTTATTTTTAGACAGAGAGAGAGCGCATGCAATCATGAGCACGAATAGGGGAGAGGCGGGGGGGGACAGAGGATCCTAAGTAGGGTCTACACTGACAGCAGAGAGCCCAATGCAGGGCTCGAACTCACAAACCCTGAGATCATGACCCCAGCCAAAGTCAGACACTCTACCGACTGAACCACCCAGGTGCCCCTGTTGAGTATTTTTTGAAAAGGTTTTAGGAATACTGTTATTTGAGGTGACCATGAATTAACTTAGATAGCTGATATCTTTACAGTTTTATGTCTTAGGAACACTGTTTAGGTTTTGACTTATTAAAATCTTCTTTCATATCTTTCAATAACATTTTGGAGTTTTCTTTATATAGATTGTACCCATCTCTCAGGATATTGATTCCCGGGCATTTATTTCATTTCTTTGTTATCATGAATGCAATCTCTGTTTTTGTATTGTCACTAAAGATAACAGTAATTTTTATTAGACAAACTGAAATTGTTCTGAAAGGCAGCAGTTTTTGAGTAGAATCGATTATTCGACTCTGGATGACTTAAAGTTAGGGTGAACTTGTAGCAGTGGGATGGGCTACTACGTCCTTCCTGGGACTGAGCCATCCTTTGGTTTGAGGTACAGGCAAGCAGCTTTGCTGTCAGCGGCTCCCTTCCCTGAGCTCTGAGACTTCCTGTGTAAAAGCGCACAAGACCTGCTGACCCCGTTTCTTTTCAGATTTAATTATTCTTTTTGAAAGCTGGCTCTAACATGAAAGGGATTTGAAACGCAAGGCTCCAGTGGGGATGAAGCTTTAGACCCAAGATAACTATTCCTTTTTCTATTGAATAGCCTGGCAGGGGAACAATTTGCCCCCTGCCCTGAGCGCTTTCATTTGTTTTGATCATTTTCATTCCTATCAAGTGTGCTGCCAGCTCAGAAGGCAGCCATCTGATATCTGAAGTGACTCCTTACATTACTTCCTTGTCTCTTCTCTAGTAGCAAGATATGCCACCAGAACATAGCCGTTTGTGAATGAAGAAGCTTCAGTGTGCGTGCATGGCTAAGGATTGAATAACCCTAAGGGGAAAATACTGGCACAATGAGAATAGTTATTATTTGCTGATAAGCTCCTTTGTGTCTGTTTAACTCATTGACCCCTTAAAACAACCTTATCAATAGTTAAAACTCTCTCTCTTTTTATTTTAGAGAGTGAGAGAGAGAAACAGAGTTTGCAAGCTGGGGAGAGAGGCAGATGGAGAGAGAGAATCTTAAGCAGACTCCACGCTCAGCATGGAGACCAACATGGGGCTTGATCCTACAACCCTGGGATCATGAGCTGAGCTGAAATCACGATTCAGACACTCAACCAGGCACCCCAGTAGTTAATTCTTATTATCTCTTATTTTACAGACCAATTATTATTATCTTATTTTACAGATTGGAGGCTTAGAGATATTATATAAATTGTCCAAGGAGACAAATAGAAAGTGACCAATCTGGACTTTAATTCCTAAGAATATGACCTTAACTACTATTTCATACTGGCCCTGGAATGGAAGATTCTACTTTTCTTTTCTTTCTTTCTTTCTTTCTTTTTTTTTTTAGTGTTTATTTATTTTTGAGAGAGTGAGAGAGAATGAGTGGGGAGGGACAGAGAAAGAGAGGAGAGAGAAAATCCCAAGCAGGCTCCATGCTGTCAGCACAGAGCCTGAGGTGGGGCTTGATTCCATGAACCATGAGATAGTGACCTCAGCTGAAATCAAGAGTTGGGTGCTTGATTTCAAGAGTTGCCACTCAGGCACCCCTGATTCTACTTTTCTAAGAAATCTGGAGTCAGACATGAGATTGAGTCCTGCTCCCTTTGCCTCCTAGCTCTGTAACCTTCAGCAAGTCTACTTACCCCATAAGGCTGTAAAGATGATGTGTGATAATGAATGGAAAGTGCTTAAGTGCTTGGGTCACAGTGAGTACTAAATAGATATCTTCTGTTATTCTTCAAAAATCTAGGGGCACCTGGGTGGCTCAGTCGGTTAAGCATCTGACTTCAGCTCAGGTCATGATCTCACATTCGTGGGTTTGAGCCCCACGTTGGGCTTTGTGCTGACAGCTCAGAGCCTGGAGCCTGCTTTGGATTCTGTATCTTTCTGTTTCTCTGCCCTTCCCTCTCTCATACTCTGTCTCTCTTTGTCTCAAAAATAAATAAAACATTAAAAATTTTTAAAAAATCTATCAAAAATTTGTCAGAAGAAAATTCTTTTCTGTACCAGAAAAAAAATTTTTTTTTTTTTTTTGCTTTTTCTGGACCAAATCCTGTGCTAATTTGGGGGACTCAGTGAAATACTGATGGCACTAGTCCTCACAACCAGCGGATTGTCCATCTGGAGTTTATGGACTGAATCTGGTCTTGACAAGTATTGTTTGTCCCACACACACACACTTCAAAATTTTTGAATTGGTTGTAGACAATTCAAAATGAAGAGATTTTAATAAAAATCTCGACTTCCCACTGCTTTTGGAAACCTGCGGAGCTGGGCCTGCATTGTCCCATGGTGGCAGTCCTCTAGAATGCATTTTGTCACGTGGAAATGTGGGCCACAGACCCTGCCACCCCCTGATGCACCCAAAGCTGAGGGAGTCACTGGTGGTTCGTTGTTGCAGCTGTACTGTTTTTCTTATGATAGAAGTGAAACCTTTCATTTGCCTAGGATGCTCTCAAAAGAAATCAAAAGATGGGTTGAAGGAGTTGCATAATTTCAGAAAAATGAGTGGTCTTTTTGTTTAAAAGCCAGGATTATTCTCACGTCTGATCTGCCTCACTTATTTTGATAATTTGCTTGGCCCCTGTAAGCATATGTGTTGCAGCCCCAGGTGTAAAAAGGTAACCTCACAATGTGATGAGTGCCATGCTGGAGGTAAGCCCAGATGCTTTGGAAGTACAACAAGAGTCCCTTCACCAGGCCTGGGAGTTCAGAGGATGCTTCCTGTAATGTCACTTGACCAGGATCATGTGCCATTAGTGGGTGAGGCCCAGAAGGACAGTGGCAGAGGTTTGGGCCATGGGTGGGGTTGGGGAGCTATTTAAGTAGATGAAACAGCTTGAGAAAGGGCTGAGACATAGCAGCAGCAGCAGCCTTTGGATCTTCTCTGCCTATTGACCTTCTACCCTGACCCCTTCTCAGAAGGGGTCATTTCTCTAGCTGTCACATCACTAACAGACAAAAGATGACTGAACCCAGTCATGGCCAAGTCCTTCTGGTTCCATATGCCAGCTGCACTCACACCCCCACGTTTCCCTGACTTACCTGACAGACACACTTGTACCCCGGGGACCACTCCTCAAAATCCCATCAACACAAGTTCCTAATAGGAGTTTTCACATCCATCACTCAGTTACACATAAAAAATAATGTGTAAAATATAAAGGAATATAAAACTATTCCTTTAGATGATGGGCTGAGAATATTTTAGTGTTTAAATAATGGAAGTCAGAATCTGTGTGGCTCGAGGAATTTAAACTCCTCCATAAAATAAACCACCTACATGCCTGTTTCTAACAAAGGCAAATCAGAATTTTCCTAGGGCAATAAAGAGAAGCTTCCAGAAGTGAGAGTGTTTCTCTTTGAGCAGTCCAGAAAAGTGGAGAGAGAACGAATCTAGGATCTCTCAATTTGACAATGGAAGACTGTCTGAATGGGCAAGACCAGGTGTGCCCTTTTTTTTTTTTTTTTTTAAAGGTGTGCATCCAGCAAGGCAACTGGCAGACCTAGCTGTGACTGGCAGGAAGGTCAACTGAAAGTGAAGACTTGAGCCTACCCTTGCTCACAGACAGGAGTCCATTCCTACCAGGGATCCAAGAGACATGGCAGAGCTTGCGTGAAGGCTTGAGGATGGAAGAGACCTTGTGAAATTCAAGGTCAAGTTCAACCTACAGTCAAGAACTCTGCTCTAAACCATGAGATACCACTCCACACTCACTGGGATGGCTATAATAAAAGAGACAGGCAATAACAAGTGTTAGTGAGAATATAGAGAAATTGGAACCCTCATACATTGCCGGTGGGAATAAAGCGTGTTGCTACTTTGGAAAATGGTTTGGCAGTTCCTCAAAATGTTCAACATAGAGTTATTATATGACCTAGAAACTCCACTCTTAGGTATATATCCCCCCAAAATGAAAACACATTCACACAGAAACCTGTACAAAATATTCATAGCCCAGCATTGTTCATAACAGCCAAAATGTGGGAACAATCCAAATGCCCATCAACCGATGAGTGGATAAGCAAAATGTATCTCCACAGGATAGAATATCATTCAGCAACAAGAAATGAAGTAGCACTACGTGGGACCACATGTCTGAACCCTGAAAATATTATACCAAGTGAAAGAAGCCAGTCACAAAAGACCAAATATTATGATTCCATTTATGTGAAACATTCGGAATAGGCAGGATCATGACAGAGCAGGGGTTAGTGGTTGTTCAGGGTTAGGGCCAGGGTTGGGGGACGAAAACGGGGGACCAGGCAAGACAAATGACTGCTAATGGGTACAGGTGTCTTTTTACAATGTTGGAAAGGTTCCTAAAACTAGATGGTGGTGATGGTTATACAACTCTGTGAATATAATAAAAACCACTGAATTGTACACTTTGAAAGGATGCATTTTATGGTATGCGAATTATATCTCAATAAAGCCGTTATTAAGAAAAAGATCTCTGCTCCAAGTTTCCTGAGAGACCCCCTCTGAGATAACAAAGCCACAATGGACTTGCTCCTTTTTTTTTTTTTTTTTTTTTTAAATTCCTGAGCTTCTATTTATTAACTCCGTGTCTACTGGTGTTTCTTAAGGTGTTTCCTTATACCTTTATCTTGTGGGTATGCTCCATGAAGGCAGACTCCTGGTGGTTAACCTCTTGACTTCAGTTTCCTCATTTGAATATGGAGATAGGAGGCGCCTGGATGGCTCAATCGATTAAGCGTCCAACTCTTGATTTCGGCTCAGGTCATGATCTCACAGCTTATGGAGACTGAGCTCCAAGTTGGGCTCTGCACTGACAGCATGGAGTCTGCTTGGGATTCTCTTTCTCCCTCTTTCTCCACTCCTCCCCTGTGTGTACTCTCTCTTCTCTCTCTCTCAACATAAATAAACCCCCCAAAAATAAAATGGAGATAATAATTGCACCTTCTTCGGGTTAAGTGTGAAATATAAATATATGAGTAAACACACAGCCTATTTAGAAGAGTACATGGCACATAGTTAAGTTTTATATGTATTTGTAATGATTAGTATCAGCATTTAGCACATAACAAGTGCCCTGTAAATATTAGTTATTATTATTTTTATTAGCGAGGGTATTGGCTAACTTGTCTAAGACTTTCTGTTCTGCTACTGATGAGCACTAGAGTGCTTACAATTTGGAGTTATTAAAGAAGAATGCTGCTGTGAATATTGGTGCATCAGTTTCTCTGGGGTACATGCACTTAGGAATTGATTGCTGAGTCGGGGGTACGTACATCTTCCTGTTTCTGGATAATGTAAAACCAGTGTCAAAGTGGTTGATTTAGTTTATGTTCTCACCTCCAGCACTTGATATGCTCACCTTGTAAAATTTTATGTCTGGTATGTATGACGGCATCAATTTAAATTTGCATTTCCCTAATTAGTAGTGAGGAGATTGCCTTTGATTTCCTCTTTTGTGAAGTTCCTGTTCGAGTCTCTCGTCCCTTTCTTAACAGGCTATGTGTCTTTTTATCATTGGTTTCTGGGAATTCTTTTTTTTTTTTTTCAAGAAACTCTTTTTTTTTTTAATATTTTTATTTATTTCTAGGAGAGAGAGAGAGACAGCGTGAGCAGGGGAGGGTCAGAGAGAGGGGAGTCACAGACTGAAACAGGCTCCAGGCTCTGAGCTGGCAGTCAGCACAGAGCCCGACGCGAGGCTCGAACCCATGAACCGCGAGATCATGACCTAAGCGAAAGTCGGATGCTTAACCGACTAAGCCACCCAGGCGCCCCGGTTTCTGGGAATTCTTGAAGCGGTTTGGAAACTAGTCCTTTGTCTACTGCCTGTATTTCTATTGCTCTGCTTGTCTTTTTGCTCCAACATGGTATCTTTTGATGAACAGAAGATAGTGATTATTAAGAAAATTTGTGAATCTTTTCTATTCTGGTTAGTGCTCCTTGTGTCTTATCTAAGAAATTCTCTGGCCTGAGGTCTTGAACATGCTTCCTGTATTATCTTACAAAAGCTTTCTAGTTTCTCCTTTTTCATGTAGGTCAGTTCTACCTGGAACTGATTACTGTGCATGAGGTGAGATAGGAGTGTAATTTCAATTTTTTCTACATGGATGCTCAATTTTATCAGCACTGTCTGTGCTCTTTCCTTACCAATCTGCCATGTAGATCTATTCCTTACTTGCTCTGTCATGTAGCAAGTGTCCACAAGTATAGAACTGCTTGGGGGCTCTTTATTCTGTTCCTGTTACAACTGGCCCTCTCACATTGTTCTGCTTATTCAGTAGCCTCAGATTTCAATATTTCCTCTTGGCTCTTTACCTTGAGAAACAGCCTATCAAGTTCTACCCCCAAAGAATTAAAAATAAAATAATTAAAAAAACCATGTTCCCAATCAGTGTACATACATCTCAAGATCTAACTGGAGGGTAGTGGGCAGGAAGTCGTTCTGGAAGTGAATGAAAAACATGTAGATTTAGTTGCATCTCTTTTATTGGGTAGCTGCCTTATCTCAGGGAATTCAGCATGGAGTTGAAAACAACAGAGAAGGTCAGAACAACAGAGTCAATAAAAACAGAGTCAGACTGTGTCTTCTCAATCCTTCTTACCTTTGGGTGTTGCAGCTTTATCATTTCAACTTGAGGTTTCTTTGGGATCCAACCAAAAGCATCCTAACTTTCTTAAATACAGCTGGAATGCAGAAGCAAGTAAAAAGGCCTTTTCATGAAAAGGAGAACAGCTGTCACAAAAGCTATGAATTTTTTTTTTAAATTTTTTTTTAATGTTTTATTTATTTCTAGGAGAGAGAGAGACAGCGTGAGCAGGGGAGGGTCAGAGACAGACTCTGAAACAGGCTCCGGGCTCTGAGCTGGCAGTCAGCACAGAGCCTGACACGGGGCTTGAACCCACGAACCGCGAGATCATGACCTAAGCAAAAGTCGGACGCTTAACCGACTAAGCCATCCAGGCGCCCCTATGAATTTTTTTTTCTATAGGAAGGTAATATGTAATAATAATGATAATGATGATAGTTACAACTAACATTTACCAAGCCGGGCACTGTGCTAAGAAATGTACGGGTAGGGATGCCTTGGTGGCTCAATCAGTTAAGTGTCTGACTTTGGCTCAGGTCATGATCTCATGGTTTGTGAGTTTGAGCTCCCCCCCATCAGGATCTGTGCTGACAGCTCAGAGCCTGGAGCCTGCTTCAGATTCTGTGTCTCATTCTCTCTCTGTTTCTCCTCCACTTGTGCTCTGCCTCTCAAAAAAAAAAATAAATGTAAAAAACCCAAATTTTTAATAAAAAAAGAGAAATGTACAGGTAATATATCATTACATTACTGATCTTACTCAATGGCCATGATCTCCCAATGTTATTCTTTTCCCAGATGCAGAGATGTCAAGTAACTCTCACAATGTCACCGAGCCAATAGGATTCAAAAATAGGCCTTTCTGGTGCCAACACACTTATCAATTTCTCCTTATGAAATAGGGAAAACTAAAAGCTCCCAGAAGGGTAAGGTTTGAGAAAAGGGGAATTCTACCTTGCTTCTGGCAGGAACATAGATGGATATAACCTTAGGGAACAGTTTGGTAGTATGTATTAAATACCTGAAAATATTTATATCCTTTTAACTACTAGCTCTACTTTTAAAAAATGAGTGGGGTCTCCAAATAAAGATTTTCAAGGATGTTCAGAGCAACAAAGTTTTTTAGTAGCAAAAACAGAGTTTTAAGGGGCGCCTGGGTGGCTTAGTCGGTTAAGCGTCCGACTTTCACTTAGGTCATGATCTCGCGGTTTGTGGGTTCGAGCCCCGCATCGGGCTCTGTGCTGACTGCCAGCTCAGAGCCTGGAGCCTGTTTCAGAGTCTGTAACTCCCTCTCTCTCTGACCCTCCCCTGCTCACGCTGTCTCTCTCTCTCTCTCCTAGAAATAAATAAAACATTTAAAAAAAAAAAACAAAAAAAAACAGTTTTAACTAAATGTTAGGAACTAAAATACTATTGCAACTATTAAGAATAATGTTTTAGAATTTCAAAAAATATTTATTTAGTTTTGGGAGAATGCAAGCAGGGGAGGGACATAGAGAGGAGGACAGATGACCCGAAGCAGGGTCTGCACTGACAGGCTGAAAGCAATGAGCTTGATGTGGGACTCGAACTCACAAACCATGAGATTATGACCTTAGCTGAAGTTGGATGCTCAACTGACTGAGCCACCCAGGCGCCCCTAGGATTTTTAACGACTAGGAAAAATATATTGCCTTGAGTGAAAGAAGCAAATTATAAAACAATATTCACAGCAGGATATCTGTTATATTTAAAAGGCAAGAAAGGTATACAGCAAAATGATAGTAGTGATTATCTCTGTGGAGTGGGATTATGGATAACTTAAATTTTCTTCTTTTACTTTTCTGAAATTTTCAAGTTTCAACCATAAATATGCTGAATGCTTTATTAAAAATCTTGAACACATTCAAAAGTAGAACAGAAAAATGAACGTGATGAATTTTCCAGCTTTCATATTTTTCACCACAGGGGGCGATCTTGCTCACGGTACCCCTTGCCACTCCTTCCACTAGATTATTTTGAAGCAAATCTCAAATATTATATTTTATTTTCAAAAATGTCAGCATTCTTTTCTAAAAGATATGGACTCCTTTTCAAAAACCACAACCAAAATACCAGTACCACACCTAAATTTAAAAAATAATGAATTCTTCAATACCATCAAATATCTCGCCAGTCATTTCAGCATTTCTGATTGTCTTAAACATTTTTGTTTTCTATGTTTCTTGTGTGTTCTTGGTTTTGCTGTTTTAACATATACATATATATATTAAAATATTTGTATATTTTGTCTTATTTGAATGAAGGTCCAAATAGGGTTTATCCATTGTGACTGGTTGATGTGTCTCACATCTCTTTTATGTATAGTTTCCCTCTCCATCTCTAATTTTTTTCATGGAATATTTTGTTGAAGAAATCAGATCATTTGCCTCTTAGAGTTTCCTATAGCCTTGATTTTGCGTCTTTGTGATATTGTTTCTCTTTTGTTCCCTGTAAATTCTTTGTTAGCTCTAGAGCCTTGATCAGATTCAAGGTTTTGCTTGGCTTTGTTTTTGTTATGGGGCTAGGGGAGGGACAAAGCAACTTGACACATGATGGTGTTTACTTCTATCAGGAAAATTCAAAGTTTGGTAGTTTTTCTTGTGACATTAGCAGACATTCCTGATCATTGCTAATCCCATAAATCATTAGAAATTGCAGAATTGGTGATGTTCTAATTCTGTCATTCCTTTTTCACCTATTAGCTGGCATACTTTTGGAAAAGAGAATTTCACAAAGGAAAGAGAATGAATGCCTGATTCTTTCTCCTTAATGACCAATTTAAAAAATAATTAGGTGGTTTTGTAGCATTCTTCAGCGATGACTTAATTTTTTTTTAGAGTACCATCATAAATTCACAGAGGTAAAGATACTTGACGTGCTTCAATCCTTTGATCTTTTTAGCAGATAATCAAATTGTCCCATCTTTTTGCAAGTGTTGACTTCTGAGTTTTTCTGACCTAACCGTAACAGTTTTTGATAGCTTCCATGCTTTCTGGTATGACAAGATATTTTAGGATCATCTTATCTCATACATTTCCATCCCCAGGTATGGAATGAGGCTCTAAAGAACCTTGTTTCTTTTACTGGGACAATCGGTATACTAGGAAGTGGGAAATAAATGCTTTTTAATACAAAGAATACCAGACACTGGATGGTGAATACAGGTACAAAATGAATAGACCTGTAAGAGTATCACTGCCCATGGCCCCTTTAGAGAGGGAGACATGGTCCCATACAACTCAACAGAAATGTCTCCACCATATCATGGACATGACTCCTAGTCACCAAGAAAACTTAAACTCTGTTCAACAAACTTATTTTACAAGGAAGTGTAAACCTTTTAAAAGGTTACATGTATGGGTAAGTCCTAGTTATCTGGAAAATTAACATAAATAGACTGATTTATTCACTTCAACAGTGGTTCTCAGGCTTATGCTGAGAATACAATCATTTATGGAACTTGTCAAAATACAGATTTCTGGGCTCCGTTCCAGATGGTCTGAATTCAGGGAGTAGTGCTTGGAATTTGTATATTACTAAGACTTCCAAGTGATCTTGAAGCAGGTGGTCCTAAAAATCACCTTTTAGTGAACTCTGCCAGATAGATAGATAGATAGATAGATAGATAGATAGATAGATAGATAGACAGATAGATTAAGTAAGGGGAGGGAGAGAGATGCCTTTAAAGAATGTACCTAGGAGCGTACTTATGAGAATTCTATGACATTGAAAAATTTTAGTGAGTCTCTTTTTCTGATCTCAAAAGGATTTTATTCTCTGTGAAAATTTGAAAAATAGTAAAGCAAACAGATTAAAATAACCCCCTGCAATCCTGTTTCCCAGACACAATGTGCATTAAGTAGATATATAGCCTTCCAGCCTTCCTAAGGGCATTTCATTGCTCTTTTTCACCAACAGACACCATCACTGACTTGCCTGGGGGCACTCAGCTAGTAAGTGGGAGAGCCCACACTAGAACCCAGTTGCTGAACCTGAACTTCATTATGTTCCATTCTAACCGAAACAGAGGAGTTCCCTGTCCTCTGGCCAGTATTACTTTACACATGTCTGTATAGCATTTTTAAAATTGATTGTAAAATTAAAAAAACAATAATCTGTGTCTACCATCAGACTGTGGGCTTCTCAGCAGGGCAGGAAAATCATATTATTTACATAAGTCTCCTCAAAAAAAGGTGCTTAATAGTGACTCAGAACCTGGGACGTAGTAGATACCCAACAACTGTTTCTTCCTGGCAGGGAGTGGAAGACAGGTCTCCATTGCCTCTTATGGAACTGAACTTCAGGTGTCCTAGATTTTCCCAGACTGACCTGGTTTTCTCCCAAAGAAGCAATTTATAGCATGCCAGTATTCATGAAACCATGATGTGGGAATGTGTGAGGTGTATGTCCTGTTGAGGCAGCTCCCTTCCGCCCTGTTAATTTTCTGGAGGGTAGGGCAGCTGTGAACTGGTAGCAGCCAACACTTGCAGGAGCTGAGTAATGGGGGTACTGGCCTGGTAAAGGGGACCTGGGCAGAACACCAACTAAACGTGTACTACACCACCTAGAAGCACCACCTAGAAGCATCTGGTGTACACCAGGGGCACCTGTACCATAGTTGAGAAGGTTCCAGTGTAGAGAATAGGCAGTGTTTTAGGTGGTGGTTTGTGGAATGTCTGTGAGGGGGAGGAATCCCGAGAAAGGGGGACCAGATGGAAATCTGTGGAAAAATCTAGACATGGAATGTGTGGGGAGCTTGACAGTGCTTGTGGCAACAGGGATGATGGGGAAGGAAAAAGAGGGAAGGATAGATGGAAGGAAGGGTCAATAGCCTCAGTTAGGTGGGACTGAAGAGAAGGAAGGGAAAAGGAACCGGGAGCCTGGGAGCATAGCAGCGTCTGGGCAGCCACAGAGGCTCAGGGCGGAGAAGCTACTAGCTTGGTCCTCTGAAAGACCGAAAGAGCAAGTCTCTAACACTAATGTTTATGAGAGTATCTTCTCCTTTGCGTTTGTCCAGAATATCCTTTGTTAAAGATAAGGATTTGCTCCTCCTCAGATTTCAGTCAAAGGGGCCTCCTGATAGATAGATGTCAAAGTCCATGTGCCCTCCTCTTCCCACAGAAATGCCAACCCACCCACCTGCCCCATCAGCAGGGTAGGACCAGGGCATCGGCAGCTCTTGTGGGAAGCTATAAGACCCTTTTCTCTTTCAGAGTCGAATTAGCCCTTGACATGAGTCACATTTCCAATTGCCTTTCTGTTTTTTGTTAAGAGGGTCCTCACTGTCTCCTCTGCCTCACCCCCCTTTCTTGGCAACAGAAGGGTGGTGTGAGATTTAATTTCTCAAGAAAACTTAAAAAAAGAAAAAGACACAAAGAACCCCAGTCTCCATTTCACATGAGCTAAGATCTTTGTTGGGTGTAGAGGGTCAGTGTAGACAAAGGCACCCTGATCACTTGCCATCGTTTCTCTCTCTAATTATAGAAAGTATTTAGTTATTGTTCCATAATTGCCCACTGCAGTTGGGTTTGAGCATTGTGGTTGAGGTTTTTTTTTTTTTCCTGCTTTTGCTTTTGTTTTGACAAAAGCCTACTTTCTGATGAGTTGTTCTTTTTTTCTGCTTTGGTCCGCTGCCATCCCATTCCCTGGCTATTCCACTACATAACTGAAGGAGGTGGTATGGTATTTCTAGAGAAGCCATTTTACCTCATCAAATTGTTTTCATGGCTTCCGCACTCCTCCCACTTGCCTAATAGAGAAAGGGAATTAATGTTTATTGACCCTCTACTCAGTCTTTGGCAAGCATTGTACTGAGCCCTTGCATAGGCTGTTTTTTTTTTTTAATATTTTTATTTATTTCTAGGAGAGAGAGAGAGAGAGAGACAGCATGAGCAGGGGAGGGTCAGAGAGAGAGGGAGAGACAGACTCCGAAACAGGCTCCAGGCTCTGTGCTGGCAGTCAGCACAGAGCCCGACACGGGGCTTGAACCCATGAACCACGAGATCACGACCTAAGCGAAAGTCAGACGCTTAACCGACTAAGCCACCCAGGCGCCCCTTGCATAGGCTGTTTTATCCAGTCCTTACAACAAGCCGGAGGATAGATATTATTATTCCCAATTTGCAGAATAGAAATCTAAGGCATTTTTAATAGACTTTGGCTAGTACATAGTGGTGGTGATGCTTCCACTGATATGGGAGAATTGGGGAATCCTGCTCTCTACTCTGAAAGTGCCTGTTTCTAGGTCCCCTGCTAGTGATGGGGCTTGGAGGGGGGCCCTGCAGGACTTTGATAGGAGGTGGGATTCCTGTGTTGAGGAGTTCCTGCGTTGAGGTCTGGGATTCCTGTGACATGGAGAGATTTCTGATGTCATGGTAGCAGTGACAAGGAGGGAGGCCACCTCACCACCAAGGGGGCTGCTGCAGGAAGGGTCCTTTGGGAAACAGGTGGCGTGTTCAAGGGTTTCAATGCAGGGTGTTGAATGAATGAACTGTTCAGTGGAGGCACAAGCAGTGAAGGGAACCAGGAAGCCGTGGGGAAGCAGCTGGGCACTAGCACAGCAGGAAGCCGTCACCGCTCTCAGATCTAAGGGGGTGCCGTGTGGGAATGGTGTTTCTGCAGCCCACTGAGGGCTGGCGCTGGGAAGAAGGTCCCGGCAGCAACTGTGGCAGGAGAGGAACCCAGCCTCTGCTGGAATGCAGACACACAGGGCAAGAGCACACACAGGATGCAGGGTGTGTGTGTGTGTGAACAGATATACAGATATCTGGGCCCCTCTCTCCTTGGGCCTACCTGTCTCCTGCTCATGCTTACTGCTGGTTAAATCACTGTAAGAGGACAGGGGAGCCCCTGGGGATGCAGCCTGTGCTGGTCAGTCTCCTGGGCAAGCACAGAGCAGAGACAGCCGCAGGATACAGAGGATATTCAGTGCAAGGGCTTACTCAGCTATGGCCTCTGTGTCAGGCTATAGAAGGCTGGACATTGCTTCCAGACTCAAAGAATTGTGGAACGTGGAAGGCTGGAAGAGACTCTAGAGTTCTGCCCCTATAATTCCTTTACTTTACTTTAAAAAAAAAATTTTTTTTTAATGTTTTATTTATTTCTAGGAGAGGGAGAGAGAGAGAGACAGCATGAGCGGGGGAGGGGGGGGCGGTCAGACGCTTAACCGACTAAGCCACCCAGGTGCCCCTAAAATTCCTTTACTTTACTAAAGAGGATCCTGAGTCCCAGGCAGGAGAAATGACTGGTGCAAGGTCCAAGGTCAGCAGCA
Organism: Proteles cristata cristata; assembly: GCA_017311185.1. Lineage (NCBI taxonomy): Eukaryota > Metazoa > Chordata > Mammalia > Carnivora > Hyaenidae > Proteles > Proteles cristata. The sequence goes on along the minus strand of JAESUZ010004344.1, from coordinate 446,872 downwards.
AACTAGTAGCATAGGCAGGACTGGAACCAGCTAACCAAACTCCCAGTCCATCCTGCCTCTTAACTGAAAGTCGTGGTCACTTAATGGTTGATAATAAAAGATTGCCGAGCCAGTTTGTCTATTTCCTGTTAAAACTGCTCAAAGACCTCAGGGCCAAACATTACTTTGGCCCCAGACACATTTGCCTCAAATGATTCCCTGTAAATACACCTATGATCAGAGTGGGCTGCTTATTCCAGAGTATGGGATCTGGAGTCAGATTCGTGGGGTGGAATCCCAGCTCTGCCCTTACGGAGTGATGATGGATGGACAGGCTGCATAACTGTCAGAGCCGTAGTGTGCTCAGCTGTAAAGTGGGGATAATATGTCTATTTCATACATCATGAAGGTTGTATGAGAAAATATACTTAAGGCACTGAGACTAGCAGCTGGCAATAATAAGTGCTTGATAAATAATAGCATTTATATGCATATATAACATTTCTAAGTATATATAAATACATATGGGATATATGTAGTATATGATATATATATGTATCTATGTACATTTATGGGATATATATGGAATATACACACATATCTCCAGTAAACTGATTTAGAATTCTGGTTAAGAATTCTTTTTTTTTTTCATTAAAAAAAAAGGGGCACCTGGGTGGCTTAGTCAGTTAAGCGTCCGACTTTCGCTTAGGTCATGATCTCGCGGTTTGTGGGTCCGAGCCCCGCGTCGGGCTCTGTGCTGACTGGCAGCTCAGAGCCTGGAGTCTGTTTCAGAGTCTATGACTCCCTCTCTCTCTGACCCTCCCCTACTCATGCTGTCTCTCTCTCTCTCTCTCTCCTAGAAATACATACAAATATTAAAAAAAAAAAAAGAATTCGTTTTTTTTAATCAGCTGTTTCTTGCAAGGAATTTTTCCTCTTCCTTATGACAGATGAGCAAACTAAGGGTATAACAATTATATCTCAATAAAGCTGGAAAAAATTAAGAAAACTGAAGGGCTGTGTGATGTGCTTTTTGAGGGATCACTCAGCCAGTCAGGGGCAGATAAGAAATCCCTGCTCTCCATGTCAGTCCAGCCCCTGGCTTGGGAATGAATTCCAGATCATTCATCTTGATTTACTTCCTTCCAGGTGTTTAAAAGAAAATCTCATTAAACTTTCATCAAGTCCAGGCCAGTCTGGCCATCCCATGGCGCAGGCAGGCTGAGCAGGTTTCCATTTCGTGGTCATTGATACCTACAAGTATCCAGAGCCAGCAGGCCTGGCTCTGTTTCCAGAGCCTAACCTTGCTCTTTGATCCTAGCACACAAATGGTTTATGGACTGGCCTGCAGATTTTCTGGCAAATGTTCAACTGCCCTCTGGGTAGCCGGATCCTGACCTTCTGGTCCTGGATCTAGGTTGGCTGCTTTTTTCCTGCTGGAACACTCTATCCTGGGCAGGTGCTAATATAAGCCCCAGCCCCAGCTCAAGTCTCCTTCTATGGTTGTGGCCCCTGCAGGGCATTTCTCACCTCTGGGATACTGGTGGGGACCAAATGCCGCCTTCCTGCTTCCTCTATTCCAGGCCCTAAGGCCTTCTCCCTCCTGCACAGAACACGGTTCCCTTATTACTCTCTCTGCAGTAATGTTTTCTCATTGCCTTAAGCAAGAATCTTGCACCTTGGATTCTCTTGCTTTTCCTCTGGTTGGCGGCTGTGTGACGCTTCCTTCCGGATGGTCCACCTCAGGGACAAGACACACAGCATCCCGCAGGAACGCCACACTTGGACAGCATTCTAAATGTTGTTTACTAACCCCAGGCCTTACTGCCTCAGAAACTCAACTGGGACTTAGGCTGTTTGTGAAATAAGTTAACCACTTCCCCTGATGGCTTTGGTTGCTCAGTGCATTTTCTATTTAGCTTCTTTGGTCATATCCCATCTCAACAAAATAATTCAATGGCTTTCTAGTGCCCTTGGACTAAAATCCAAACCAGTGAATTCTCTGAGGTCCCCTACCTGCCTCTCCTACCTCCTCCCATACCATTCTCTCTGCTTCAGTTATGCTAGGCTCCTCTCTGTGCCTCAAGCCTGCCAGGCTCTTTCCTACCCCTGGACTTTTGCACTTGCTGTCCCCTCTGCTTGGAATACACTTTGTCATCTTCCTCACGGCTCGCTTGCTCAACCGGGCTACAGCTTCCTCAAAGATGCCTTCCTGACTTCTCCTTCCAAAGACACTATCTCTGGCCCCTGTTTAGTTATTCTTTATCACACACCCCTACTTCTTTCTTTCACAGGGCTTATTATATCATGCAACTATCCTGTTATTTCTTTGTTTATCTGTTGGCTATCTCCTTTCTAGGCACTGAAGATCTAAATCCCTCCTGTTATGGAGCTTAACGTCCAGTGGAGGAGACAGATAAAAGCCCTCTAAACAAATGAATAATATAATTTCAAGTACTGATGAGTGCTACAATAATAAAGCAAGGTAAGGGGATAGAGTGAGTCTCAGGGAATGTATAGGGTTGGTGGTGGTTAGTTATATAAGGACAGTCAGGGATGGCCTCCCTCCATCCCTGGAGGGGGTGACATGGGAACAGAGAACAGATTGCTGGGATGGAGCAGACCTGTGAAATTATGGGGGAACAGCAACTGTAAGGGTCTCGTGGCAGCAGCCAGTTTGGCAGGTGGAGGAACAGACAGGAAGCTGGTTGGGCTGGAGTGGCCTGAGCTGGGAGGGAGAAGGGTGGTGAGGCTGGAGACAGAGGGAGTAAGTAGGAGCAGGTCCTGTGTGAGTTGAGTAAAGAGTCTGGATTTTCTTCTAAGCTTAATGGGACGTGTCTTCACAGCAATATCCAGTTTTCAAAGCGCACTCCCCGTCTCACCTGATCCTCACAAGGACTTCTGAGATAGGTAGGACAGATGGTGATTAACACTTTTTATCAAGAAGGAAACCACTATTTTATCATTTTACCACTGGAAAATCAAAAGGAAGGTCCAGCTCTGCCAAATTGTAAAACGTACTTTAAGTCACACAGTTCAAACTCAGTGGTGTCTAACCTTGACTGTGCATTGAAGCCCTCTGGGGAGCTCCACAAAATAGTTACACCCAGGTCCTTCACCCAGAAAATGACTTAAGAGGGCCAGGATGTGGCCCAGAAGGATTGTTCAAGCTCTCCAGGGGATTCTAACCTGGCTGAGAACCACTGCTCTCAATCCACCCACTTTTCACTACACGAACTGCCTCCTTGACAGAGCTTTTCCACTAAGCTGCCCATTAAAATCACTGAGGGAGCTTTCTAAGGATTACGGAGGGAGCTCCACATCCCAAGCTAGACTCTAAAATTAGAAACTTCTGGGGCTGGGGCTCAGACACTGGCTTGTTTATAAGCGTCTTATTTGCCTACCTGTATTGGAGCTTCCCACATTTCTTTTTTATTTTTCCTATCTGCTGTTGTCTCTTCACTTGTTCCCTTTGGCTTTTATGACTTTTTGATTCCTTTCCAGTCATTTTCATGGGATTTCAGGAAGCAGTGGGTTTAAATGAGTATACTCAACATACCACGTTGAACTGGAAGGCTTAAAAATTAAAATTTTAAAAATGTTTAAAAATTAAATTTTAGTTGTAAAAGTTATATGCACATTCGTTGAAAAAAAATTCAAATATGATACAAGGGCACAGGATGTAAACTGAAAGTTCTCTAGCCTTCCTTTCCCCATTTCCATTCCTCAGGGGAGCTACTAGCCTGCTGGTAACATTTTCACAGGTAAACTTAGGGGGGCGATTAGAGGAACCATATTAAGTTTTTAATGTATTTATTCTGTCTTCTCTCTGGTTTTAAATTTCCCACTCTAATTTAAATACGTCTATGTCCTTTACTGTATTTTACTGCGTTTTTATATGATTTTTTTTGATGCCAACAACTTTCTCCAGGGGACCCCCTATTCAGACTTTAATTCCCAGCCTCCAAGTCAGTTCTTAGTTTATGGAGCATTTCAGAATCTCCTGGGCAAAATTACTGCTCCCTTCTTTGTGTCCCTATATCACTTTGTTCATACCTTCAGCTCACACTTCTCATACTGCTTGAAAATTATTCATGTTTTTATCTTAGCATGCATACCTCGCCCATGGGAGACAGTGGGGGCTGGATTATGCAATTCTATACTACTGCTGTCTCTGTACTGCAATTATCTTAGTCTGTGGCTTGTTTTTTAATGCTGTCGATGAAGAGAAGTTATTGAATTTAATGTAGTTCATATTTACCAAGGTATTGTATAGTTTGTGTCATTTAATAAACCCTACCCTGAGATCATTGAATGTTTTCCTTTATTTTCTTTTAAAACACCTTATTTTGCTTTTCCCCTTGAAAGTCTTTAATCTACCTGGAGTGAGGAATCCAACAGATAACTAGTTGTGCCAGCTCATATACTGAATCATGTGTCTATCCCCACTGACCTATAATGCCAGCTCCATCATATCAAGATCCCACATATTCCTAGATCTGTTTCTGGGCTGATTTCGACTCTGTCTCCCCACCCCTGCCTATCCTTACACTAATACTAAACGGCTTTAATTTTTTATAGCATTATAATAAATATTGATACATGAGGGGCCAAGTCCTTGAAACATGTCATTCACCAGGAGTGTTTTGGCTATGCTTTACCCTTTGTTTTTGCATATACATTTTTTATTAGCTTGTGAAAGTCCAAGCAAAATCCTGCTGGAAATTTGACTGGAATTGTATTGAATTGATAGACGACTGCCGCCTCCACCCCTCCCATCTCTGCTCCCCCAGGAAGTAGCTCAAGAGATATTTGTGGAATGAATGAACGTCTGATGAATACCTCCAAAGCACATCTTACAAACATGCGATACAGGTCAATGAATGAACGAATGGGGGCCAAAGATAACGAAGATCAATCAGCACATTCTCACCATTCGGCAACTGTCAGTGAATATCTTCCTCGCTTACTTGTTCTAATACCTTATTTGAAATACACAACTCCATCCTCCACCGAACACGAATCTACGCCTCCTTCAGAAAGACTATTGAAAACAAGTTTTTAGAAAAATGGTGTGTCCGTAGCCCTGGTTAAAAAACAAGGCCCTCTGACAGATCAGGTGTCTTGACTCCTCTGCCTCCTCGGAAGGAGCGGTCCACGCAGAGCGCGGGTCCCGTGGCTCGCGTGCCCGCGGCTTAGGGAACCATGGACTACAAGTCCCGGCAGGCCGCGCGGCGCCTCCGCTTCATTAGGCGCAATCAGCGGGTGGTTGAGAGCCAAGTCCCTGCGAATCCCGTCACCCGGCTGTGGCGCGGAATCCGGCGCCGCGTCCCCGCGTCCCTTGGGGTGAGTAGGACAGTATCGCCAGAGTTGCGCGGTGCCTAGAGCGCTGGGGTGGCTGTGTAAATGAGCCGGGCGCCCGCCTCCGCTGGAACCGCGGGGAGGGACCCCTCGGCCCTTGACCTTGTCACCCAGGCCGGCGCGCGGCCACGTGACCGGCAGGGCCCCGCCTCCTCTGCGGTGACTCTCCTGCCCGGCTCCCCAGTGGGCAGAAGCGTGGACTGGCTACTTCGGTGGCGCAGTCTCGCATGCAGGCAGGGCTGGAGCTGAAGGAGGAGGCATCAGGTGGCTCACCCAGGCGACCTCTCCCCAGGCTGTGTGTGGGCTGCGAGGCGCGGGCGGCGGGGGGCCGGGCGTGGTCCGGTCTGTAGCGTGGGGCGCCGCCGAGATCCCTGCGGTCTGGTAGCGCCGCGTGCCCGGGAGCGCTCTGATCTCCCGCACTTTGCGCGGCCCTGCGCTCCCAGTTCTCCCACTAAACGTGCTGGTAACAGCTGCGTATGGAGAGCCGCCTCTGGAAGCCCCTTAGCGCAGCTCTCTCCCCAGGTTAAGTGACATTTACTTTTTACTAGGTAGGAAGTCAACCAATTCAACAAGTATTTATTGATCACTCCCATTATCATTTGGCACTTCGTGGGTGCTCAAGAAATACTTGACGAGGTGAAAGGGAACTAGACTCTCTCTGTGTCTTCGTATGTTTTCTTAAAGCATTTTCTTATTGCACAAGCTATCAGACTGAGTCAGAATCACCTGGAGGGCTTGTTATACTATACCCAGTGCTGGACCCCATCCCCAGAGTTTCTGAATCACTAGGTCTGGGGTGGGAAGCAAGAATTTGCATTTCTAACATGCTCCCTGGAGACAGATGCTGCCCAGGACATGATTTTGAGCACTACTGCTTTACAGGGGGGAAAAAATCCCGTTAACTTAAAACACCAATTCCTCACACTGGGTTATGGGTTTGCCACTTTAACTTTTTGTAATTATGATAAACATGTGCATATGACTGTATATTGTTAATTTGCCCCTACATTATTTTATATACGGATTTTCTGAAGTCTACACTTTTGTCATTTTTCCTGGATTACATCATATTCTAATGTGTCGTTGTTGGCTTGGCTGTTTCTCAACAGCCTTCACAGACGTAAGATTTGACCTCTTCTGGGAGAGCCTGCATTTGATTCCTTCCTGCTGTATACATTTTCTTGCAGACAGGGGACCTATAAGATAAAGAATAGTGCTTGGTTCTGGCATCCATTCTGCCATTCCCTGTCCAGCTCCCTGGCCCCCAACTCACTAACTAAATCTTGTGGACTTAGATTTCTGTGCAGGAGGGACCTCAGAGACCTACCCTTTACCTGCCACTTGCTCTTTGTGCTTGGTTTTTCACTGTTTTCCCTGAGTCTCCAGTTTTCCAGGATGGGCTGAATGGGGAATTTCTCTTTCTTTCTTTCTTTCTTTCTTTCTTTCTTTCTTTCGAGAGAGCACGAGCAGGGGAGGGTTAGAGAGAGAGGGAGACACAGAATCTGAAGCAGACTCCAGGCTCTGAGCTGTCTGTCAGCACAGAGCCCGACGTGGGACTCGAACCCACGAACCTTGAGATCATGACCTGAGCCAAAGCTGAACGCCTAACCCACTGAGCCACCCAGGCGCCCCTGAATGGGGAATTTTATTCCTTGCCTGGGTAAGATTTATTTTCCTTGTCTGCATCAGCCAAAGATTCCTTTATTCAATCAGTATTGATTCAGCCACCTTCTGGGTATCAAGCCCTAGAAAGGGAGTATGATTTTATTTGGACTGCATCATTAGTGGCAGGGCAGGTTGTAAACCTGATCAGGCCAACTAGATGGTCTCTGGGTATCGACTCCGCATCTTTCTAGACTTGAGCCATGATGATATCCACCTTGTTTGCTAATTTTTTTTTAAGTTTATTTATTTTGAGAGAGAGAGCATACATGTGTGCATGAGTGGGGGAGGAGCAGAGAGAGAGGGAGAGAAAGAGAGAATCCCAAGCAGACTCGGCATTGTCAGCACATGGGGCTGGAGCTCCGGAACCTCAAGATCATGACCTGAGCTGAAACCAAAAGTCAGATGCTCAATCGACTGAGCCACCCAGGCGCCCCTCACCTTGTTTGCTTTTTATCCGCATCAATTACCAGATTTCCCTGAAAACCTGATCACTCTCTCCAAGGGTCTTTTCTAGTCTTGGGAGTAGACCAGAAGAAATAATGCTCATTTTTCTAATAGCCTCTCTAGGAAATGGGAGGAGACTGCGCTCACTATATGGGAATGATGGAGTTAGAGCCCAAAGTGCCTTTCTTCTGACCATTCTCATCTGTGCACCAAGCAGGACAAGGTGATTCCATGCTTACTGACCTGGAATGCGGCATGGGGACTGCACGTGGGTGGTAACTGGTAGGCCTAGCCACTCACTGGCCCACTGCAAACTGTAAGTGATCGGTTCCCCATTTAGTTCTGTCAAGAGGATGGACCTTCCATTTGACCATCAACTTCCCATTTGTAGAACTTTCCACACTTGCCTTTTGCCTCATTTCATCACCTGCTGGGGTGTTCCCTATGGTCCAAGAAGATGGATTCCATTCATAGAGATTTGACAACACCGCCCTCCTAAATGTTTCATAGACCGAATTGGTTATTTCTGGTGAGGTGCTTTGGTCGATACTCTGACATGTTGATTTTCAGGGCTCCAACCAGTGTCTTCCACATACCTGCCCTTTGGGCAGTGTAGAGGGTCAGAAAGCAGAGTCGCTGCCCCACAGTGACTGAATGGTTACTTGTGAGGGGTGGTAAGGACATTAGTGTCCGGAGTCCCTGTTAAGGAGGTCATGTGCCATAGACAGGCTCAAGTTCCAATTCTGCCATTTATTAATTGAGCACCTGGGAAAAATCTCTCAATCCTCTGCTTGTCCCTTCCCTTATTTATGCCTGTGGATGTTAATAATATTTGTCTCATCTTACTGGGTTGTGTGGAATATCTAATGAGATAATGAGTGCAGAGGGCTTTGTAAAGGTTAGTTGTTGCTAAAATTGTCATCTAATTTTTAGGTTTTTAGGGTCTTGGTGTCCTACAGGCCCCTCCCAAAAGTGTGTGCTCCTGTGAGAGGTAACTCAGGTGAAAGTCAGAAAGGCAAGTAAACAGAACAGGGCAGGTGATTCATTAGCAAAAGGTTTAATAATGAAAGGTGTTTTTCATCGACAGACATATTTCACGGCTGACAGGGTCTTTTAAAATACCCTGAGGGAAGCAGCTCATTTGCATGTTAAAGACTCACTGACACCTTATGGAAAACTCTGGCTCCAGTCTATGTAGGCACAGTTTGGCTCCTCTATCATCTATTTTATGTTTTTCAATTTCCACCTCTTTTATTACTGAGGACATTTGCATGAAAACCGGGTCTTGGGAATTGTGTCTATTTCTCGCTGTGGCTTCCCCTCCCCTCCCAGGGTGGCACCGTGGCCTGCAGGGACAGGCCTGGAGGATGGTGCCCAGGAAGATGGGGTTTAAGTGGCCAGAGCTGGGAGGGAGTGCTGGGGTGCTGGTAGAGGATGGCTATTGAATTGACAGCCCCGGGATGATTCTCACCCGGGGACCCGTGTTGTTACTGACTCTGCACTGGCACTGGCCTAGGGAGGAATAGTTTCTCCCTTGATTCATTCATTCAGTATATACTTTTGGAGCACCTACTATGCTAAGGCAGAATTTGGTAAACTGTATCCTCTGGGCCACATCTGGCCACACATTACCTTATATGTTGTCTTTTGTTTTTTAATGTTTTATTTATTTTTGAGAGAGAGATAGAGACAGCATGAGCAGGAGAGGGTCAGAGAGAGAGGGAGACACAGAATCCGAAGACAGGCTCCAGGCTCTGAGCTAGCTGTCAGCACAGAGCCCGATGCGGGGCTTGAACCCACAAACCATGAGATCATGACCTGAGCCAAAGTTGGATGCTTAATCGACTGATCCATCCAGGCGCCCCTCCTTATATGTTGTCTATGCTTGACTTTTGCCTTGTGCTACAATGCGGAGTTGAGTATTTGTGACAGAGGCATTATAGATAGTCTGCAAAGCTGAAAATATTCAATATATGGCCCTTTACTGAAATAGTTTGTGACCCGTGTGCTAGGCAGGGAGAAAAGCAAGAGCAAAAGCTCTGAGGCCAGAATGGTGGAGTGCGGTGAGCAAGGGAGAAAATGGAAGGGCCTGAGACCTTGGAGGAAAATGGGGAGTCAAATCAGGTAGGGCCTTGTAGGCCAGTGCCTTGGGTCTTCATCTGAGTAAGGTGGGAGCCATTAGAGAGTTGAGAGCAGGGGAATGCATGATTGGACTGAAGTTTCCATGTTTAGGTGGAAAAATTCACTCTTTAATCATTGCTAACTTGTTAGCAAACTTATAAATTAGTTATGTAATATATTAACAAATTCTGCCCTTTGGATCTAGTAGAAGAGACAAGATACAGGACCAGATCTTTAGAGATAAAAGCAGTGCATAACAAGACTGGATGGGAAGGAGCAACTAATTCTAAGTGGCTGCTTCACAGAAGGCTTCATAGAGGGATGGGGGGGAGTGCTGAATGTGCAGAGGTATTTGGGAGACGAAGCTGACAAGGTGGGGTGGGATGAGAATAGGTGGGCCTTGAATCCCTTGCTAGAGAACTTGGACTTTCTGGTAAGGGGAGGGAAGGTAGGATGAGTGCATGTGGAGGTTAGGGTGATAATGACTCCGGTGGGGAGTAAGGGCCCGATGAGATGTGGGGAAATGGCTTTGGAATGGGGAACGGTTGAGCGGTTCAGGCAAGATAAGTGGGCGTCCTCCCTTGCTTCGTTAATCGTACAAGGTAGTGCCACATCCTGACTTCCCAGGTGCTAGGAGTTCTTCTACATAAGCTTGTCGGTGTTTCTGGGAAGAAGAAATGAAGTTTAAGGTGACAGCAGGGAAAAGACATCTTATTTGCTGAGTATGTTAGGTATTATGTTAAAACAGCATCTTATCAAATGCTCACAGTGGCCCTAGGAGGGAGGTACTCTCAAGAACTCTTTGGTAGATGTTTAGGTGGAGGCTCCAAGAGGTGTGGCTTGTTCAAGGTCACACAGCTAGTGAGCAGCAGAGCAGAAGCCTTCCTGACTCCAGAGGCTGAGGTCCTGACTACCCGTCCTTCTATATGACTATCTATCTGTCTGCCTATCTATCTATCTATCTATCTATCTATCTATCTATCTATCTATCTATCTACCTATCTATCTTTTGAGAGAGAGGGAGAGCGTGCGTGATCAAGCGGGAGCAGGCACACGAAGGGGAGGAGCAGGAGGAGAGGGAGAGAAAGAACCAAAGCAGGCTCTGCGTGCTCAGTTCATAGCCTGACATGGGGCTTGGTCCCATGAACTGTGAGATCATGACCTAAGCTGAAATCAAGAGTCAGGCGTTTAACCGACTGAGCCACCCAAGTGCCCCCGGATGACCTTTTTAATAGGGCTTCTCTGCAGGCCCCACAGGGAACGGTCCCTCTTGGACTGTGCTGATGATCTTGAATGAGGAAGATGTGTAAGGAGCTGAGGGCACTCAGCCTAATGGAAGGCCTGCTCCTGGGTCCAGTTGGGAACCTGTGTCTGGCAAGACAAGGGCGAATTGAGGATGCTGCTGCCCTTTGTAAACATTTTTTATTTTGGGGCACCTGGGTGACTCCGTTGGTTAAACATCTAACTTCAGCTTAGGTCATGATCTCACGGTTTGTGGGTTTGAGCCTTGTATCGGGCTCTGTGCTGACAGCTCGGAGGCTGCTTCAGATTCTGTGTCTCCCTCTCTGCCTCTCCCCTGCTCACGTTCTGTCTCTCTCACTTTCAAAAATAAACATTAAAAAAATTAAATTTTCTATTTTCTGTGTGTGTGAGAGAAGGCACAAGTGAGGGGAGGGGCAGAGAGAGCGAGGAGACAGAATTCCAAGCAGGCTCCACACTGTCAGCATGGAGCATGATGTAGGGCTCCATCTCACGAACCATGAGATCATGACCTGTATGCTGCCCTTTTTGACGGCAAATTCTGCAGGCTGAGGGTGTAGAGAATAAGGTGAAAAAGTAGAGTGAGGTGGGGGCCTACCAGGATGTTAGAAGTGGGGCACGCAGAAGTCCCACAGAAGGCGATAGGGGAGTTAATAAGGTCCTTTACCAAAACATGGCATTGGGAGAGGAAATAATTACTAGTAGTAATAATAATCAGAGATAACAAAGCGGTGCTGGTGATAGTAGTTGCTACTGTGTTCTCACTGTGGACGGTGGCACCTTACTATACAGTTTGCCTGATTTCCTCATCCCTCATCACCCCATCCAGTAGACACTGCCGTCATCATCCCATTTTATAGACAAGGTCGCAAGATTCAGAGAGCGTTAGCAGTTTGGTTGCTAACCCGGGTGGCAGGTAGCTGTAGGGGCTCTGGCGCAGGCCTGCTGGAGCCCGTGTTCTCAACCACCACGTCTGGTCCGAAGGAACCCTTGACTTGCTAAAATGTTGGCAGAGGAACAGCATTTCCTGGCTGGCTCTGTCAGTAGAGCATGTGACTCTTGATCTTGGGGTTGTGAGTTCAAGTCCCATGTTGGGAGTAGAGATTATTTAAAAAAAATAAGATCTTTAAAAAAATAAAATAAAATTTTGGCAGAAAAATAAAGTGCAGAATGATGCGGGGATAGGGAGGCTTTCCTAAATAAAGAGGTATGAAGAAAATAAAGCATGTTCTACAAAACAAGGTTTTTATTTATTTATTTTTATTTATAAATCCCTTTTTCTGCACAACTGAACTGGGGTTGGGCCAGAGCATTTGTGTTTAGGGAAAGAAATGAGTTTCTGAAATTATTTCTTTAAAAATAATTGTTTGCAGTTACTCTGCAATAGACATACCGGGGGTTGGGAGTAGGTACAGTAAACTGGGAAGGGCCAGGTTTCACGGTTGGAGCTGAAGGCAATGGAAGCGCTTTATTAAAAATAAAATACTGGGGCGCCTTGCTGGCTCAGTCAGTTAAGTGTCTGACTTCAGCTCAGGTCATGATCTCACGGTTCGTGGGTTCGAGCCCCGTATGGGGCTCTGTGCTGACAGCTCAAGAGCTTGGAGCCTGCTTTGGATTCTGTGTCTCCTTCTCTCTCTGCCCCTCCCCCACTTGTGCTTTGTCTCTCAAACATAAATAAATGTAAGAAAAAAAAGTTCAGGGGCGTCTGGGTGGCTTAGTCGGTTAAGCCTCCAACTTTGGCTTAGGTCATGATCTCATGGTTCGTGGGTTGGAGCCCCACGTCGGGCTCTGTGCTAACAGCTAGCTGAGAGCATGGAGCCTGTTTCAGATTCTGTGTCTCCCGTTCTCTCTGATCCTCCCTTGCTCATGCTGTCTCTCTCTCTCTCAGAAATAACTAAAAAAACCCATAAAATTAATAAAATAAAATAAAATAAAACGAAAGTATTTAGAAGAGTGGTTCTCAAACTTTAGCTTGCATAAATTACCCTTATGTTATTAAAATGCAGATTCCTGAGTCCCATCTCCAGAGTTGGTGATTCAGCAGGTCAGTGAGTAGACCTCAGAAATCTGTGTTTTTGTGAGTTTAAAATTTTTTTTTTCTAAAACATGTTTTATCTGTTTATTTTGAGAGATGATAGAGCATGTGGTGGGGAGGGCGGAGGGCCAGAGAGAGAGAGAAGGAGGGAGAGAGGGAGGGAAGGAGAGAGAATCCCAAGCAGGCTCTATGCTATTAACACAGAACTGGATGTGCGGCTCAGTCTCATGAACTGTGAGATCATGACATGAGCCAAAATCAAGAGTTGGACACTTAATCGACTGAGTTACCCAAGTGCCCCTCATTTTTTTTTCTTGTGATGAGAACTTTTAGGATTTACTATTAGCAACTTTAAAATATGTAATAGTAGTCCATAATATAGTCCATGCCATATATTACATCCTCATGACTTATTTATTGTAGAACTGGAAGTTTGTAATCCTTCACTTATTTTGCCCACATCCCACCCCCTGCCTTTGGTAAAAGCTGTTCTTTGTATCTGTGAGTTGGGTTTTTGTTTTTTAGGTTCCACATACAAGTGAGACCATATGGTATTTGTCTTTCTCTCTCTGACTTATTTCACAAGCATAATACCCTCCTGGTCCATCCGTGTGTCACAAATGGCAAGATTTCATTCTTTTTTATGGCTGAATTATATTGCATTATATTCACACATATTTATCACATTTTCTTTATCCATTCATCCATCGGTGGACATTTAGGTTGTTATCTTGTATGCTGCAGCAAATATATGAATGCATACATCTTTTTGAATTAATGTTTTTGTTTTCTTTGGATAAATACCCAGAAGTGGAATTGCTGAATCCTATGGGAGTTGTATTTTTAAGTCTTTGAGGAGCCTCCATACTGTTTTCCATAGTGGTTTCACTAATTCACATTCCCACCAACAGTATATGAGGGTTCCGTTTTCTCCATATCCTTGCCACCACTTGTTATTTATTGTCTTTTTGATAATAGTCATCCTAGCAGGGCTGAGATGATATCTCATTATGGCTTCGGTTTCCATTTCCCTGATGATTACTGATGTTGAGCATCCTTTGGTAAACCTGTTGGCCATTTGTGTGCCTTCCCTGAAAAACATCTATTCAGATCTTCTGCCCATATTTCAATCAGATTTTTTCAACTATTGAATTGTATGGGTTCTTTATAGATCTTGTATATTAACCTCTTATCAGATACATGATTTGGAAATCTTTTTTCCCATTCAGTAGGTTGCCTTTTCATTTTGTTGGTGGTTTCATTTGCTGTGTGGAAACTTTTTAGTTTGAGATAGTCCCATTTGTTTATTTTTGCTTTTGTTGCTTTTGCTGTTAGTGTCAGATTCAAAAAGTCATTGTCAAGCATTATGTTAAGGAGCTTTTGGTCTATGTTTTCTTCTAGGAGTTTTATGTTTTCAGGTCTTATGTTCAAGTCTTTAGCCCATTTTGAGTCAGTTTTTTTGTTTTGTTTTTAAAAAAATTTTAAATGTTTTATTTATTTCTGAGAGAGAGAGAGAGAGACAGCATGAGCAGGGAAGGGTCAGAGAGAGAGGGAGACACAGGATCTGAAGCAGGCTCCAGGCTCTGAGCTGGCAGTCAGCACAGAGCCTGACGTGGGGCTCAAACCCACAAACCGCGAGATCATGACCTGAGCCGAAGTCGGACGCTTAACCGACTGAGCCACCCAGGCGCCCCTTGAGTCAGGTTTTGTGTATGATATGAAATAGGGTCCAGTTTCATTCTTTTGCATGTGGCTGTCCAGTTTTCCAAACACTATTTGTTGAGAGGACAAATAGTCCTTTCCCCGCTTTGTGTTCTTGGCTCCTTCGTTGTAAATGAATTGCCCAAATGTGTGTGGGTTTATTGCTGGACTCTCTGTTGGCTACCATTGATCTATGTGTCTGTTTTTATGGCAATGCCATACTGTTTTGATTACTACAGTTTTGTAATACAGTAGTATAATCAGAGACTGTGATACCTTCAGCTTTGTTCTTCTTCCTCAAGATTGCTTCGGGTATTCTGGGTCTTTTGTGGTTCCAGATAAATTTTAGTGTAGTTTGTTCTATTTCTGTGAAAAAATGCCATTGGAATTTTGATAGGGAGTGCATTGAATCTGTAGAGTGCTTTGGGTAATATGGAAATTTTAACACTATTCTTCCAGTCCATAACATAGAATATCTTTCCATTTATTTGTGTCTTCAGTTTATTCTTTAGTGTCTTATAATTTTCAGTGTATAGGTCTTTTACCTCCTTGGTTAAATTTATTCTTAGCTATTTTATTTTTGATGCACTTATAAGTGGGATTTTCTTAATTTCTCTTTCTGATTATTCATTATTAGCGCATTAAAACATAACAGATTTTTGCATGCTGAATTTGTATCCTGCAGCTTTACTGAATTTGTTTATTCTAACAGTTTTTTGGTGGATTGTTTAGGGTTTTCTATATATAATACGTTTTCTGCAAATAGTGACAATTTTACTTCTTCTTTTCCAATTTGGATGCCTTTTATCTCTTGCCTCATTGGTCTTGCCTGGGGTTCCAGTACTGTGTTGAATAAGGAGGTGAGAGTGGGCATACTCATTCTGTTCCTAATCTTAGAGGAAAAGTTTTCAGCCTTTCACCATGGAGTATGATGTTAGCTGGGGGCTTGTTGTCACTGGCCTTTGTTATGCTGAGGTATGTTCCTTTGTACCTACTTTTTTTGAGAGTTTTTAATCATTAATGGGTGTTGAATTTTGTCAAATGCTTTTTCTGCACTGTTGAGATGGTCTGATTTTTATCCCTCATTTTGTTATTATAATGTAAGAAATCTACATTAAAAAAAGATTTTAGGGGTGCCTGTGTGGCTCGGTTGGTGAAGCCTCCAGTTCTTGATTTTGGTCATGATTTTGCAGTTCATGAAGTTGAGCCCTGTGAGATCTGACAGCGTAGAGCCTGCTCAGGATTCTCTCTGTCTCTCTTTGCCCCTCCCCTACTCCTGCATGAGCACATGCTCTCTCAAAAATAAATAAACTTAAAAAAATAAATAAGATTTTATTTTTAAGTAATATTTACCCCCAACATGGGGCTCAAACTTACAACCCCAAGATCAAGAGTCTCAGCTCTATCCACTGAGCCAGCCAGGTGCCCCCGAAATCTGCCTTTTTGAAACGGTATTTTTACAGGTATGCCTCTGACCATACTTTAGAAATGTTGAATTAGGAAAAGAAGACTGAAAAGGAGAAAAACAACAGAATTATAAAAAGTACTGAGTCCATAAAGAGTCAAGAAAGGAGAGAAAAAGAAATAGAACAGGTAGGAAAAATAGGCATAGAAGATGGTAAAATTAAATCTAAATACATAGGTTATATTAAATGCAAAAAGAAAAAATCAACTATATGTTGTTTAAAGAAATAGTATAGAATGTAAATTGAAAGTAGAAGAATGGAATAAGATGTACCTGTGAATACTTAAAAAAAAATCTGTGCGGTGCCTGGGTGGCTCAGCCGGTTGAGCCTCTGACTCTTGATTTAGGCTCAGGTCTGTGGGATCGAGCCCCATGTCAGGCTCTGTGCTGAGAATGGAGCCTGCTTAAGATTCTGTCTCTCTTCCTCTGCCCCTCTCCCCTGCTCGTGTTCTCTCAAATAAAATTAAAAATTAAAAAAAACAAAACTGTGGCTATACTATGAGGCATGAGTCCAAATACATTTTAAAGAAAATGGAGACGAGGCTGTGTAGCAACAGTTTCCATGCAAAGAGGAAACAAGCATAGAGAAGGGAGGGGATGGTCACAGACTGAGTCCGAAACAGATGCAAACAGTGATGACCCGAATCTTCCTGCTGCTTCTATACAGGTTTTGCATATGCAGATGGCTTCTCCTTGGTGATTCACTTCTGGGTGGGACTTCTCTCCTGGTACCTGCAGCTATGGTCTAGGATTTTAGTCTGATATAGAGTTCCCAGAAATTGAAGAGGAAGCAGCCCATTGAGTGCAGTGACCCCCACATGCTCTAACAGTCTGCCTGGTGGGCTGAGCTGGTACAAGTAGGGTGGGGAAGGGTATCAGGAAGCCCTGAACCCCCTTGATCCCACTGACTGGGAGTGTGTTTGGTTAGCCAGATCAAATCAGCAGCTGGACATTGAATCCCTAACCGCAAAGTACCCTGTAGGACTGTGAGCGGACAGTGTAATAATTGTCATGGTATTTGCCTTCAGGGCGCTCAACATCTAGACAAGGGGCAGTTTACTGTAACTGAAATACATACTTTGGAAATCAGGCCGACATAGAGAGCTTATCTGGTTGATTCTGACCAGCTGCCATTTTAGCTGTGACCTGGGCACTGAGGGCTAATGATGCCTGTGTGTGTGGGTGGTATAAATAATAGTTACAAGTAAGAGTGGTTAGTTTGCTCTGCCACCTTTGCTATCTAAGATAGCACCTTTGTCACATAGTCCTCATCCTAACTCTTACCCTCTTTGAATTTTTTTCTCCGTACTTAATACCAGTTGTTATTCTAATATATGTCTGTTTGCTTCTGATCTGTCTTCCTATCTAGAGTGTAAGTGCCACGTGGGCAAGAACTTTGTTTTGTTCCCTTCGTCCCCAGTGCCTGGAATGGTGCTTGGCTCTGTGGAAGGAAAAAGGACTTTGAGAGTTGACTTGTGGCAGGTACTCTGCTAAGCATTTTATTTTATTTTAAAAATTTTTAAAAATACTTATTTTTGAGAGAAAGAGATGTAGAGTACAAGTTAGGGAGGGACAGAGAGACACAGAATCTGAAGCAGGCCCCAGGCTTCAAGCTGTCAGCACAGAGCCTATCGTGGGGCTTGAACTACTAACCATGAGGTCATGACCTGAGCTGAAGTCAGACGTTTAACTGAGCCACCCAGGCACCCCTCTGCTAAGCATTTTATATACGTGATCTCATTTTATCCAAACAACTTTTGAGGTAGCTACCCCCAAAATGAGGAAATGGATATCAGTGAGATTAAGGAAATGACCCGAGGTTGTATAATCTGTTAAGTGGCGGAGCCTGAATTTGGATCCTGGCCTGACTAACTGTGGAATTCAACTGTTCCCTTTTGTTGCTTTCCTTCCACAGGGTCTGGAGACATGGCCCGAAGGGCTCTCAAGCTTGCTTCGTGGACCAGCATGGCTCTCGCTGCCTCTGGCTTCTACCTCTACAGCAATAAGTACTTGGATCCTAATGATTTTGGTGCCGTCAGGGTGGGCAGAGCAGTTGCAACGGTAGGTTTTTCTCATTGTCAGGGTGGCAGAGGGACTGGTGTATACCTGCAGGTGTTCATACATGTAACAGATGTACATGCCAGCCACACGTGTGGAGCTGCAGGTGTGCCCTTCTGTGTGCAAAGCTCCCTCGACACGCTAACACAGGTGTGCACCCTCATGCACCTATATTCCTGTATACACAATCTCTGTCCTACTGAGCTGGAACAGAATGGGATTGTACAGGGTCTCTGTTCTGAAGCCTTTACAGGGTAGGTTCTGTATATAATTTTAGTGACAGGCCTGGACTGGTGCTCCTCAGCAAATGTATGTGGAAAGACTATGCAGCTTTGATTAAACTCTACCAGAAAACTTGAGTTTCTCTCCAGTGAGCTAGTGGGAGTGGCTCCTGATGCAGGGCTCATACTCAGAGCATCTGGGCCTTGGAGAACCGTAGGGATCCTCTCGAACCCTGTAACAGAATCTGAGGGGCTCCTGGGTGGCTCAGTCGGTTGAGTGTCTGACTTTGGCTCAGGCCCTGATCTCATGGTTCATGAGTTTGAGCTCCGCATCGGACTCGCTTCTATCAGTGCAGAGCCCACGTTGGATCCTCTGTCCCCCTGCCTCTCTCTGCCCCTCCCCCCACTCACACTGTCTCAAAAATAAACATTAAGAAAGAGAGAGAGTCTGAGTTGAATATTTCACTATTAGAGGTTTTCTCTAGTGGTGCAGGAACATCCTCCCTGTGTGATCGTGTCCTCTTAACTCTGCTGGAAGGAGCTCTCCCAGACGTGCATATATAACTGCCCCATGGGTGGGTCAGTTGCTACATGCTTCATGTTTTCTTGCCTCCTTTGTCTGCTGCAGGATGAACTCTTCCTTTCTTCCCCTTGGCATAGATACATGCTAATGCACCGTCTGTTTGGGTTGTTGTCTAATCATTTCCTTAATACTTGGTGCTGCGAAGCCTTCTCCATACCTAGTCATAGAATCTGACAGACAAATAGATAAATAGGCCATGGAGTATGAAGTGATTCTCAAGAGTTTATTGAGTGCTTTTGGGGGACCCAGTCTGGTCTTTACAGGCTTTGAGAGGTAGGTCCCACCCACATCCAGCTTTGAAGGAACTGATGGTTGAGGGGTGCTCACGTGAATGGGTCAAAAACCAATGGGTTTGTTTTAAAGCCATGGGTTGGGTCAAGATGTATGACTCAGGCGACCACTGCTATGGGACCTTCGACACAGGAGTGAGACCCATAGGCTGGGAGTCAGGATGAGTGCCCTTGGGGAAGCAGGCTTTGATGGAACCTTAGGGGTTTGAATACAGTTGATCTTTAACAATGGGTTAGGGTGCCGACACCCATGCAGTCAGAAATCCATGCATAATGTTTACTCCCCCAGAGCGTAATGACTTAGCCTACTGTTGACTGGCCTTACAGATACTGTGAAGAGTCGATTCACACATTATTTGTATGCCATATGTGTCATATACTGTATTCTTATAATCTAATCTGGAAAAAATGTTATTAAGAAAATCATAGGGACAAGATGCCTAGGTGGCTCAGTTGGTTAAGCGTCTGACTTGGCTCAGGCCATGATCTTATGGTTTGTGGGTTCGAGCCCCTTGTCAGACTCTCTGATGTCAGTGCAGAGCCCACCTCGAATCCTCTGTCTCCCTCTCTCCCTGCCCCTCCCTCCACCTCTCTCTCGCACATGCATGTGGTCTCAAAAATAAATAAACATTAAAAAAATCATAAGAGAAAATACATTTATAGTACCATACTGTAATTTACCAATAAAACCCCATGTGTAAGTGGACCTGCATAGTTCAAACCCATGTTGTTCAAGGGCCAACTGTAGCTGGAAATGAGGGAGGAACGTATTTATCAGTAATTTATAAACCAGTCACTAGGCTGTGCATTCTTTAAAGGCCAGGGCTCTGATCTTGATCAGCCTTGTGCATTGTTCAGTGTCCAACTCCTGCTCACAGTTGGCACTCACCATGTTTATGTCAAGTGGAATAAAGCTTTGAGAGTGTAGACAGGGGAGCAGACTCCTCTAGGTATCAGCCTTGTAAACCCCTTACCTTCCAGGGCCCTCAGTTGCTCAGTCCTAAAAAGGAAGGTTTGGCCTAGGTAATCCTCAGGCCTCTTCCATGTCTGAGATATTCAGAAGCCTGTAATTTCCTGATTTCACCAAGAATATGGGGACTTATCCTGGACTTTTGGCCAACGGACCCAGAATCAAAACTTAGGCTGCTAGAGGAAACAAGTGTAAACTGATGTTTACTTGTGGTAATAAGTTTATCCAACAGCATTCATTCAACTACTCTTTACTGAGCCTTCAGCTGTGTGCCGGGCACTGTAAAAAGGTGCTGAGGCACGGTGATGAGCAGGAAGGACAAGCCTCTGTGTGTCTAGAGCTGGAATTCTAGCAAAGAGGAGATAGTCCAATACAAGGAAACAAATGAGCAAGGTAATTTCAGATATGATAATTTTCTTGGGATAAATAATTGAGAGTTCCTGGTGGGTGGGGCAGCCTCAGATTAGGGTTGCCGCAGAGGCGGTATTTGTGCAGACCTCTGATGGACAGGAAGAAGCCAGCCAGGCTAAGATCTGGGGCCAGAGCATCGTAGGGGAAGGGTTGTTGATTGCTTTAGACACACCGCCTCTTTCAGGGGCCTGTGGCACAGGGCCGAGGTGGGGAGCAGTATTCAATGTCCAGGTGCTAAACCTCTCTTTTCATTGGTCCCCAGACAGCTGTCATCAGTTACGACTATCTCACCTCCCTGAGGAGTGTCCCTTATGGCTCAGAGGAGTACTTGCAGCTTCGATCCAAGGTAAGGAACCCAGGGACCCATCTGAGCCAGGCCAGGACTGGGTAAGTCCTGAAGTACCTGCAAAGCCAGTGAGCTTCTTGTGGGTCGCTGAAGTGGGGGCAGGAGCTGTGCAGAGATTGAGGCTGGGGGCTTGGAGGCAAGGGCCAGAGGATCTTTCCACATTGGAGGCGTTTCTGTGCTGATGAGCCAGGCTGCCAGGCCAACATCAAGCTGGATCCCGTGATACTGAGGTTATTAATATACAAGGCACTGTTGGGGAGGCTGGTGTGTGTTTCTGGGGAGCACAAGGTGTCCGGATGACTCAGGAGGGATGAAGGCTCTGTTCCTGAGATAACTCAGTTGGCTTCCGAAGTGCTTTGTCAGGCAAAACCCAGTTAAAAGAGGTTAATTGCTTTCCTGTCCTTTCAAGGCTACACAGGGGTTCCTCTGGATGGAGCTGTTGACCCCACTCCCTGGCTCCTCACCTGGAACAGGTGAGATGAGTTGGGGCATCACACAAGAGGGCATTTTTTTGGATGTGAGTTAAGTTTGGGGTCAAGTGTAGATACTTTTGGTTCCTCCAGAGAGAGGTTTGTGATAGATCTGTATGTCTTTGCTCAGCCTGGAATGCCCTTGGCCCCTTAGAAAATCTCTAGTCATCCTTCTGGCCTCAGCTCAAATACCTCTCCTCCATGACACTTTTCCTTCTCAATCATTCCTGGTGGATGGGGTAATCCATTTTAAAATTTTTATTTAAACTTTTCATTATACAAATTCCAACCATTAGCAAGAGTAGAGAGAATAGTATAATGAGCCCTATGGCACTGTCGTCCAACTTCAGACATTATCAACGCTTTGCCAATCTTGTATCATCTACTCTCCCATTCATTCATCCATTTATTTTTGCTGAAATATTTAATTTTTTTAATGTTTATTTTTGAGAGAGAGACAGAGAATGAATGGAGGAGGGGCAGAGACAGAGTGAGACACAAAATGTGAAGCAGCCTTCAGGCTCTGAGCTGTCAGCACAGAGTCTGACACGGGGTTCGAACTTAGGAAGCATGAGATCATGACCTGAGCCAAAGTTGGTGCTTAACACTTAACCATTGAGCCATCCAGGAGCCCCTTTGCTGAAATATTTAAAAGTAAATCTCAGGCATCATATTATTTCATCTGAAACTACTTCACTTTGTCTCTCTAATAGTTAAGTACCTTAATAAAGCTACAATACCATACTCATAACTAACAAAATTTATAATATGTCTTTTAAAAAATGTTTTATTTATTTATTAAAAAATTTTTTTTTGGTTTTTATTTATTTCTGAGAGAGCGACAGCATGAGTAGGGGAGGGTCAGCGAGAGAGGGAGACACAGAATCTGAAGCAGGCTCCAGGCTCTGAGCTGGCTGTCAGAACAGAGCCCAACACAGGGCTCAAACCCACGAACTATGTGATCATGACCTGAACCGAAGTTGGACACTTAATTGACTGAGTCACCCAAGCGCACCAATAATATGTCTTTAATAATTTTTTAATTAAAAAAATTTTTTTAGTGTTTATTTTTTGAGAGAGAGAGACAGAGTGTGAGTAGGGGAGGTGTAGAGAGAGAGGGAGACATGGAATCTGAAGCAGGCTCCAAGCTCTGAGCTGTCAGCACAGAGCCGGATGTTGGGCTTGAACTTACGAACTGCGAGATCATGACCTGAGCCAAAGTTGGTGCTTAACTGACTGAGCTGCCCAGGAGCCTCTGTCCTTAATAACTTCTAATAGCTAGTGTATACTCAAGTATCCCTGGTCCCAAAAACATCTTTTTAAAGTTGGTTCATTACAATCTGGATACACATAAAGTGGCATATGTTGTATTAGGAAACATCAACCAAAATTTTCTTGAATCTATAATATCTCTCTTCCCTCCTCCCCTCTCCTTTTTTTTGATCTATTTGCTTTATTGAAAGCAGATCATTTGTCCTGTAGAATTTTCCATATTTAGGATTTGGCTGATTGCATCCTCAAAGTGTCACATAATGGGAACTACATTCACATGGCAGGCAAGTATATAACATTTGAACATACAAAATGATCCTCCTGTCTCTGTTCCTCACATACCTAGTGTTCCTCCCTGGGAGTGATGACATGTTATCTCGTGTGTCCTTCCAGAGATATCCTCCTATTTGAATTTAATCACTCTGTCTTCTTTATTCCTATGAAAGATGATAATTGGTTACATGTCTCTTGGGGCGCCTGGGTGGCTCAGTTGGTTAAGCGTCCGGCTTTGGCTCAGGTCATGATCTCGCAGTTCGTAAGTTCAAGCCCAACATCAGGCTTTGTGCTGACAGCTCAGAGCCTGGAGCCTGCTTCAGATTCTGTGTCTCCCTCTCTCTCTAACCCTACCCTGCTCACGCTGTCTCTCTCTCTCTCAGAAATAAATAAAACATTAAAAAAAATTAAAAAAATAGAGTAGAGATTCTTTTAGATCAGGGATTGAGTCATTTTATTCTGCATTTTCTACCTCTAGTGATGATGCCTAGGACTGAACTGACTTAATACCTGTTTCGGGCTGCACCCTGCTAGCTCCTTCCTTGGGAGAAGACCTAGAAAGGGCGCTGGGTTTGTATTTGAAAAACTTGAATTTGTGCTCTGTCTTTGGGATAGAAGTCCGATGTCTACTGGGAGGTGTTCTCCCGTGAGGACAGAGACTTGGTCTGTATATCTCCATGTCTGTAGCACCTACAGCAGGACCTTGGACATAGTAGGTCCTGAATAAATATTTGTTGAGCAAATGAATGAAAGAAATGTTAGTTCATATTGGGATATCTCAAAGCCCTCCATCTCTGGGACTTAATGCCAAACTCCTGCTTTTCCCCCGGCCCTCTTTCTCCATCTAACTGGTGCTCTGGGCCTTGGAGCCCACCAAAGTGACATTCTGCACCTAGGCCAGGCCAGGGCACAGGGGCAAGTGCCCTGCAGAGGAAGCGGGGGATGGGTGATGTGCAGACAGTTGTCCTCATGTGTAAGTCATCTGAAAGGCAGTGGTGCTGCAGCTCCTGGTGAAGTTGATGGCTTCGTGGGTTGCAGGAAGGAAAGTGCAGTGTGATATTTGACAGGAGGTAGCATGTGGTAGCTGGTACTGAGAACAGGTGCAGGCTGGTCCCCGGGAGTTGTGCCTGGGTAGGGAGCTGGCTGGCACTAAAGAGCATGAGTAAATATTGCAGGGTGTGTTCTTCCTTTGGACGCTTATCTGTTCTCTTCTTCGTGACTGATAAAGGAATGAGTAAAGGGTAAAACATAATTATCTCACCTGCCAGTGATATCTCACTGGCCAGTGTCCCCAGATCCCGGAGTATGCTAGAGCCAAGAGACAGTGACTTAGAGAAGCACTTTCAAGTTTGGTGCTCGGCTGGCTGGTATCTCAGTGACTCAGCCTCACATCGGGAGGGGGTGGGAGTTACAGTGAAGTAGTGTTTTTAGGGGCTTGGTGGCACTTTGCTGGGCAGCTGAGGAGGTGTGATGAAGCCCTGATGCTTTAGAGAGCCAGACTCCCCGTGCCCAAGATGCTTATAAACAGAGGCGACAGGTGTGAACTGAGGCAGAAAGGAGTCCACAAGGCAGAAAGAAGTCACGGCTGGTGTGGATGCCCAGACTGGGCTGGAGGAGGCAGGGTTGCCTTGATTCTGACTGAGGTGTTGGGGTATGGTAGACATATGTTCATTTTTTGGTAAGACCCATTCTTGTTTTGAGAAGTAGCATCCAAAACTTCCTTTGGGGAACCACTCATATTTCAAGTACTTACCATGAGGTTTGAGTGAGGCTCACCCCACCCTCAGCTCCAAGAGGGAGCATGTGACTTAGGCCATCTATAGAGTCCATTCCTCTGGCCCTAGAGATTGATTCAAGGATGGGCACCTGAGCCAGTATTGGTCAGTGAACATCAGGTCCAGGGCTTTTGGGGGTATCTCTCATATGACACTGCCTTTTCTGCTGTATTAGCTGTGAGTATAGGATGTTGACTCAGAGCTGCTGGCAGCCATTTTGCCACCATGAGGGGAAAGCCCGTCTGTGAATGGAATCAGTATTGTGGAGAGAAGTAATCATTTGAATCTCTAGATCTTTCTGAGCCTGGAGTAGAATTTCCAGTTATATGTGCCAGGAAATTCTCTTTTGGCTTCAGATGGTTTGAGATCAGTTTTCTGTTATTTGCAATCAAATGAATCTTGATACACTAGGGATTCTTGGAGAAGCATGCTGGATTTTTTTTTTAAGTTTATTCATTTATTTTGAGAGAGAGAGAGCAAGTAGGGGAGGGGCAGAGTGAGAGGGGGACAGAGGATCCAGAGTGGGCAGAGAGCTCGATGTGAGGCTTGAACTCATGAACCATGAGATCATGACCTGAGCCAAAAGCAAATGCTTAACCTACTGAGCCACCCAGGCACCCCATAAGAAGCATGCTGGATCTTGAAACACATTTAAGGCTTTGATAGATCACAGGAGAAAGAAATGAAATTCAAAGAAAGAAATGAAATTTAGAAATTCCAAGGCGTGAACAGGGTGAGGAGAGGTTTGCATGGTTGCAGGGTAGTATTTGAGCCATTTTCAGTCTGGCTCCTGGTCTGCCACCAAGCACCTCTACTTCCCTATCTGGCCGTGGCCTTTGCCCCGATGAATTTGTAAGAACAGAGATGAGAAGCTTTATTTAATTAAATACCGTGGATTATTTAATCTAGCCAGAGAGGAGATCAAAGTGCACAAGGTTTGCCTCAGCGGCTCCATATCATTTTAATGATTTCCTGTTTTCCTTATTTCTACATTTGTTAATTGGCATTCTTCTGTAGGGAAGAGCCATCCCTTCTCCTTCAGGTAATTATTTTTTATCACTATGAACTCATGGATATTTATTTTAGTCTACGGGTTCCAATCCAAAGCAATCCTTAATTTATTGTTCAGATTATTCTAATTTTGGTCGTTGGGAGCCCTTTCAGGTTGATTCCTGTGTCCTTTTGTATGTCTCTGTTCTTTTTTTGAGCACTGTCTTAACTTTCTAAGACCCTGACTTATTTTGTATTTTCCTTGCCCCAGCCCTATCGCCTTTTATTGGAGATTGGTATTTAGAAACCAAGATGTTGGTGCTAGGTCTGCATATTGCCCCCGGAGTGCCATTGTTTCCAGAAGACAGAGTTACAAAATATATGTATGTATACTTACTCATGCATACACACACTTTCCTATTAAAAAGTCTTGAGTTCGGGGCACCTGGGTGGCTCAGTCGGTTGAGCATCCGACCTCGGCTCAGGTCATGATCTCACGGTTAGTGGGTTCAAGCCCCACATCAGGCTCTGTGCTGATAGCTAGCTCAGAGCCTGGAACCTGTTTCGGATACTATATCTTGCTCTCTCTCTGACCCTCCCCTGCTCACTCTCTCTCTCTCTCTGTCAGAAATAAATAAAACATTAAAAAAAAAAAACCTTGAGTTCATACTGATATCTCCAATTTCAATCTAACATCATAGAGTTTATTTTAACTCTCTCCGATTCCTTATGTGTAACTTATTTCTCTGACAGTGAGCAACCAGTCTCTTATTATCTGTAATATATTCATGTACACTTGTTCAACCCTAATATACTCTGAAATAGTTAAGATCCCTGATGCATATCAGAGCAGAGAGAGTGGCCCAAGCTGGGTAAGACTGAATGAGTTAAGTGGGTATTCGAGCTGGGTTTGGAAAGGGGGTAGGCTTGAAACGTGTAACACTGGGGCCTGGTGATTTGGGCTGAGATTGATGGGTAAAATTTTGGGGTTTGTCTATAAGAAACAGAGATTAGTTCAGTGTTACTGGGGACTAGGGTATGGATGAGTGAAGGGGCATACTGGCAAAGAGAATCAGAGCTAGGTCACAGAGGGACGAGAGGTCAAGATTTATACCAGAGGTAGCAGGGAGTTATGGTAAGTTCTTGGATAAAGTTTTGGTAGACCTTCAGGAAATAAGAATGCTTGAAGTCATCAGTCACTGAATATTTTTTGAGCTATTCTATAGGCAATGAGTAGAAGCATGTGGAGTGGGGGGAGAAGAGGTGGAAGAGGGGGGGGAGAGAGTGAGATCACAGGTGCATCTTCCTTTCTTAATCAGAGTCCTAAATGTAGGAGGGACCTCAGCTGTTGCTGTGACTGGGAAGCTTTTTAGCCAAATCCAATTTCTTGTTCTTGAGTAGGTTGCTGGGCTTCTGTGGTATCAGATGCTTCAGGTCAGCAGTGTGTGTGTGTGTGTGTGTGTGTGTGTGTGTGTGTGTGTGTGTTCTTGAGTAGGTTGCTGGGCTTCTGTGGTATCAGATGCTTCAGGTCAGCAGTGTGTGTGTGTGTGTGTGTGTGTGTGTGTGTGTGTGTGTGTGTTCTTGAGTAGGTTGCTGGGCTTCTGTGGTATCAGATGCTTCAGGTCAGCAGTGTGTGTGTGTGTGTGTGTGTGTGTGTGTGTGTCCATCCTATTAATTACTCTAGTACTTACTACTTGGGCCTGAGGAGGTAATGATTAATACTCTTTTCCTCTTTGTTTAAGAAGCAGAACCAGGGAGATAACAGGTCTCTGCCAGGAAGAGCTCAAAATGTCAGCTTTGTTACTGATAGATGCTGGGCTGGAGCCTGTGTCTTGGGTTTGTGAGCAAGTGGGCTTGTTGAACTTTCACTCCTGAATTTGATAGACTTACCGTGCAGGCACCAACGTGGCAGGACGAGCCTCTCAAATGGGAGCCTGCCTCTTAGGGCACGGAGGGGCTGACTATCAGTGCCCTTTGGGTGTGTACAGATCCTGAAAAGTGAGGGGAGAGGAAGTGTTGGTCTGAGCATGACCTGTTTCCTTTCCCAGACCTACCAATCTGATTGGTGATTCCTCTTTCCACAGGAGAGGAAGGAGGGAGGAGAGAAGTCAGGAGCAGTGCACCTCAGTGGGGCTCCCATAAAACTTAGAGAGAGGAGGTTCACCAGCAGTAGTTACCTGCAGAAAGGAGGTAGCTGTTAGAACCTTTGTACCCATTAAATTCTGCTAACGTTTATACCTGACCTTGTTTAGGGACACGGCTGCTTTGGGCTTGAGTATGGGATAACAATTTCAACATTACTGAAATCTGCATGTAGAGGGAAGGATCATATATTGTCAACTTGTAGAACCATGGCATGTGGTAGGGTGTTTTGGGGGAAAAGGATACTGGTGAGAGGAGTAGAGTAGCAGCTTAGGTGGGGGGATGACTCTATTTATAATTAT
This sequence comes from Proteles cristata cristata, assembly GCA_017311185.1. Classification (NCBI taxonomy): domain Eukaryota; kingdom Metazoa; phylum Chordata; class Mammalia; order Carnivora; family Hyaenidae; genus Proteles; species Proteles cristata. Next base: position 418,738 of record JAESUZ010004344.1, on the reverse strand, counting down.
GCCATTGACCTTGAGAAAGTTATCTTCAGCACCAGCTAGCTCAGGCCTCTAATGTACAGACAGAACTGAAGCTCCAGAGACATTGATGAGATTTCTTTAAGTGCCCCCCTCCCCACCCTGTCCCTGCAGTTTTGTGGCACATCTTGGGCTTGGACTTGGACATCTAGATCTTGCGTGATCTCATGTTCTTTGCACTTTTTTTTTTTTAATGTTTTATTTATTTTTAGGAGAGAGAGAGAGAGACAGCGTGAGCAGGGGAGGGTCAGAGAGAGAGGGAGTCACAGGCTGAAACAGGCTCCAGTCTCTGAGCTGGCAGTCAGCACAGAGCCCGACGCGGGGCTCGAACTCACGAACTGCGAGATCATGACCTAAGCGAAAGTCGGACGCCCAACCGACTAAGCCACCCAGGCGCCCCTCTTTGCACTTTATATATACCTGGTTGCCTCTCTGTTTATCCACTTGCAACCTGGGGGAAAGCACTGAGTTGGATAGAAAGTGTGACCAAAGATGCCCCGTGCAGCCACTTTTGTCAGCTAGCTGCCACGGCTGCGGTGCTTCTCCCCTGAGTCCATCCCCCCTGGTGTGGCCCTGCTGGGGTGGGTTTGGGAGACACAGAGGGGGAGGAAGAAGGGCCATAGAACCTCTTTATGGGAATTCCTTTTTTTTTTTAAGTTTATTTTTGAGAGACAGAGCTAGTGTGAGCAGGGGAGGGGCAGAGAGAGAGGGAGACAGAGACTCCCAAGGAGGCTCTGCACTGTTAGCACAGAGCTCATTGCGGGGCTGGAACTCACGAAACCGTGAGATCGTGGCCTGAGCTGTACCCAAGAGTCAGATGCTTAACCGACTGAGCCACCCAGGCACACTGGGAATTCCTTTTTGTATTTAATCCGTCAACCAAAGAGTTAATTCAGCAAATATTTGGAATATGCAATTCCTAGTGGAGGGAAGCATAGACCCTCCATAGGAATCCGTGGATGCTAGCCCATTGCTTTGGGAAAGGGTTTCAACTGCCATTTTTGAGGATGAGCATGCTACCAGCTTAGGGAAGGGATGATAACTCAAGAAGTGCTTTAACAATCTTGTTGCCCATCAAGGGGAACTGTAGCAGTGTCTGGCTCTTCAGGCATATTCTCTGAAACCTGGGGACTGTCCTGGCCAACGGGGACATGTCGTCACCATTCTTCCAGCCATCTGTAGTTTTAACAAACCTTAACGGGGCCTGCTCTCTGCCAGGGCTTGCAGAAGCCTCAGCCTCAGAGTATGTAAAGGGAAATAAGACTTGACCTCTGCCCTCCAGTTGCTCACAATCCAGTGGGGGAAGCAGGCATGAAATCACCAGTTGCAAAAAGATCGATTTGTCTTCATTCCAGCACTGGCTCTTGACAGCCGCTAACTCCCAGCCAAGGAGTGGGGAGTGGGGAGGGCAGGAGCCTTGCATGGGAGGGGCTCCTAACCCATCGTGGGGGGTGAGGGTAGAGTGTATACCTAGGAAGGCCTCCTCTGGTGTAGTGGGAGCTGCTTGTGCCACGGTTCCTCTGTGTGTGCGCCGTCAACCTGGTGTGGAAGCTTTCTGGTGAGTTTTCATGTACTCTGTTCCCCAGGCCCCCTTTGGCTGCTTTCATTTCTCATCTTGGAACATTTGTCAGAGAGTATTCTGTACAGAAGAGGAGGAGAGAAATGGAATCCTTGCTGTCTTGGTGACTGGCTTTCTTGGAGTTTGTGATAATTTTTGCAGGAGCATGAGCTGCATTTAATTTGCTCTGCTTGGGTCATCTAAGGACCAGACCCGTGGAAGAGGGAGCCAGAGTCTTCAATGGCACCCAGTGCCTCCGTTTTTAGCTTTCTCTGTACCCAGACCTTTCTGAGTACTGCATTGAAAACCTGCAGAACTTTCTGCAGTGGCCCTGATTCAGGAAGAGTTCCACAGAAGTAGGAACTGGGGCCTTGGTATGGTCTGGGAAGAGATGTGGCAGTTCTCCTTCTATTTGTGGGGACCCTGGAGGGACACGTGGCTTGAGTTGGGCTTCTCCCTGGAGGTTGTGCTCGCTGTGTGGTGGTTTCTCTGTAGTTTCTAGGCAGGGCGTGCAAATGTCAGGCTGTCTTCTTGATTGCTCTAGATTTATCAGTGACCTATGAACCTGCATATCCCTTGTATTTTAATTTTTTTATTAAAAGAATTTTTTAAATGTTTATTCAGTTTTGAGAGAGACAGAGCATGGGTGGAGGAGGGACAAAGAAAGAGGGAGGCACAGAATCCGAAGCAGGCTCCAGGCTCTGAGCTCTCAGCACAGAGCTGGACATGGGGCTTGAGCTCACGAATGGTGAGATCATGACCTGAGCCGAAGTCGGGCACTTAACTAATAAGCCACCCAGGTGCCCCATCTTTGCATTTTTAAAAGCATGTGAAATGTATGAGGCCTAAGGAAAGGCATAGAAAATAATTTAATGGTCACTCATATACTCATTGCACAATTTCAGAAATAATACCTTACCCATATGATTGTAGCCCCCTGGGTACTTCCCTGATTCCAGCCTTCCTCCTGCAAAACCAGAAGCAAGTACTACGTTGAATTCATTGGTTGGCCTTCCCATGTACTTCTTTGTAACCAACTATTCGTGTATTTGTATGATATTTTTCATCCTATTGACTTTTTCCTTTACTTGGTTTTGTTCTAAGCAAAACTGTAGGCTTGATAGACTAGCTGTCTCTTTTTATAGGCGTGTGCATTCCCAAATAAGAAGTCCCCCGCGTACTACCTGAAATTGCTGCTTATACCATCTTTTTGCACGCCATCGCTGGTGCCAGTCACCCTTGAAGAAACAGGCTGCAGCGTCTGTAGCAGATGTTGGGCCCATCTCTGGCTTGCAGTCATCCTAGCCTCCATCCTTTCCTTGCTGGGTGTGGCCACTCTGTGGGCTGGAGGAAAGCCGGCTGGAGAAACTGCCCTTGCCCATCTCAGACCCCATCCCAGACTAGCCATGGCTGGGCTTCTCATTACTTTATTGCTTTTCCCACTGACTACCCCACACCGTTGCCTCTCCTGCCCTGGACTGCATGTTTCCACCACGACTCTGCTGTGTCTACCTATGCTGAATGTAGTACTGGGAAATGGGATGATGGTGTGTGATGGGGAATGGCATAAACCAGGACTCCTTACTGCAAAGATAATTTAGTATTGCAGCGGGTTACCAAGGACGGCTGTGAAATCTGTATCTGGAAGGGCAGCTTTCCAGAAACAGAAGAGATTCTATCTGTCTGTCATGGAGACGGGCATGTGACAGCTCACCGGTGGTTTCTAACTTGTCAGATGATCAGAGACTCCTGAGGAGCCTGGTAAAGTACAGATTCCTAGACTCTGTACCCTAAAGATTTGTTTCCAATGATTCTGGGGTGAGGCCTGGAAAGCTGTATTTTTAATGAGTTCCCTAGGCAGGCTTCTGATCTTAAGTACAAGCGTTCACATTGACTGAACCTTGTGGCACAGGCATTGCGCTAAGAGTTCTTTCTATCTTATCTCCTTTAACTTCACAACAATCTGAGGTAGATACTATTGTTATCATCCCCATTTTATAGATGAAGAAACAGAAGCACATATTAGGCTGCAGGGACTGTGAGGCCTCACTCCTACTGGCTCCGGTGGGATGCATTTCTTCTGCCTCAGCGTCCGTGTCTCCAAAATGGGAATCGCTGGAATAGCAGGGGTAGATGGAAGGCTGTGAAATAACTAATAAAGTTGGTGGAAGGCAGTCTGCAGCTATCAGGTTGATGGAGACGCTTGTTAACCACACTAATAATCTAAGAGCCTGTTCTTGATTTCCCGCTTCTCACTGTCTTGGCCCCAAGCAGCTATTTTCTACCAAATTAAAATCCACTCAGCTCCCTTCCTGTCCCTGAATAAAAGTACCCTCAAAGCTCTTGCCTGTTACAGCAAGACTTTTTAATAGACTTTTCCTTGTAGAACCATGAGACATATGTCCAATTAGCAGAATAACTTCACTTAAATATACAAATAAACTGTTGACTGATAATGGTGCGACATATGTGAGGCTAATTTAAGGCAACGTGATTTGGAAGCTGGGGCACTGCCCCCTCCCTCACCCCCAGATCCCATGCCCCATGCTGTGTAGGATGAAAAGCATTGCCTCCATGCCCTGCCTGATCACAGTGCGGAGCACCCAAGCCACTCACCGTACATACAGCCCCTTATGTGGCGAATTTTAATTCAACACCTCCTATGGGCCAGGCACTGTGTGAGGTACGAGGTATATGGTGGTCTGTACTTGAGGGGATAAGAGCTATTTAACAACGATGGAAGGCAGTCCTTTCCAGGAGCACAGGCATATGTTCTATTTGCTGCTGTATCCTCAGCACTTAGAGCAGTGCTTGGCACACAGTGGGCTCTTTTTAGTGAGTCAGTGAATTAAGTAAACAAGATAAGGTTGGAAAAGGGATAAACCATGGTCATGGAATAAAAAGCGACCAAAGCCTGGCCAGGGCTCTCTGTTGGGGGTTTTCCAGTTGAAACTGGAAAGCCGTGGAAGAAGAGCAGGGAGGGTATTGTTGGCAGAAGAGGCAGGGCAGGCTGCCTAATTTACAGGATTTAGTGCAAAATGGGACTTCGGGGTTCCGGCTGGGGGTGGGGAAGTCAGTCTCCACTCCCCACGGCCCTGCAGCCCCAACACACCATGAATGGGCAGCCCCCAAGAGATTGCTGCCTCAGTGCTGGGATGTGCTCAGGGTCTGGATCTGGTGTGGGGAGAGGAGCATGGGGGGGAGTGCGGGTGGCGGATGAGGGTCCCTGCTGAGTCTCCTGTTGAACTTGCCCTGGTGAATGTGGTCTAGGTTGGGGAAGGATATGCGTGACATGGGTATGAGTCTACCCTGCCTCGGCTTACACTCAGGCCCCCAGGGGGGACGGAGGGCAGTGGCAGGATGCGGATCTTCTCCACCGTGTGACATGATTGCCACGGTGAATGGAGAAGCAGCCTGACTGTGGTGGTGCGGGGGAACTGTGTGCAGCCAGGGCACTGGGGGTGGGGTGGGGCGTGGACAGCCGAGAACTCACTCGGGGGAACTGGGGGAGGTGGGACTGTATGAGAGCTGAATCCCCCTGGTGCCTGCTGCTTTGTGCCATCTGGCTTCATTTGCAAAACACAAATTCAAAGATAAAATGAAGAATCACTAGCCAGCTACTGTATTGGTTTCCTATTGCTGCTATAACAAACTACCACAAATGTAGTGGCTTAAAATACTGCTTTATTCCATTATCGTTCTGGAGGTCAGAAGTCTGAAAGGCTTCTCTCTGGACTAAAATGAATGCATCAGCAGGGCCGCCTTCCTTCTGGAGGCTCTTGGGGAGAACTCACTTGTCTTTCTCGTCTGCATTCCTTGGCTTATGGCCCCCATTTTCCATTTTCAAAGCTGGCAATACCTGGCCAAGTCCTTCTGCTGCTGCCGGCTCTCTGGGTCTCTTCTTCCACTTTCCTCCTCCACTGGAAAGAACCACCTAATAATCTGAGGTCGTCTCTCCATCTCAAGGTCAGCTATCAGCAACCTTAACTTCATCTGCAACCTTACCTCCCCTTTGCCACATCGGGTAATATGGTCCCATGTTTCAGCAAGTAGGTGGTGGACATCTCTGTTGGGGTGCAGGCAGTATTTTGTCTTCCACATTAAATCACAAGTGTGGGGTCCTTCCAAGTGTGGCTGCACTGGTCATGTGCCCCTGAAGCTGGCCTTCGGAAGAGAAGATTGCAAGCCTAAAAGCCCTGAGATGGGAATGAGCTTGGCTTGTTCAAGGCTCTGAAAGGAGGCCAGTGGGAATGAGTAGAGTGAATCACAGGACGTGTGGTACGAAATGAAGTGGGGGAGGTCGGCTTGGACCAAAAACACAGGGCTCCTCGGCCACAACGAAGGGTTAAGAACAGCAGGCAAGTTAGGATCTGTCTTTGAATCTTAAAAAATATATATATAGGAAAATTCAAATGCAGTTAAAAAGTAGAGAGAAAATATGATGAACTCTGGCACCTAGATCTAAAATATATTGCTATAATTCTTTCACTTATTAGTTTTTTTTCTGCTGAAGAATTTTAAATTGCACAAATCATGCCATTTCACCTGTGTATGAAATTTCCATGTGTATCTGTAATGGCTGATGTTTTCTAAGTATTCCTGTCATTATCACAGTGCATGAAATTAGCAAGAGTTCTTTAATTTCTTCTAATTCCTATACGTGTTATGTGGTCCCCCCAGATGCCCCTGCCATTGACCTTCACATTGCACCTGTGCCCTGTGTGCGTTCCGCCTTTCTGAGGTTAGAGTGAGGCCTCCTTCCCTGTACTGAGGATCTTTGTTTTCTCTTCCTCGCTACCATCCCCCAAGATCTCAAGGCTAAAAGACTCCTGTCCGCCACCCAAGCCCATGGCCTGAGCAGGGCTGATTGGGAAGGGAGGGAAGCAGGCTGGCTGGATATGTTATTCTGCTTGTGGCCTAACATTTGTTTTTCTTGTCTGTAATTGCCATTCCAGAAATGCCCTCACTCTTCTAGCCACAGAGCAACTGTTGAGAACAAATTAATTATGCATCTTCTCAGTGTGTGTGATTAAGGGGCAGATGGAGGGAAGGGTTCTCTTCAGTTTTGCTGGCAACCAGGTTCCCAAATGGATGCTTTCCAGACCAAAGAGTGCATGTCCTGGGCTCCTGTGGGCATCTGGACTTGTCTATGTGGTGACAGGCTTGCTCACTGGCAGGCAGAGTCACAAGTTGCCAGTAATAATATTATTAATCCCTTAAATTTGCAGTACATTCGCTGTTTGCTGAGGGTTTGCTCACTCACATCAGCTCATTTGTTGGGATTTCAGGGATGCTGGAACAACTTTCTTTGCTTAATACCTCCCTAAATCATTGCTGATGCTTGTAATTCCACCATTAGAGATTAATTCCTTTGGCCTAAAACTCTGTTCCTATTAAAATGCAAGTATCCTTGGCAGCTGTGATGCATGTTTTATTCATTAAGCCTTCTCAGCCACTAGCAGCTGCCCTCCCCAAATGCCCCCTCCTACAACTTTCTTTTTAGGATGGCCTTCTCTGAAACAGAACCTATATTTGGAATGTATCCCATTCCATAGAACTCTGCTCTCAGTTCTGAGGCTGGAAAAACAGGTAAAGAAACTCCTGTCAAGGAGGCAATGACAGATAATTTCCCATGTTATCACCTGTAGTGTGTATTTGCGTTTTACCTGGAACTTTCTGGAAACACAGTGCTTAATGCAAAGGAACCTGTGTCCCTTTATCTTATCATGTCATCCTGCCATGGCCTAGGAGCTCCTCTTTATCAGGCTCCCTTACAAGAGCAGAGGAAAGGGGCCTGGGAGAGGAAAGGGGCCCTTCACATGGAGAGCAGGTCCAGTCTGTGTAATACCAATCAGGCATTGGCTTGGGGCATTGTTCATCCAGACGATGAAGGAAGTAGAGCTGGCCACACGTAACATCATGTGCATTTTGCAGAAGGAAGATTGAGGTGTAATGATGGTGATCTGGTTGCAGTGGGACTAGAGTTTTGCCTTTAGAACCCCAGTGACAGAGCTGTAGGCTTCGAGAAGACACCTTAGAAACAATCTAGCTCTGGGAAAGCACACGCATTTCATTTGCCAACCCCAGGGTAGAGAATGAGTGTGTCTTCGCCAGGGCTCAGTGACCGTGTGTGGGGGTCGGTCAGTGATGTCTGACGTGTGCCGTGGGTTTGGTGATGGGGGGAGATGTGTGTGCCACCCACGCTATTACTGCTTCTGCCCAACCTCTCGTTTTACAAACAAGCCAGCTGAGGCCCAGAAGGCTGGGAGCACGTGTTCAGGGCTTGTCCAGCAGGGGCAGTAAGTTAAGGGGGGCAGAACTGGTCCAGAATTCAGGTTTCTTGAGTTCCGGTTCGGAACCTTTACTTCTTATGGAGTCAGGTATTCTAACAGGCATTTCGCTGTTGCTAAAGAGCATTGCGGCCTCGAAGCCACACTTCCTGGGTTCACATCCCAGCTCTGCCACTAGGTAGCTACGTGCCCTTGGCCGCGTGATGTAACTTTTTTCAGCCATTTCTGCTTCATCTGTAAAATAGGTGATAATACTTGTACCCACCTTACGGGATGGTCATGGAGTGAATAAGATACGCATATAAAATGTTTAGATGAGGGTCTAACGCATAGTAAATGCTAAGTAAATGTTCGTAACTTAATTTAAGCAATAAGTTACATTTTATTGTCCTTTTAGATTCTTGCTGGATAGGGACACAGAATCTTCCCATTGTCACCCCCTCTGCAGAATTGCTCAGAATCGCCCCCCCATCCCCCTACCTGCTTCTCGTCCTTCCCAATTGAATGCTCTGCGATCTTCCGGTGAAGTAATCCTAGAATTTGTAACTTGGTGATGAAAATTCCTACAACCAATAATCAGGTGTGACATGGTGCCAGGTCTGTCAATGCCTGCACTTCTGGGCACTCTACTTCACATTTCTCAGAAGTGTGTTTTGGCTTTGGACCTGTGGCAAAATCCCGGAGGCCTGCTGTGGTTCTCCAAAGGCCAGCCGCCACATGGGGTCTTGGCGACCATTTTGCCTGCTCTCTCCTCTGATCGGAATGTTGCTATAGCCTCTCCTCAGACAGTCCCTGCTCCCCTGGGCTAGTGTGTTCCTATCTGCAGACTGGGCATTTGTGCCCAGCTGGTGCCGCCCCGTCCCTCACACCCCTTTCTCCTGTGGGCTTAGATGGCATGGCCCAGTCCAAACCCAGACCCGAAAGCTGTGCTGTGGTTACTTCCATGCCATAGCCTAGCTGCGCTGGCTGTTGGTAGTGGTTCCCTTTGGGTGGCCTTAATGGGGAGGCCTGGCCAGTTGGAAGAGCCCAGGATCGTCCTGGGAGGCTTGCCAGGGGTGACTCCTGCAGAATGAATGGTGTGTCCCCAGCATTGTTGGACCTCGCCTCCTGGTAGAGTGGCATTTCCTGGATGGCAGCAGTGTCCAGGGCTCCCCTGGAGACTTTAGGGCATGGGAATGGCAGCGCTGGGGAGGGCTGTCTGGGTGCTGTATGGTGATGGGCGTGTGGCTTCTGTTGAATGAATCATCACTGAGTTCAGTCTTGCCTGGTTGCAGAGAAAAAAACCTCTGCTGCGGACCCTTAAGGAGGCCTTCTTGGGGTCTGTCATCTGCTCCCTGGGAAAGGGATGAGGGCTGTGGGAAGGAGGCTGCCCTCCTTGGAAGACAGCCCCAGCATCGGCCCTCACATTTGGAAGCTCTGTTGCCCTGGGCCTTGCCCCTTGGGCTGCAGCCTGTTGTGGTTGCAACCTGGCCATGTGTGTGGGTGCCACTCTGCTTTTTGTCCTCTAGGCCTAGAGCAGAGCCTACGATCATAGCCTCAGAGCTGCAGTGTGTGCCGGGCCCAGCTTTGTCCCAGGGAGGCGCAGGCGAACGGAGGGGCTGAGCCGCACTGGGGATGGAACTCTGGGCTCTGCCGTTAGTTCTGTGATGGGGGAGGTGGCAGCTGCATCTGTAAGAACGAGGGGCTGGCAGCTGGCGGGGAAGAGGGAAGCAGGGGCCAGGCTGGGATTGGGAGGAGGCGGGGGAGGGGGAGAGAGGCCTGGGTCCAGGCTGAGGGTTTTGACAGGTGAAAAGGAGTGAGGCGCGGTGAGACTGTGGAGTGTCCTGTGCAAAGGCCAGGACGCAGAGGGTGGTGTAGGGCATTACCGATCACTGGGTTGGGGGATAGCTCATGGGGGAGGGCAAGAGAACGAAGCTGGCTGGCATCTAGACTGCCTTGTGCTGGGCCTGCTTGGCCCAGGTAGGAGTTTGCTTTTCAGACTGAAGGCCCTGGAGCCTTTTGGAGAGTTACCAGTACTCTGGTTGTCCTCCTTACCTAGTGTGGCCCGTGTCCTGACCCTTCCCAGGCCCGCCTCCTGCACAAGCTGGTGGCCTTGTCCAGTTGCCACACTGAGACCTTATGCCTCTTGGGCCTCGCTCCCTTCCTTCTCTCGGTAGTTCCCTGATTTCTGTACAACTGGTGCTTTCCAGGCCTTCGTGTGTGCATGAATTTGTTCTGGTCTTCGTGTCATAGTGGGCTTACTGGAACAGCTCCAGTCTGGAGCCCAGACCTGGCCAGGCCCTGTGGTGGCCTGGCTGTGGGAAATAGCTGAGGCTCAGTGAGGGCTGAGAGATGGGGGTCTGTGAGCACGTGGGGAGGGCACCACTGAGGGCCCATAGCAGGCACTGGCTGCCTGGAGTTTCCTTCTAATCCATGAGGAATATTTAACAGTGTACTTGGGGGGCAGCAGAGTTGAGTAGAAGGAGATGGGCTTTGGAATTGTACAACAGTGACTCAAACCCTGGACGTCAAACTTACTGGTTCAGCAACCCCTGCAAGTCCCCTGTTTTGAGCCTCAGTTTCCTCATCTGTACAATGGGGAGAATGTACGCCCCCTGCCTCCCCTTTCAAGGGCTCTTACCTGGATCAGGTGAGGTAATGTGTGTGAAAGGTTTCATGCACTGTAAAGGACTGTGCCTTTACTGCTGAGGACCATTAGTACGGTATGTGGGGTGAGCAAGATTTTGTTGCTTAGCAGCTTATAGTCTATGCTGGGGCAGTGAATCAATTATTCAAACAAAAAGTAATGATTATGGAGAAGAGCTTGTGAAAATTATAAATCAAGGACCTATTTGTGCTTGCATTATGCTGACAGGTCATTTGGCACCTTAAATTTGATCCTCATTTTAATATGAAATTACTAGATGTTAGTAAAACATAAGATGATAAGACACTCGTACGTACTTAGATATTCACAACGTTTATCACCTGTAATGAGTACGATAAATTGAAGACAGGAATTTTTTTGTCTCAGAGACTTAGGACTTCATATATATGTGAAGTGTGACTAAAAAAATATAATTGAGTTACAAAATATAAAACAATGTTCTAGAGTTAGTAGTGGACAGTTGTATAACTTATTGGATATAGTAAAAAACATTGTACTGTATAGTTTAATGGTGAATTTTATGATATGTGAATTATTTCTTAATTTAAAAATCGAAAGTATTTATTAAAGCAATAATTATTAACAAATACAGAGATTCAAGAAACAGTTACCTATAATTTTACCAAATTAAAAAATATTATGATTTTTATATACCTTCTAATACTGTTCTGTTACATCCACAGTGTTCTATCAATATCATGAACTGTTTTTCTCAATGTGTTATCCTTAGTATTTTCTATGTTGTCCTATAGTCCATTTAAAATAGCGATTTAAGTCGCTGTGTGACTGTTACATGATTTACTTAGCTTTTCCATTTTCCCACTTTCAGGGTGCATATACATAGGCTTTTCTATTCTTTTTTTTTTTTTTTAATGTTTTATTTATTTCTAAGAGAGAGAGAGACAGCGTGAGCAGGGGAGGGTCAGAGAGAGAGGGAGTCACAGACTGAAACAGCTCCAGGCTCTGAGCTGGCAGTCAGCACAGAGCCCGATGCGGGGCTCGAACCCACGAACCGTGAGATCATGACCTAAGCGAAAGTCGGACGCCCAACCGACTAAGCCACCCGGGCGCCCCTATGCTTTTCTATTCTAACCAACACTATGCTGAACATCTTTGTACATGGACTATTTTCCTTGTTTTAGATTAATTTCTTAGGAGAAATTTCTAAAGTGATATATATGAATCAAAACACTGCTGAGAGAAATTTTTAAAAAGACTTAATAAATGGAGCGGTGTGTATTATGTTCATGGGTAGCAAAAGTCAATATTGCAAAGATGTCCATTCTCCCCAAATACATCTATAGATTCATGGGAATCCCAATCAAAATCCTACCAGGGTTTTTTGGGTATAAATTGACAAGCTTATTCTAAAGTTTATATGGGAATGCAGAGGTTTTTGAGTCAGTGCTGAAAAATAACTCTGAAAAAGAAGAACAAAGTTAGAAGGCAAATACTATTTGAAGACTTACTATAAACCTGTAGTAATCAAGACAGTGTGATATTGGTGTAAATACAGACAAGCTGATCAATGGAACAGACTAGAGAGTCCAGAAATAGACCCACACATATATGAACAATTAATTTTTCACAGTGGTACAAAGGCAAGTCAGTGTAGAAAGACTGATTTTTCCAGCAAACAGTGCTGGAACGATTAGATACTCCCATGCCGAATTGAACTTTGATCCATACCTCCTACTACATATGAAAACTGATTCCATATAGATCACATACCTAGATGTAAAAACCTAAAACTATAAAAACTCTAGAAGAAAGCATAGAAAAAGACTGCAGTTTGGATAGGCAAAGATTTCGTAGGTGCACAACACCAAAAGCATGATTCATAAAAGAAAAAGTGGTGAATTTTACTTAATCAAAATGAAAAATGACTTCTTTTTGGAAGATGTTGTTAAGAGAAAGGAAAGACAAGCTGTGGACTGGGAGAAAATATATGCAAATCATATATCTGATAAAATGCTGTGTATGGAATATATGAAGAATTCCTGTAATTCAGTTATTAAAAAAAAAAACCCAATTAAAAAAAGCAGACAAGAGATTTGGACAGACATTTGACCAGAGAAGATGTAGAGATGGCAGATAAACACATGAAAAGATGCTCAACACCCTTAGTCTCAGGAAAACACAAATTTAAACCATAATGAAATACCATTACACATGTATGAGAATGACCAAAATGAGAAAGACTTCTCACACCAAGCATTGGGAGGATGTGGAGGAGCTCTCCTACACTATGGTGGAAATGTAAAATGGCACAACCACTTTAGAAAACAGTGTAATTTCTTAAAAAGTTAAACATACACGTGTCACACAATTTGACTGTTGCATTTCTAAGTATTGGCCCATGAGAAATGAAAGCATATGTCTGTGCAGAGATTTGTACATGAATGTTTATAGCAGCTTTATTGGTACTCCCAAACTGCAAACGACCCAAATGTTCATCAGTACACGAATGAATAAAGAAGTTTGGTCCATTCATACAGTAGAATACTACTCAGTAAGAAAAACGCAATAAATTGTTGATATATGCAGCAACAAAATGGATATCAAAAAATTATGTTGAGTGAAAAAGTCTAGACCAAAGAAAAAAGTTTGTGCTGTGTGATTTCATTTATATAAAACTTAAAATTCTTGACTGTGTTGACAGAAAGCAGAGTAGTGGTTGTCTGGAGATGGAAGGTATATAGAGGGATGGAGCTTGACAAAGGGACACCAGGAACTTTTGGGGACTGATGGATATGCTTACTTGCTTGATTATGGTGATGGTTTCGTGGATGTATACATATACCAAAAAATATCAGACTGTACATGTGTAGTTTATCGTGGGTTGGAATATCTCAGGGAGGCTGTTAAAACAAACAATGCTAGTAATGGATTGTGATCTGTTGAGAAAAGTAGACCTCCTTGAATCCAAGTGCACAAAAACAAACAGATGAATAAATGGAGAATATTAAGAACTGGTTATTTCTAAAATTTGGTAGTGCTTCCTTGCATAATACTTAGTTATCAAGATAAAACAAGTAACTTTAAGTGAGGAAGCCAGGTGGATAGCAATCTTAATGAAGTTCTCAAAATTAACATTGCCCGTAGGGAGACAAATCAAAATTGTGCACCACCTGATAGGATATAAAGAGAACAGAGCCTTTTATTAAATTATTGGATTTGATTAGCTAATATTTTTAAAAAGTATTTTTACACCTATGTTCACAATATACATTGGTCTATAGCTTCTCTCTCTCACCCCCCCTCCCCCCCGCCTTGTATTTAATGTCTGTCTTTGATTTTGGGGTACTGAATAGAATAGAATATATTCTCATAGAATGAGTTGGGAAGTATTCTGTCTTCAGTTTTCTGGAAGAGTTTGAGTGAAATGGTAATATTTCCTGCTTAAATGCTTGGTAGAATTCAACTGTGATACCATCCTGGATAGAAATTTTCTTGTCTGATATAAACAAAGCCATTCCAACTTGATTTTAATTAGTGTTGGCATGGTATATATTTTCCCATCCTTGTACATTTAACCTGTTGATATTTTTATTATTTCTTACAGGCAACATATACTCAAGTCTTTCTTTTTTATTGAAATTGACAATCTCTGGCTTTTAAACTGGGGTGTTTAGAACATTTATATTTAATGGATTATTGGTAGGGTTAGATTTATGTCTTTCATCTTGTTATTTGTTTTATCTTTGTTAGCTCTTTATTTCTTGTTTTCTCTGCCTTCTTTTAGACTGGATTTTTTTTATGGTTCTATTTATTTTGTTGGGTTTTTTGTTACTTTAGTGATCGTGTCAGTTTACAGCATACTTTTTTTATTAAAAATTTTTAACATTTATTTTTGAGAGACAGACAGACAGACAGACACACACACACACACACACACACACACACACACACACACATGAGTGTGAGTCAGGGAGGGGCAGAGAGACAGGGAGACACAGAATCTGAAGCAGGCTTCAGGCTCTGCGCTCTCAGAACAGAGCCGTACATGAGACTTGAACCCATGAACACAAGATCATGACCTGAGCCAAAGCTGGACACTCAACCAACTGAACCACCAGGTGCCCCTGCAGTATACATTTTTAATTCTTCACATTCTGCATTTAAGTGACATTATACCACTTCACAGAGTATAAAAGCTTATAATAGTGTACTTTCATTTCTTTTTTCCTAACTTTTTGCTATTGATGAAATACATTATGCTTTTACATATGTTGTAAACTCCACATTACTTTATTATTTTTGTTTAAGCAATTATTTACTTATTAAAGAGTTACAGAGCATTAGATAATATTCTTGTGTATCTATCTATGAAGTTACCATTTCTAGTCTCTTTTCCTTCATAGATCCATATTTCTCTCTTGTATCATTTTCCTTCTATCTGAAGGATGTCCTTTAACATTTTTTGCTATACAGGGATGAATTCTCTGAGCTTTTATATATGCCTGAGAGAGCTTTCATTTTACCTTTGTTTTTAGTGGGTATAGAATTCTGGGTTTTCTTTCACTGCTTTCAGAGATGTTGCTCTACTAACTTCTGCTTGTATCTTTGCCAGAGAGAAATTTACTGTCATTCTTATGTTTGTTTTTCTGTCCATAATGTGTCTTTTTCTCTGGATACTTTTAAGATTTTTCTCTTCTACTGATTTTGAACAATTTCATTATGTAGTTTTCTTCATGTTTTTTATGTTTAGGACTTTTGGAGATTCTTTGATCTGTTGGTTTATAGTTTTTTTAGAAAATCAAATTTGAAGAACTTTCAGCCATTATTTCTTCGTATATATATTTTTCTATCCTCTCCTATCTCCTCTCCTTTGAGGACTCCCAACTACATGTTTACTGGGCTGCTTTCATTTGTCCCATAGATCAATGATATTCTTTCTATTTTTAAAAATTTCTTTTCTCCTTGTGTATTTTTTATAAATATATTTTTTTCAGGGGCGCGTAGTGGCTCAGTTGGTTAAGTGTCTGACTCTTGATTTTGGCTCAGGTCATGATCTTACAGTTCATGAGATCAAGCCACACGTTGGGCTTGGCGCTGACGGCAAGGAGCCTTCTTGGGATTCTCTCTCACTCTCACAAGTGGAAGATGGGCAGAGATCCACAGAGAGAGAGGGAAAGAAAGAATCCCAAGTAGGTTCCATGTTGTCAGTGCAGAGCCTGACATTGGGCTTGATCTCATGAACCATGAGATCATTACTTAAGGCATAATCAAGAGTTGCTTAAATTACTGAGCCATCCAGGTGCCCCTTTGTATTTTGTTTGAAATAGTTTCTATTGCTAGGTCCTCAAGTTCACTAATGTTTTTTTCTACCATGTCTAATCTATCTTTAATCTCATCCACACATTTTATATGTCACACATTAAAGTTTCATCTCTAGAATTTTCTTTTGGATCTCACTCTGTTTTTTAAAAAATAGTTTTTGTGTCTGTTTAAGTTTTGAACATATGAAATTCAATTATAACTGATTTTAATGTACTTCTCTACTAATTCTAATATAGGTTTCACTTTCGATTTTTTAAAATTATATTTTATTAGCTTTTTTTTAGTTCTGAGTTTATTTTTTTGTTCAATTCTTTTTTTCTTCAAATTTTTATTTAAATTCTAGTTAACATACAGTGCAGTATTGGTTTCAGAAGTAGATTCAGTGGTTCATCACTTACATATAACACCCCAGTGCTCATCATAACAAGTGACCTCCTTAATACCCATCACCTATCTAGCCCATTCCTCACCCACCTCCCTCCATCAACCCTCAGTTTGTTCTCTATCATTAAGAGTCTCTTTTGGTTTGTTTTCCTCTCTCTTCCCCACCCCCTGTTCCCATATGCTCATCTTTTTTGTTTCTTAAATTCCACCTATGAGTGAAATCCAATGGTATTTGTCTTTCTCTGATTTATTTTGCTTAGCATAATACCCTGTGGCTCTATCTATGTCATTGCAAAAAGCAAGATTTTATTCTTTTTGATGGCTGAGTAATATTCCGTTGTACACACACACACACACACACACACACACACACACACACACACACACAAACACACATATGCGCCACATCTTCTTTATCCATTTGTCAGTTGATGGACTTTGGAGCTCTTTCCGTAATTTGGCTATTGCTGATAGTGCTGCTATAAACATTGGGGGGCATGTACCCTTCAAATATGTATTTTTGTATCCTTTGGGTAAATACCTAGTAGTATTTAAATACCTAGTAGTAATTGCTGGGCTGTAGGGTAGTTCTGTTTTTATTTTTTATTTTTTTTAATGTTTTATTTATTTCTGAGAGAGAGAGAAAGAGACAGACAGACAGGGAGACAGAGAGACAGCATGAGCAAGGGAGGGTCAGAGAGAGAGGGAGACACAGAATCTGAAGCAGGCTCCAGGCTGTGAGCTAGCTGCCTGCACAGAGCCTGACGTGGGGCTCGAGCCCATGAGCTGTGATATCATGACCTGAGCTCAAGTTGGATGCTTAACTGACTGAGCCACCCAGGCGCCCCAGGTAGTTCTATTTTTAACTTTTTGAGGAACCTCCGTACTGTTTTCCAGAGTGGCTGCACAGTTTGCATTCCCACCAACAGTGCAAGAGGGCTCCCCTTTCTCCACATCTTGCCAGCATCTGTTGTTTCTTGTTTTGTCAATTTTAGCCATTCTCACAGGTGTGAGGTGTTATCTCATTGTGTTTTTCACTTGTATTTCCCTGATGATGGGTGATATTGAGCATCTTGTCATGTGTCTGTTAGCCATCTGGATGTGTTCTTTGAAAAAACTGTCTATTCATGTTTTCTGCCCATTTCTTAACGGGATTATTTGATTTTTGGGTGTTGAGTTTGATAAGTTCTTTATAGATTTTGGATACTAACCCTTTTTCCCATAAGTCATTTGCAATTCTCCCATTCTGTAGGCTGCCTTTTCATTTTGTTGATTATTTTGTTTGCTATGTAGAAGCTTTCAATCTTGATTAAGTCCCAGTAGTTCATGTTTGCTTTTGTTTCTGTTGCCTCTGGTGTTATGTCTAGCAGGAAGTTGCTATAGCCAAAGTCAAACAGATTATTGCTTCTGTCCTTTAGGGTTTTGATGGTTTCCTTACTCACATTTAGGTCTTTCATCCATTTGAAATTTATTTTTGTGTATTATGTAAGAAAGTGGTCCAGTTTCATTCTTCTGCATGTTGCTGCCCAGTTTTCCCAACACTATTTGTTGAAGAGACTGTCTTATTTCCATTGGATATTCTTTCCTACTTTGTCAAATATGAGTTGGCCTTATAGTTGTGGGTTCATTTCTGCATTTCTATTCTGTTCCATTGATCTATATGTATGTTTTTGTGCCTGTACCATACCGTCTTGCTGCCTACAGCTTTGAAATATCGTTTGAAGTCTAGAATCATGATGCCTCCAGCTTCACTTCTCTTTTTCAGGATTACTTT
The DNA here is from genome assembly GCA_017311185.1 of Proteles cristata cristata. NCBI lineage: Eukaryota > Metazoa > Chordata > Mammalia > Carnivora > Hyaenidae > Proteles > Proteles cristata. Next base: position 400,787 of record JAESUZ010004344.1, on the reverse strand, counting down.
GGCCATCCAGCGTATTTTGTAGTTCCATACAAATTTTAAGATTGTTCTAGCTGTGGAAAGAATGCTGGTGGTATTTTGATGGTGGTTGCATTAAATGTGTAGATTGCTTTGAGTAGTATAGACATTTGTTCTTTTACTCCATGAACATGGAATGTTTTGCCATTTCTTTGTGTCCTCTTTAATTTCTTTCAGAAGCGTTCCATAGTTTTCAAAGTTTAGATCTTTTCCCTCTTTGGTTAGGTTTATTCCTAGGTATCTTATGGTTTTTGGTGTAATTGTAAATGGGATTGATTCCTTTTTCTGCTGCCTCATTATTGGTGTATAGAAATGCAACAGACTTCTGTACATTGATATGTCCTGTGACTTTGCTGAATTTATGTATTGGTTTTAGCAATTTTTTGGTAGAGTCTTTTGGGTTTTCTACATAGAGTATTATGTCTTCTACAAATAGTCAAGGTTTGACTGCTTGCCAATTTGAATGCCTTTTCATTGTTTTTTGTTGTCTGATTGCTGAGGCTCTGAGTTGGTTTTGATTGGTTGGTTTTCCTCTCATTTTGTATTTTTCTTCTTTGCATGCCTGGCAACTTCTTGTTAGGTGCCAGACATTGTGCCTTTATCTTTTGGGGTGCTAGATGTTTTTGTATTCTTTGTATTATTTATTTTTTAATGTTTTATTTATTTTTAAGAGAGAGAGAGACAGAGCTCAAGGGGTGGCGGGTGGGGGGTGGGGTGAAGAGAGAGAGAGGGAGACACAGAATCTGAAGCAGGCTTCAGGCTCTGAGCTGTCAGCACAGAGCCTGATGCAGTGCTCAAACCCACGAACTGTGAGATCATGACCTGAGCTGAAGTCAGATGCTTAACAGACCGAGCCACCCAGGTGCCTCTGGACTTTTATATTTGTAGAAGATGTTGAAGGAGGGATGAAAAAACATTTCTTCCCCATTGTGGACATAATACATATGAGTTTTCAGAAATTTGCAAAATACAGAAAAACCTATGAGGAAGAAAAATATTTTTGTAATCTCACAGCCTAGAGATACCACTTTTTACATATTATTATATTTCCTTTGGGTCTTGAATTTTTGACTAGAAGAATTAATCAAAAATCTTTGTTTTGGGGTCTGTTTTTTACCTTCTCTTTCATGGTCTCTTTTTTCTTGTGTTGCGTGGTGCACATCTGTATGTCTGTCTCTTTCCTCTTTGTGTCACAAACTCCCATCTTCAACCCCACTGCAGATACTGCCCAGTTCTGTTGAGGAGTCTTGTTGATTCAGTCTGAGACTTTGGTACCTTCCTGCTGAGTTTGGAAGCCAAAATCCCTGCTCTTGGGTGTTTAGATATGAGTCAAGAATTGCTCTCTTTGGGCCTTTGTTCCCTCCCTCCCAATCAATAATTAATCAGTACTGGGTTGATCTTATTAGCTACTCACTTTTGAAACCCTAAACCAAGCTGGCTAATAACAATGCTTTTAATTAATATGAGACAGATTAAAACTCATTACAGCAAGGTTATTGGTAATGAGATAATCATAAGGCAAGTTATTGAGCTGGGAGTGAAAATGAAGTTGGAGGAGGGGCAGGGAGACCACGCCAGCTGTCCCTGCTATAGTTTGGCAGGGACAGAAGGGGGAATGTCAGGCCTCTGCAGTGAGGGCATGCTGCAGCTACACACCCAACCAGTCCCGGAAACCAGGTGCTTGGTAAAGGCAGCACTTGGGTCTGTGAGCTGATGGGTGGTCGGTGTTAGGGTAGGAGAGGAAGTAGGGTCTTTGGACAGAAAAAGTAAAGTCCCTGTGTTTAGGATAATTCTCTATCACTGTTGTGTTTCTTATGCATGGATGCTATGCCATTTAGATGACAGAGCATGAAATTAGCCATTGTTCTTAGTAGATTGTGGTCTAGGCTTGTTGGTCAAACAAAATATAGGGAACTAGGATGCACCTGAAGTGTTCTCTTTTATTTTTTTTAATTTCATTTTTCTAGGAATAGTGGTTTCCCCTCCTCCTACCATCCTTTTAATCCAAATGTTGAGTATGGACTGTATGCTGAGCCCTGTGCTAAAACTCTTTTTTTTATGAATTGCTTCATATGACCATCACACTGACAGTTACCATTTTTCTCCTCCTTTTACTGATGAGGAAACTGAAGCCCCAAAGTTAATTAACTTGTCCAAGGTTATAGGACAGGTAAGTAGCAAAGGACGATTTAAATTCAGTTGTTTTTGATTCCACAGCCTTTGCTATTAACCATGTGTTATGCCTCCGCCTTGTTGTGTTCAAGAACATCTATAGTTTTCATTGGCCGTTTAAACTGTATATGCTCTGGGCACCTGGGTAGCTCAGTTAGTTAAGTGTCCGACTTCAGCTCAGGTCATGATCTCGCAGTTTGTGGTTTGAGCCCTGCGTTGGGCTCTGTGCTGACAGCTCGGAGCCTGGAGCCTGCTTCAGATTCTGTGTTTCCCCTTCTCTCTGTCTATCCCCTGCTCATGCTCCGTCTCTCTCTGTTTCTTAATAATAAATGAAATGTTAAAAAAAAAATTCAAACTGTATACGCTCGATTCAACTTCCGTGGCCACCCTGGTGCCAGCAGGGTGCTCTCTGCCACACATGTCCTACCTGGGGGTTACTGGGCAGCTACGTTTATCGCCTGCCATTGGGGAATCTAGTGTCATGGTGCATGGCCACTCCTCGGTCTGCATTGTGAACTCTGCCCACGAAGACCATCCCCACAGTGCTTGCATCCCCCCTGTGTGTGCACAGAGAGAAATTCCGTTCATGCCTGTCCCTGGCACATGCTTGAACACGTCAGCCTTTCACCCTTTAGTGACTCTCGGACCTTGGGAATGTTACTGAACTCCTCTGAGATCATTTTGTCATCTTTAAAGACACATTTTAAGATCTATTTTGAAGACACGTTTGGGCAGATTTAAAAACAATATCAACTACCTATATTTCAGCATTTACTGTAGGCCCAGGAATAGTACCTAATAATAAATAATTATTTATTATAGCTGTTACTGATTTATAAACCTGAACCGTCCAGTATGGTAGCCACTAGCCACATGTGATGATTTAAATTAATTAATAATTAAAGAGTGAGAGGGAGCAAGTGAGTGAGGGGCAGAGAGAGAGAATTCTAGGATCTAGGAGAGGCAGAAGGAGAGGGAGGGAGGGAGGGAGGGAGAGAGAGAGAGAGAGAGGAGGGCTCACCTCAAGTGAGGCTTGAACTCATGAATGTGAGATCATGACCTGAGCCGATGTCAGATGCTTAATGACTGAGCCACTCAGCTGCCCTGATTTCAATTTAAATTATATAAAATTAGGGATGACTGGGTGGCTCATTTGGTCAAGCATCTGACTCTTGATTTTGGCTCAGGTCATGATCCCAGGGTTGTGGGATCCAGCCCTGCATTGGTCTTTGTGCTGAATGTGGAGCCTGCTTGGGGTTTTCTCTCTCTCTCCCTCCGCCCCCCTCCCTTGCTTGGGCTTTTTCTCTCTCTAGAAATGAAAAAAAAAATGGAGAATTCAGTTCCACAGTCACACTAGCTACATTTCAAGCCCCCAGTAGCCACTGGTAGCTGCTAGTGGCCACTGTGTTATTAGTGCAGATGTAGAACATTTCTGTCATTGCAGCACTTTCTGTTGTACAGTATTGGTGTAAACTAACTTTCATCTTCCTTCCAGGGGCCTATGCCTATGTCGGTGCACACCTTCAAAGTTGTGTAGTGTGAAGGAGTAGATTCGGGAGTGCGGAGATCCGAGATTCCAGAAGTTTTGCCTTTTCATTGATCACACTCCTCATTGGGGGAAAGGTTGCTGGGTGCTAGACAGCCATGGGATTCCCGTGGATGGTCCCTGATTCCAGCAGATACAGCCCCTTAAGATATCAGATTAAGGAAGTGAATACTGAAAGGGGGAATTTTTACTGAGCTAGAAGTTTGTTGAAATTTTGAATGGGACCTGCCTTCTGATCCCAAAGGACAGTGAAGCCCTAGGAGCTGGAGTTGAAAAGGGACCCTGGAAATCGGAGGCCATACTCTCTTCTTCAGCATTTGTGTCTTTTGGCCTTAAAAGAATATTTGTAAGTTTTTGGTGAGTGGCAATATTCACTTGTGTGTGTGTGTGTGTGTGTGTGTGTGTGTGTGTGTTTATTTAGAAGCTGGTTGAAGGTGACTTTGGAGCTTCTTTAGTTGAAATGTGGGTGCCATTTGCAGTAGGTGCTGACTCAGCTTCATGGATGGTGGTTTTGTGAGTACATAACCCATAGTTGTCATTAATCTACATTTATGGTGCATGGACAGCTTGCTCTGAGGTTCACAGAATGTCCAGGGACACACATGGTCTCTGCCCCAGTGGCTGATGTGCCAGGTAGCTGATGAGTTGGGTACTGACCAGCTTTCCTGGGCTTGTGTGACCAGAGAGGGCTCCCTGAATTGTCCAGACACGGTCTTGAAGGTGACCATCACTTTGTGCCAAGAGTTAGTTAGCCAGGGTTCAAGCCACAGGTGAGGGGCAGTGGGCTGATGTTTTCTATCTTTTTTCTTCTTCTAAGTTTATTTTCAGAGAGAGAGAGAGAGAGAGAGAATATGCACGTGTGTGAGTGGGAGAGGAGCAGAGAGAGAAGGAGACAGACAGTCCTAAGTGGGTTCCATGCTGTCATTGTGGAGCCATACGCAGAACCATGACTGAACTGAACCATGAGTCAGAGGCACCCAGGCGCCCCTAGAATATTCCCGAGGGCTGCCAGCAGCAGAGACAGATGCAGATGTGTGAGGCGAACGTGATAACCACTACACTACGGAAACGTGGCAAGACAGATGCAGATGTGAATCCAATCTGAAGAAAATGGTGGAGTTAGGTCTTCAGCAATACACATACATGCGTGCTGATCCATGGTCCTGTACTGTTCTTTTGACTGAAATGCCCTTTTTATCCTAATTTATTCAAATTTGATTTCAGGAACTAATCCTTTGTCTCCATCAGGGACCAGTAATCTCACTGGGGAAAATTTTTTGAAAATTTTTTTACATTTCTGGTATCTTTATTTCACACTGATTATTGTGTAAGTAAATTGCATAATTCACACTGTATTAAAAAGTTTAGAATAGAATACACCCTATTTTTTGACTATTTTTTGAAGTTTTTATTTAAATTCCAGTTAACATACAGTGTAATATTAGTTTCAGGTGTACAATATAGTGGTTCAGCACTTTCATATACTCCCCAGTGCTCATCACTACAAAGCCCTCCTCAGTCCCCATCACCTATTTCACCTGTCTCCCCTCCTCCACCTCCTTTTTCTGTTTGTTCTCTGTAGTTAAGAGTCTGTTTCTTGGTTTGTCTCTCTCCCTTTTTTTCCCCCTTTGCTTTTTTGTTTTGTTTCTTAAATTCTACGTATGCGTGAAATCATACAGTTTTTGTCTTCTCTGACTGGCTTACTTCACTTAGCATAATACACTCTAGTTCTATCCACATCATTGTAAATGGCAAGATTTCATTCTTTTTGATGGCTGAGTAATATTCCATTGTATATATATATACACCACATTTTCTTTATACATTCATTGGTCGACGGACACTTGGGCTGTTTCCATAGTTTGGCTTTTGTAGATAATACTGCTCTAAACATTGGGATGCATGTATCCCTTTGAATTAGTATTTTTGTATTCTTTGAGTAAATACCTATTAGTGTGATTGCTGGATTATAGGGTAGTTCTGTTTTTAACTTTCTGAGGAACCTCCATACTCTTTTCCAGAGTGGCTGCACCAGTTTGCATTCCCACCAACAGAGCAAGAGGGTTGAGTGGGGAAAACTTAATAGAAAAGATTATTAATTAGGAAAAGTGAAAGGTAGTTAAGTAGTAAAAGGAGATTCTAAGCGTACAGAAGTAGTAAGCATGTAAAGCAGCTGTTTGCTCTGGGGCTGAAGGGTAGTGAGTAAGGACAGAACTCAGCTGAGGGCCTCAACCTGCAAGGCTGAGATGGAGGTCTGTCCAGTAGTGAGGAGACAGGGTGGAAGGCAGGGTCCCTGGGAGCGGCCTGCTGGGGGACAGTGAAATTTGCAGGGGTGTGTGGCCCAGAGTTAATATAGAGAACCCTATGCTAGCTGGTCACAACAGTCGCTGGAGGGCGTGGGCCTGAGTTGGGCCATCAGAGGGGCCTGCCAAGTATGAAGAAATTTAGTGGGATGGTCTGGTCTGGGAGGGCCACTGAAGGGGGCACCCTCAAGCTGCTGGCCACTGAGCTAATATGCCACCCTGGCTCTGGTGGCATATTAGAACCTCCTTGCTCTGCTGTGGCCTCAGTGCCCCTCCAGAGTCACCTAATCACAAGCCATCTGACAATGGAGAAATGATAGAATGAAGCCCCAGGATCACAGTACAGGGGGGAGAAGGGTGGATTTGGAGGCTGGAGGCTATAGTTATGAGCAGCACATACCCACTTGCCCTGCTGTGGGCCAAGCCTTTGTGCTGATTCCAGTCCTCATGTTTCTTGCATCTAAATCTAAGCTGTCGGGGTTCTCAGTGGGATCCTGTTGTGACAAGTCATTCATTCTCTGGGTACGAATGGCTCCCACGACTCCCCGTGTGGTGGAATGCATGGGACTGGCCTGCTCTAAGTCCCAGTGAACACACAGTGATTGATGCCTTTACTGGGTAGGGAGGGAAAAGTGGTCGGTGGCCTTGACCCCACAGCAGCTTTGATGTAGGGGTTGAGCCTGCCTCATTGGGGAAGAGGGTGGCTGGGTGCTGGGGCAGCCTGGCTGGGAGTGCCCGGTTGGATGAGGGCTCCAGTCGTACTGTGTCTTAGGACTAATGTTTAGTGGATGCCTGTGCGTTGCCTCTTATTCTGCCAGTGATTTTGATCTCCCTTCTTCTGGGTTGGAATTCGGGGAATGATTATTTGAGCTACAAAAAGTCATTTGTTCATAGTAGCCTGGACCTTTGTACCATGAAGAAAGGCCCAGTTCCGTGTTTGACCATGGTTTGCCTTCTTTCTCACTTCCTCAAAACCAGGGCTTGAGCGCGGCCATGGCCAGTCCTCGCATTGATTTTCTGTCATCTGCCACTGGCCAGCTGAGGCCCCAGTTCCCAATTCTTAAAGAGAATACATCCCTTTCCCACCATCCTTTGATCCATCTGTAAGCTTTCTCTCCTTGTAATTCTTAGGGTTAATTTCCTTCTCCTTGTGCCCTCCCGTCAGGGTAAGAAGACTCTGGGGCCCCGCTTGGACCAGATGTCCACATCAAGGCTGGCATACTCTGCGTAGGGGGTGAGGTCATGTGTATATAGGGCTTTCCAGTAGTTTGCTGGGGTTTGGAAGTAGAGGTGTCCAGCAGAGTCAGTAGTGGGTGCTCACAAGGGTCTCAGCACAGTGACCCAATGCCTGGAGTCTGGGGTCTATTGTGCCTGTGTCCCTGTGGAACAGGGCAGACGGGCTCCTGGGCTATTGGAACACCAGTGCTGAGGGCTGTAGTGTTCTCTTTTTAATTTCTGGGTTCATATGGCAACTAATTATATAGGATCTTTAACTGTTTCTTCCATTGTTGTTGCCAAAAGTTATTTAACTCCTCAGGTGGTTTATTGCCTCCAGTATGTGCTTAATTATGTCGACATCTTCCATATCACTCAAGAGAGTGTAAGTCCATCGTAGATGTTTACTCCCTCTTGGTTGATTGCATGGGTGTGGAAGAGGTTCCCATGGGGCACTGGGCCCCCTTACCTTCTTTGTGTGCCCACAGCCCCATCCTGCCCCAGAAGCTGTAGCTCCAGGAAGGCAGGACCGTTCCTGGACCCTCAGCTGAGCTGGGGTGATGACTGGGGATACATAGCCTGGTGGCCAGTGTGGACCACCTCCCAGCTCTGGAAGGACAGCGGGCATCAGGCTGCAAGTTAAGGCTGCCCTGTCCCAAGAGACCTGCCCAGCTGGCTGCTCCCTGCACCTGACACTTCCCAGAAAAACTTTTCTTCCAGTTATGAGGAGACCCTGCTAGGGTTGCCTGGGTGGCTTCGTCTGTTATGCATCTGACTCATGGTTTCTGCCTGGGTCATGATCTCATGGTTTGTGGGATTGGGCCCCACATTGGGCTCTATGCTGACAGCATGGATCCTGCTTGTGATTTTCTTTCTCCCTGTCTCTGCCCCTCCCCTTCTGTGCTCACTCTCTGTCTCTCTCAAAATTAAAAAAACTTAAAAAAAAAAGACCCCTGCTAAAGTTTGTTGAGTTAAAAGAGCCCTAGGTTTGGAGTGTTTTCTAGACCTTTCTTTGACATTTATTAGCTGTATTAGCTATTTCTTCATAAGGACAGTATTTGAGTTTCTTATTTCTATCAGTTATTTATTTATTAAGTTTATTTCTTAATTTTTTTAAAAGTTTGTTTATTTTTGAGAGAGAGAGAGAGAGGCAGTGTGTGAGCAGGGGAGGGACAGAGAGAGAGGCAGACGCATAATCCAAAGATAGGCTCCAGACTCTGAGCTAGCTGTCAGCACAGAGCCCAATGCGGGGCTTGCGCTCATGAACCATGAGATCATGACTTGAGCCAAAGTCAGATGCTTAACCAACTGAGCCTCCCAGGTGCCCCAAAGTTTATTTTATTTATTTATTTATCTATTTATTTATTTATTTATTTATTTATTTATTTATTTTTAATGTTTATTTTTGAAGGAGAAAGAGACAGAGTGAGCAGAGGAGGGGTGGAGAGAGAAGGAGACAGAATCCAAAGCAGGCTCCAGGCTGTAAGCTGTCAGCACAGAGCTTGATGTGGGACTTAAACTCACAAACCGTGAGATTATGACCTGAGCCTAAGTCAGATGCTAAGCTGACTGACCCACCCAGGTGCCCCCAAAGTTTATTTTTGAGAGAGAGAGAGAGAGAGAGAGTGCACCCAAAAGTGGAAGAGGAGCAGAGAGACACAATCTCAAGCAGGCTCTGTGCTGTCAGCATAGAGCCCGACTTGGGGCTCAATCTCACAAGATCGTGACCTGAGCCAAAATCAAGAGTCAGATACTTAACCAACTGAGCCACCCAGGCACCCCTGAGTTTCTTGTTTTTAAAAATACCAATACCTGACTCCCTGAGCTGCCATAAAGATTAAAAGAAAGGATGTGTATGACCATGTTTTAGAAACTGTAGGCCTCCAAACAGATAGTGTTATTGGCATGTCTGAGGGTTGGGTGGCAAACACATGAACTCAGTGCACCCACGAATGAATCGTTAATAGATTAGATTTGCTTAAAAGCTTTGAATGACCACTCTGGTTCCTGGGCCAGGTAAGTTTTGATGGAGAAAAGACCAGAAGCATCAGAGCACTGGGCTCTACGAAGAGGCTGACCTCAGTATGAGGTCGGAATTGCCTGCACTAGGTAGCGAGACTGAAGGAGAGCATTGAGGCAGAAGGTGAATAAAGGGGTGTGTGTGTGTGCTCGCGCGTGTGTGTGCATGTGCACACGTGCTCTCGGAGCGAATCAGGCCCTTCAAGCAGTGGGGGCAGGAAAGGGAAAGAATATCCTGTGGACAGTGTGCACTCACACCTCTCTGTTCCTGGCCCGTCTCCCTGCAGGTGCACCTCCGTTCTGCCAGGCGCCTCTGTGAGCTCTGCTGTGCCAACCGGGGCACTTTCATCAAGGTGGGCCAGCACCTGGGCGCTCTGGACTACCTGCTGCCCGAGGAGTACACCAGCACCCTGAAGGTGCTGCACAGCCAGGCTCCACAGAGCAGCATGCAAGAGGTCCGCCAGGTCATCCGCGAAGACCTGGGCAAAGAGGTAGCCGCCTGTGCCGGGGGGTGAGGGGAGGGGGGCGGCTGCTGGGATGGTTTGCTTCTGAAGGGCCCTGGCAGAGCCGTGCCTGCCAGGTGCCGGCACTCCACCGCTGGAATGGAAACATACCTCGTGGCAACTTTCAGTAGAGAAATCAAAGGGGTGAGAACGAATCTCAGTGGCCCTCAGTAAAAAAGATGGTTGAACCCTATGAAAGAGCTGATGTGTGATTGTTTTTGCCCTGCAGTGCAATGGGATTCATATGGTTCAACCTAATCCTATCTGTCCATTATGGGGGGTTTACTGTGTGTGGATGGCTGTGCTGTGTTCCGTGCATTCTCACCTAATCCTCACAGTACTGTCAGGAACCTGCCTGGTCTTAACTCCATTTTGCTGATGAGAGATAAAAACTTAGGTAGAGGAGATTAAGTGAAGGGTAAATCCAATTTAGGGCTAGAGTCAGGAGCAAGGCCACAGGCTAGGGCGAGCAAAGTTAGGACGGAGAGACCCTAGGCAGAGAAGATAGGATTGGTGTGGCACAGGTCTGTGCATGGCTTTGCTTCTTGCCAAGGCTGTTGGCTTCCTGCTTCCTATAGCACGAGATTCACCCCCAAATTAAAACTAAATAAATCACTGTAATAACAGTGTGAAATGCATCATTGCTGGCATGTGGCAGCTCGTGGGGGCGGATGCAAGGGAGGGAAGGCACCAGATTAACCCTTTTAGGCTGGCTTGTCTGTGGAGGGCTGGAGTGGGAGATAAGACCAGGTCAGTGGCCCCCTGTAAGCCAGGCTGGAGCGAGATGAGAAGTTTGAGGTGTCAGAAGACATGGTGGGCCCACCCAGTTGGCCAAGGGACGTATGGGGTTAAAAGATTTTGTCTTCATCTTTAGGACCTCTCCTCTAGGCCCCCCTGGCCGGATAGTCCTGAGCGTGGTGGCCTGTGGCTCCTGCCCCACAGGCTGTCTTGAGCCCTCTGAAAAGGGCAGGCTAATGTCAAGGTCATGGTTCTGAGGGGGCGTCCTTCACAGCTGGGAAGCTCAGCAACCTCTGGTTTCTCACCCCGGCCCCCACAGACGCACAATTGAAGTCTCTCCTCCCCCTCCCCCTCCTCCTCCCTCCTGGGAAGATGGCATTTGTTCTCTGGTGACACACTTTCTTATTCTGTGGGTGGAGGGAGGGGAAAGGGGCTATGTGGGAACAGGGTAGGTGGGTGTGGAGGTGTGAGGGCGGGGAAAGTCACTCTACTCTGCACTTCCCTCCTCCTCCCACCTCTTCCATGACACTTCTTGGGGAGCAGCTCTCCCCACCAGGAAGATACCTGAGTGGACCCCACTGACTGTGGGCTCTACACCCGCCCTGGGATGCTCAGTGGAAAGCTTTGTTTTTATTCTGGTTTCAAGAATGTGGCTAAAGGAAGCCAAGTCTGTCGTGTAAGACCATCTGCTGCCTGACTTTGAGTTCTTGGATGGCCTCTGAAGATACCTGGAGCTCAGAGACTACATAGCTGCCCCTAAATCTCAGACTGAGGTGCAGGGACGTTGGCCCGAGAGTGTGTTCTGGCCTTGCTAGTTGATTGTATCTACCCTTCCCATCAGCAGAGGCCTTATGGGAGCACTAGTGTCCTCACACCAGTCCCTGTCGCAGGCAGATGGGGCTGGTCCTGAGGGGTGTCCCCAGCAGGGTGTAGGAGATGAGCGTGAACTTACAGCTCTCTGGAACCTGCGATTTACTTGTGGTTCTGGATCAGTGCAAATCCCTGCATAGCAGCCAGTGCCATCAGTGTGGAGGGGAGAGTGAGTAAAGGGACACTGTCTTGCCATAGGGATGTGGAGGGGTGGGGATGGGGGCCACAAATCTAAGGGAGGGGCGTGTGAGTGACGGTGAGGCCTCAGATCCTCTGATTACCAGACCAGTGCCTTGTCTCCTATGTAACTGGGCTTCTGGTTGGCAGAAATCTTTTAGAAATCTGTTTTCTGTGTCTTTGGGTTAGAAGTTTCTCAGTTAGTATTACCAGAAGGAAACTTGCTTTATTCCTTTTGTTTTGAATGTTAGGCCTAAGTCCTGAAGGTCATGTTCTGGGAGGCAGTTGGAAGCCCGGACTGTAGGAGGTGGCGTCATTTCTGGTGTCTCCAAAGTGACCTGGATCTGAAGTGGGTTGGGAATGGTCTCAGCCTTGGTATCTTAACTGCCCTTGGGACTGTAGGTTTAGGTGCAGTGCCGACCTTGGCCAGAAGATGGCGCTGGAGTTTGAGCGTCAGGGAAAGGTACTGAAGACTCGGCCCTTTCCAGCAAAGGGGAACCCTGACAGTTGGCTGAGACTTGGGTTCTTTATTCTCCTGGGCATGGTGCATGCTGTGGAAGGAGACCAGGCTGACACCTTTGCACCCTGAATGAGGCTGTTGACCACCCTGGTCCCCAGGAGTTCTTTGCTTCCTGCTGGAGGACCTGACAGGGCTCTGACCACCAACCCATTCTTACACAGTACTCTTTTGGGCTAGGAGTCCTCAGAGAACCCTTCCCCAAGGCTTTAACAGCCTGCAGTTCTGTGTTTCAACACCTTTCCCTTCATTTTCCCTTCCTTCTCTCTGTTGTCCAAGCAGCTGGTATTTAGTGAAGAAAGCACAGTGCTGGAATCTTTGGGTGCAGCCAGGAAGAGGTAAGACCTTGTTCCAGCCCTTGTAGTCTGGGGTCATCAGGAGGTACCCAGCACTTTAATAGCTGGCCCTGGATGTGCCCACAGGGTTTGTGGGAAAGAGAGAGTGACAGGGAAAGAGAGAGTGACAGGGAGAGAGAAAGAGACTCTTGCCCATTTGGGTGGATGGAGGCTTTCTGGAGCAGATGCTTTTTGACCCAGGCTCTCAAAGATGGGTGGGCTTGGAGGAGGTGGAGGTTGGAGGAGGGGGCTTCTGATTGATGAGATGGGCTAAGCAAAGGTATGGGCACTGGAAAGCATAACATACAGAGGTTGCATGGTGAGTAGTCTTGTTGACTAGCATATAGGGTTCAGGTTGGTGATGGTGGAGCTGAGGTTGCAAAGTTGGTGCTGAGGTCACAGTATGAAGGGTCTCAGATGTTCTTTTCATAACATGAACCGGAGGGAGAAGAGAACTTGGAGAAGGACCCAAGTGAAGGAGTAGGGAGTGGGGCCAGATTTTCCTCGCAACGTGGGTGATGAGGTCAGATGGGGGAAGGAGCAGGTGGGAGGTTTGTGTGGGTGGGGAGCTTGGGGAGAGGGGTTACAGAGGGCTTAGGAAGAGATGCACTGGTACAGTTGTCTTTCCTCCGTCCACCCCCCTAACACACACAGACAAGTCTAGTCTTATTACAGTGTATTTCAATCAGTGATCCAGTTTTGTCTGTTGTTCTGGAATGTAGTTGAATCAGATAAGGTTCTTTCCAGCTCTAAAATTCTATGAAAGACTGAAGGAAATGAGGTCAGCTGCCAGAGTGATGCACAGAAATACCTTTGTTGGGGGCACTGCTTGTACTGGTGTTGGGGGATGGGGGTCTTATTTATTCTGATACATGTTTCATCGGTCTGTTATCTCCGAGCGCCTACAGGGTGGGGATCTAGACTTGAACTTGTCTTATAACTTCCCATAGTACCTGGAGAGAAATGCTGTGTCACAGGAGATCAGCATTTTTTAAAAATTTTTTAATGTTTTATTTATTTCTGAGAGAGAGAGCGAGAGAGAAAGACAGCATGAACAGGGGAGGGTCAGAGAGAGAGAGAGAGATACAGAATCTGAAACAGACTCTCGGCTCTGAGCTAGCTGTCAGCACAGAGACCAACGTGGGGTTCGAACCCACAAACTGTGAGATCATGACTTCAGCCAAAGTTGGGTGCTTAACTGACTGAGCCACCCAGGTGCCCCTGGAGATCAGCATTCTTTTTTTTTTTTTTAATTTTTAAATGTTTTTATTTATTTATTATTATTTTTAAAAAATATTTTTATTTATTTCTAGGAGAGAGAGAGACAGCATGAACAGGGAAGGGTGAGAGAGAGGGAGACACAGACTCTGAAATAGGCTCCAGGCTCTGAGCTGGCAGTCAGCACAGAGCCCGACGCGGGCTCGAACCCACGAACCGCGAGATCATGACCTAAGTGAAAGTCGGACACTTAACCGACTAAGCCACCCAGGCACCTTCTTTATTTATTTTTTACAAATAGTTTATTGTCAAATTAGTTTCCACATAACACCCAGTGCTCATCCCCACAAGTGTCCTCCTCCATGCCCATCCCCCCTCCCCCCACATCCATCAGTCCTCAGTTTTTTCTCAGCATTCAAGAGTCTCTCATGGTTTGCCTCTCTCCCTTTCCCCCACCATTTCCCTCCTTCTTCTCCCCCTTGTTCCTCAGTTAAGTTCCTCCTAATCCTCCTATACGTGCAGACATATGATATTTGTCCTTCTCTACCTGACTTACTTTGCTCAGCATAACCCCCTCAAGATCCATCCATGTGGCTACACATGGCCAGATTTCATTGTTTCTCATTGCCGTGTTGTATTCCATCGTATAGATAAACCACATCTTCTTGATCCATTCGTCCGTTGATGGACACTTAGGGTCTTTCCATGTGTTAGCTATTGTTGAGAGCGCTGCTATGAACATTGGGGTACATGTGCTCCTATGCATCAGCACTCCTGTATCCCTTGGGTAAATTCCTAGCAGTGCTATTGCTGGGTCATAGGGGAGTTCTATTGTTAGTTTCCTTAGGAACCTCCACACTGTTTTCCAGAGGGGCTGTACCAGTTTACATTCCCACCAACAGTGTAGGAGGTTGCCCATTTTTCCACATCCTCGCCAGCATCTAGAGTCCTCTGATTTGCTCATTTTAGCCACTCTGACTGGCATGAGGTGGTTGGAGATCAGCATTCTTGATGGATCATCTGACCAGAGTGGCCTCTGGAACGTAGAAGAGAACTGCTGTGTATCAGGTGGGAGAATTCATACCTCCTTGTTTCTCATGAACCTACAGGTAAAGGTGGAGGGTGATGTTCTTGTCTTGCTTGGTTCAAGGTGTAAGCAAAAGTTCAGGGAAAAGATAAAATAGCTCTTCCCCTGGGAACCTCCATCATTTATCAAGCGTGTTGGGGGCACAGAAAAGGCGCTTTTGGCATGAGGACCAGCAGGAGCAGAAGTGGAAGTGAGGGAGGTGAGGCGGGAGACTGGCCTGCATGAGGGACTCCTGGCGCTGAGTGGGGGCAGTGCAGAGACTGGAGCAGGGGCTTCGGTGGAGGCCTCAGCGCTGTGGGAGGGGACGGTGGGCATGGATGGTGAACAGCAAAGCCTGGGGTGACCTCTGTCATTTCTGCGTGGTCGCATGCGGATCTCTGCTGGTGCATGGAGGGCTGTGTGACAAGCAGAAAAAGGCACGCCCTCTGAGCATCCTTCCTTCAGGTGCTGCATTTCGTTCTTCTGTTAGTCAGGGTTCACCAAGAAACAGAGCCAATAGGGTGTGTGTGTGTGTGTGTGTGTATGTGTGTGTGTGTGTGTGTGTGTGTGTGTGTGTTTAACAAGTAAAGAGAGATTGATTCATTGTAAGGAAGTGGCTTATATAATTCTGGAGGCTGGCAAGTTCTCCATCTTTGGTGGAGGGGGCATCCATCTGGAGACCCAAGAAGAACTGATATTGCAGTTTGAGTCCAAAGCCCATCTGCCAGAAGAATTCCCTGTTGCTCCAGGCAGTCAGTCTTGTTCTAGTCAAGCCTTCAACTGATTGGATGAGGCCCACCCGCACCAGGGAGGGCAGTCTGCTTTATTCAAAGTCTACTAATTTAAATATGAATCTCATTCAAAAACATCCTTATGAAAATCTTAGAATAAAGTTTGCCCAAATGTCTGGGTACCATGGCTCAGCCAAGTTGACACACAAAATTAACCCTCATGGTTTCCACATGGCCCTCAGTCAGGACTAAACATTTGTACCCTTGATCTTGCTTTCATATGACAGTCAAGCTTTCTTTTTTCTTTTTCTTTGACAGTCAGGCTTTCTCTTGAGACTTGGAGGTGGGCAGGAGCCAAACTGCTTGCTGTTTTATTGGCCATGTGACCTTGGACATGTTACTTATCTTTTCTCTCATTTTCCTCATCTGTAAAATGGGGATAACAGCAGTACATGCCTGTAGGGCTTGTATTAATTAATGGACTTGGAGCACATAGAGCATGCCTGGCAGAGAGCAAATGGCCAGCAAATATTTGCTATTATTCTGTGTTATGCGGGATGCTTTTATATGTGTAAAAACCAAGATTCTGAGAGACTAAATGGCAGAGTTGGGTCTTTAACTAGGTTTTCTGATAGCTGGTATAGTTCCCTGTCCCAGATCCTATTTTGTGGTAGAATCCTCCCTTCTCTTCCCTGCCCAGCGCCCAGTATTCCAGCTGTGGGTCAGCCCCTTCCCTCCTGCTTTTGGAAATGTGCCACAGGCTGCCTTGGGAGCCTGTCCCCTGGGCTTCTTGGGCACTGCCCCGTGACCCCCAGCCTGGGGGCTGCTGGCAGCTCAGCCAGGCAGTTTAACTTTTTTTTTTTTTAATGTTTTTTATTTATTTCTAGGAGAGAGAGAGAGAGAGAGAGCATGAGCAGGGGGAGGGTCAGAGAGAGAGGGAGTCACAGACTCTGAAACAGGCTTCAGGCTCTGAGCTGGCAGTCAGCACAGAGCCCGACGCGGGGCTCGAACCCATGAACCGCGAGATCATGACCTAAGCGAAAGTCGGACGCGTAACCGACTAAGCCACCCAGGCGCTCCTCAGCCAGGCAGTTTAAACCGTCGCAGTGTCCTGAGGCCATCAGCAGCATGTACTTTGTGCTCTTGGTCCCTAGAGCTGGCGCCGTGGATGTGGGAGTGGAACAGCCACGGGTGCCCAGGGTCAGGAGTTGGTGGCTGTGCCGTGTGCCTCCCCGCAGGATGGAAGCTGGCTCTGTTTCTTGTTGTGGAGGAGCTGGGTGTGCGCAGATGCAGGGACAAACCGCCCTGGGTTGGACTAGGGTGAGGGACCTGGTTAGGGCAGAGGGGCCAGGGGAGCCGATTCTACCTGGGGGACCCGTGGCTGGCAGAAAACTTCCCCTCCCTGGTGCACATGCCTCCATCTTGTACTGCTTGCTGCCTTCTTCACAGTGCTGACCCAGCTTCTCCCTGTCCTTCTCGTATTCACTCAAGACTACTTATTGAGCACCCCTCCATGCAGGTGTGTGCCACCCCGGGCGTCCCTGCCCTCTGCACCTCTTGCACATTGGTAAAGGTCCGGCTGAGGCCAGCTCACCCTTCACCACCCCGGCTGCTCTGCTGGCCCGGAGCTGAGGACCACCTCGAGGGCGTCAGCTGTCTCTTGGCCCTCAGCACAGCCTTTGTTTGTTCTGGCGTCTGGTTTCTTTGTCTCCCCAGACTGTCCCCGAGACGGCTGCCGTGTGGGCATTCTGGGAGCGGAACAGAAGGAGCTGGTGGCCACAAGGCTGTGTGCGAGGAGGACTGGGGGGTGAGGGGGAGAGATTCACCTCCTCCAGGCTTCCCAGCAGCTCTCAATAAAAAATACATTTATATTAAAAACATAATGGAGAATAAAAAAAACATTTTCCCCCCAATAATGCTGAACATCAAAAGGAGATTTTTATCAATTATGAGAGAGAGATTTTGGCCATAAAATGGTAATTTAATGAGTAGGAGATGGATGGCGGGAACCATTAATGTCAGCCAGGACGGATGGTGTGCCATTAGTCACTGAGGGAGAGACTGAGGTGGCCGCCATGGTGCTGGCTCTTCTTCCCCAGGCCTCCTGGCCCCAGCCTCCTCCCTGAGCGCTGCCTTACCTCAGCCCCGAGAGGTCTCCCCCTTGGGGGCTTTGCTCCATCTCCGAGGCACCTTGGGTCCATTGGTGGACAGCTTCTGTGTGGCCCTTCCACAGCCACTGGAACAAAACCCCGCAGAGAGCAGGTCAGGAGTTGCTCCCTGCTTTCTTTCCAGCCTCATCCCCTGCTCCGGTCCTCACACGGGCTACGCCCTGGCCACATGGTAGGGGGGGTCCCTCCACGCACTCCAGGCCTGTTGTCTCTCGTCTTCTTAAGTCACCAGGCTCTTTCATCGTCTGAGCTCCGGGTCTGACAACATACACACGCACATGCACACCCTGCCCCTGGCAAGCGCTGCCTCAGAAATTCCACACCGATCAACTACTTCTCACTAAGACCCTCTGAGAGAAGGACCGTTAGTACTTATTTCACAGATGGGAAACTGAGGTACAGTTTCCAGTGAAATTGTACCCTTGGCCTCCTCACATACCCCCTGAGTACTTTTCCTCCCCTGTTGAAGCTCTTATGCAGTTATTTGTTGCATGAAGGTGGGTTGCTTTCCCATCTTGAACTTCCCATGGGGCCTAGCGTGTGCTCTGCACATAGTAGGTATTAGTAGCCTGGTTGAGTTGAATTGCAGAACTACTTGGAGTGCCCCGTCCCCTTGAAGCCTCCACTGGCCTCCTCGCCAGGTTGGACCGTGAATCCAGTGTACTTGACTTGTGTCTGGCCATTTCAGTGCTGGGTTTATGTTCTTGGGGTGGTCTCCTCCCACTCGTCCTGGGGTTCTCTCGGAGCACTGGCCAGCGCGTGGCACAGCAAAGGTGCTCAGTGATGGGTCGTTACCTGCACTGAGACACTCTGACGCGGCATGGCATGGCGTGGCGTTACGGGTCCTGGAGTCCACAGCGTGGCCAGTTCTGCTCCTGCCTCGGTCACACTTCCCTAGCCCCCTGGACGTTCCCACAGGAGCCTGTGGAGGGCTGTGTGGGGCCGTGTCTGGGGCTGAGGGCAAGGGCAGGGTCTGGCTTTCGGAAGGAACAAAAGGGTCATTTCTGAGGCAGTGTGACCTAATGGTTAATAAAATAGCCTTTGGAGGCAGAGAGCCTTGCATGAATCCCAAATGCTACCAGGCTTTAACTGTGTTCTTTCTGAGCCTAGTTCCCTTGCCTGTAAACAGGGATGTCACTACTATGATGAGGCTTGAGAACCATAGCCCATTGGGGGGGCGGGGCCTGGTGCACAGTAAAGCTCTGATTGTCACATGCAGAGCGGTTGTGAGGGAGACTGGGACCCCCAGATGATATCCAGCACCCCACCAGGGTTGGCAAGCACTGGCTCTTCTCGTTCGGCCTTTGTTGTTCAGTGGCAGAGCGCCTTAGATGAAAGTTACCCAGGAGAATCACTAACTCCTGTGTTGTAACGGTTTAGAGGTCACCTCATCCAACCCCTGTGTTTCATTGGTGAGGGGATGGGCTCAGAGTGGGAAGCCACTGGTCCAGAGTGGCACTGCTGGGTGGTGGGAGAAGGGGGACTCGAACCCAGCTCTCCTGAATCCCGATCCAGTGCTCGACCTCTGGACTATTCTGTTTGGGGCTGGAGCTCACTGTCTGGAATGAGAAGGCCAGCTCTCAGAGATGAGGCTGGTCTTGCTGGCAAAGAAACGTGGAGGGGCTCACGTGGCTTTCACCCTCCTTGGGACCTTGGAGTCTCCTGTGGACTTTAGGAAGCCCTATTTTCATAAGTTCACCCATCATGTTCAGAGGATTCTAGGGTGTACTCTATATCCTGCGGCCAGCCCTCCCACTTGCCGGCGGTCTGGGACATTCTCATCGTTCCCCTTCAATCTGCACACCATGCTTGTGGCACGTCTTCCCCTTTGGGGTCTAACCTGCAGGGTGGTGCCCAAACCCAGACCCACGGCTTAGCTTCTGTGTTGGGCCCATTTGCTGGAGAAAGTGCCTCCATTTATGGTGGTCCCATTCACAGACTCGGGAAGGTGGGGGCCCACTACTGACTGCTGTGCTCACTCAGAAAATACAGACTTGTTGAGCAGCTGATAGGTACTTACCTCTGTGCCAGTGCTGTGGGGGAATCTAGAACATGTCAAAGCCACGTTCCTCCCTCCCTCCCTCCCTCCCAAAGCGGGGCAGACAGAACAATTCACAGAGGAAGTAATTAGAGAACAATTAAGCACTCAGCTGTGGGGCTGATGCTGGAAAAGTTCATGGGGAAGTTGAGAAGAGGGTTCTTGGGGGAGGTGGCCCTCGGAGGATGAGAGAGATTGACAGGGTGAAAGCATGAGGCTGTTCGAGGGTGGGGAGCTCCGAGCACAGCCCCACGGCGCCCGAGTGGAGAGCACAGTGGGGTGGATGGCAGGCCCTGTGGGTGGGGTGTGTTCGATTACCAGGGCTGCTGTAGCAGATGGCTGGTTTTAACGACAGGATTCTGTCGTCTCCATTCTGCTGGGCAGGAGTCTGAGACGCAGGTATTGGTGGGGTTGGCTCATCTGAGGCCACGAGGGGCAATCTTTCCCAGTTCCAGGCCTTTCCTCAGGCCTCTGGTGGTTTGCTGGTGATCTTTGTCATTCCTTCGCTTGGAGAAAGAAGTACCACCCCGATCTCTGCCTTCCTGCTCATCTGGTGTTCTTCCTGTGTGTGTGTATGTGTGTTTCTGTGTCCAAATCACCCCCCTTCATAAGGACACAGTCATATTGGATTAGGGACCCTCTCCAATGCCAGCGTGGCCTCATCTTAACTAATTGCATCTGTGATGACACTATTTCCAAATAAGGTCAGGAGGTGATGACTTGAACATATGCATAGTTGGAGGCCACAATCAAGCTGGCACAGGTGGGGGCATCAGTGCTTTTGTGGTCATGAGGCTCCAAACCCCAGCTTGAACCAGCCAAAGCAAGAGAGCAGACTTCGCGTGTCCTGTAACCATGCTTTAGGAAGGGACGGGGTTGAGTGGGGCTTTTGGGGTGCTCTTCTGGACTCCTCTCTGGCTCTCGTGTTCATCCTGCAGGTCAGCCTCACTCACAGATGGTTTCCTCCATGACCTGCTTGCCACCTTTGGCATCTCTCAGCTTTACCTCTTCCCCAGTTTGCCCCTAACAGGGGCTCCCCACTCCCTACCCTTAGGCTCCTTTTATGAAATTCCAGACCAGGACTGTGCTTAAGTCGGGTGTTGTACTGGGTTGAATGGTGTCCCCCACGCTCATGACCCATTGTTGTCTACCTAGAGCCTGAGAATGTGAATTGAGGTGTTTGCAGCTGTCATTTGGTAACTTAAGGAGTTTATACTGGATTGGAGTGGGTCTTAAATCCAACAACTGGTGTCCTTGCAAGGAGGCCATGTGACAGTGACAGTAGAGACTTGAGTGGTGCAGCTGTAAACACAAGGAACAGTGAAGATTGCTAGAAATTAGGAAGAGCAAGGAAGGCTTCTCCCTGGAGCCCTCAGAGGGAGTGCAGGCCTGCCAACGCCCTGATTTTGGACTCCTAGCCCCCAGAACTGTGACACAGTACATTTCTGTTGTTTTACGCCAGCCCGTCCATGGTGATTTGTTATGGTAGCCCTGAGAAACAAATACGGATGTCCATTCTCTGACCGGTTGCTGAGGTCAGAGGAGGTGGGGTCTATGAGAACATGTCATCCCTCTCATTCAAACTGCAAGGTGACAGGTGGGGTGGGGTGGGAAGCAGCAAGGCAGAACATGGCATCAAAGATGTTCACGTCTGTGGATGGTGATGATGATGGATTTCTGTTGGTGTGGTACGCTCTGTGTGGCACACACTGGCTGGATGCTTTACAGGTACCATTCTACCCCTTACAGTCCTTCTGCAAGGTTAGTAGATTTGACCATTCCAGTTTTCCAAATGAGGAAGCAGAGGCCCTGAGAGGTTAGGTAACAGCCACAGTCTCGTAGCTTAAAAGAGGCAGAAGCATGCTCTGAACCATGTTGGCTGAGCCCCCACCCCTCTTGCTATGCAGCTGCTATCCCTGGGGAGGCCTGGTTTCTGGGGGGCAGTAGAGTGTGTGTGGGTGTTGGATCTTGATGTGTAGGCTCTCAGGAGTCACTGCAGGCCCCAGGTCTTAGAACCCGTGTTGAGGCATACTGACTAATAGTGTCTGTGTGCATGTGCGTGAGTGTGCGGGCCTCCACGGCCAATTCCGGGTAGAGTCAGCTGACCATGCAGGGTGGCTTGAGGGGTGCAAGGCAGGAGGTATGCATGGAAGCCTTTTTCTTCTTGCACATCTGGTAAAGGTGAATTCTCCCTTTTGAGACAGTTTTCGCTGTCTCCCAGAGCTGGGGCATGGCTGGTTCTTCTCCCCTCGCCATCTCACGGGAGCTCAGAGCCAGCACCCCAGGCTGGGCAGTGGGTCAGGAGGCCACAAGCCCCAGAATGATGGCCACAGCCGCTGCTCTGGAAGGAGCTGCCCTGATGGCTGACCCCAGGCCCTCTGGGACTGCCAGATGGACCACAGGGCCCTCGTCTTCTCCTTGAATAGAACTTGTGGCCTTCCTTCCCTCCCCAGGAGGGGGAGTGGGCCTCTTCTTGCAGGCTGCTCAGGGCTGGGCTGGCAGTGCGGGCCGAGTGGCTGTGATTGCTGTGGTCCTGATGCCTTGTCTTTGTGTGCATGCGAGAGCTGGAGGGTGGTCTTTACTGCTGATGGCCGGGCAGAAGCAGCGATTTGAAGTCCCAGGTCCCGCACTGCCTTAGAGGGCACAGAATTATCAACCTTGGTTGGGTGCACACCTCTTGAGAGGTGTACTTCCTGGCTGGGCACTCCCAGAAGATGACTCTGAGGAAAGGATTCTGTGGAAAGTAGTTTCGTGGGAAGGTCACCTGCAGCCAGTGTGGAAGCAGGAATGTGGTTCAGGGAAGAGAAGGCAGCCAGTGGCTATGTGCCTTAAACTAGCTGCTGCAGTGGGGACACTGGGAACTGGTGGCAAACATTCACCTTAAGATCATCCCACCCCTCAGCTGGTTGAGTGTCCAATGCTTGATTTCAGCTCAGGTTGTGATCCCAGGGTCATGGGATCAAGCCCTGTGTCAGGCTCCTCTCTGGCTGTGGAGCCTGTTTGGGACTCTCTCTCTTTCCCCCTGCTCCTCTCCCCTGCTCATGCGCGTGCTCTCTCCCTCTCTATTTAAAAAAAAATTTTTTTTTTAAAGTCATCCCACTCAAGGGCTGAGACAGAGGGTTGGGTGTTTATACACCAGCTTCCTGACTTCATAGTGGTGGTCGCTCCCAAGGACTGCTAATTCCTGCTGCGATGGAGAAGGAGCCCTCGCTGGGTCAGATGCAAACACTGATATTGTAGCAGGGAGCAGGGGGAAATATCCGAAGGAATCAGTGGGCTTTGCAGCCACTGTGCAGTGCCATCACCTACAGTCCCCACAGCTGCCCTCTGAGGGAAGTACTGGTATCTGTGTTTTACTGAGGAGCAAGCCAAGGCCAGAGAGACTGAGTCACATGTCTGAGGTTGCACAGAGATCCAAGGCTGAGTCGGTAGCAAAACCAGGTCTGACTCCAGAGCCCAAGGTCGTGACCCCTGTGTTCCGTTGGTCCTTATAAGGAGCCCCAGACCTCTCCCCAGGTGTCGTGTCCTAACAGTTTATGATTTCTCCCAGCCTTCGTGGGAGCCCCAGCAGGTCAAGGAACTGCATATTCATTGTTTTCTCCTTTCCTAGCATGTGTTTAGATGTTTCAAACACACAGTCTCATTTTAGTCCTCACAGAAGCTCGGCCCATTCTTCCCAGATGTACAAAATAAGATTCAGACACACTAAGCGACTTACTCAGGATCACATAACAGGACAGTGGCTCAGCTGGGAATGGAACTTGAGTGTCCTCTGACTGGAGAGATGTATTTCAATTACACAGGCTGTTGTGGGAGGTGGGGGGGCCCGGGTTCAAAGCCACGCCAAAGGGCCTGTGAGACCCAGCCTGCTTCTGAGGGCCACACTCTTTCCCTTGACAGCTCGCCAGCCCACCACCTTGCCTTCAGCCCCAGGCTGGCCCTATTGCCATGTTGCCTCACCGGTCAGGTGGTTGAGGAGGTGCTCTGAGAAGCATGCAGCAAGGTTGTTTGGTTGTTCTTCTCCTTCTCTCCCCTGGAAAAGGTGCTGCCCCTCTGTGCTTGCAGGCGGGGGGCTGGTGATGGGGATGAGGACAGGTCTGCCCTCCCTTGTTCCTTCTGAGAGCCGGGCCCTTCTCCAGGGAGCAGCCCTCACCTCCTCCAGCTGCCCTGGGTCCCCACATGCCATCTACCTGCCGCAATTCCTTGGCAGCAGAGAGGAGCAAGCCATCCACGTCTGGCTGATTTATGTTCATCGTTGAAACAATAATGTTTAATCTGGAAAGGGCTAATCAATTTTTTATGCTGATTATGAATAGGCCAGCTGGGCCTGCTTCTTTATTCATGGGGCCTCGGGAGCAAGCTGCTGTCCCAGGCCAGGCTCCCTGGGTGGTTTCTCCCATGGGGGCCCCTGCTTCTAGGAGAGCCTGTCAGCAGCCTTGCCCATGACACTTTGGAGGTGGCTCATTGTGTGTGGGTGTGGCTCTGTGTGTCACCAGGAAGAGTAAGCTGACTCTGGGTGGACAGCCAGGTCGGAGCATGTGTGTGGAAAGAGGCTGGTGTGGGCTGGGGCGCGATCATGGGAGTGCAGGGTGGGAAAGTAAGAGTTATAGGACCACAGAATCAGGAAAGCTGCCAGGGACCAAGTACCCCAGCAGCCCCCCTCACTTGTAAAGCAAGCAATTTAGACCCAGAGAAGCTGAAGGGTGTTCTCTAAGGTCACAAGGCAGAGGTGGAATGGGAACCCCAGCTCACTCGCTCGGAGGGCAGAAATCTTTGCACAGAAGTACAACTGATGCGGGAGAGTCAGGAAGGTACTGTGGAGCCCCTCCCATTGTGTTACTGACTCATCACACGGCTCTGACAGCTCGGGAGCTAAGGTACAGAATGCACTAGAGACGTAGCTCAGTAAGAGGTCAGGCCAAGATGAAAGTCACCTGAGGTTCGGGTTACCACTCTTAGAAGTGTTCTCGGAATCCACAAATATGGTTGCAGAGAGGGGTGAATTGGGGTCTTCTGGAGAAGGCAGGACTTGAGTGCTCTCAGAAGGAGAACAAACACAAAGGCCAGAGAGGGCATTTTGGGCAGGTGGAGCAGCTGGAACTGAGCGTGTCCTCTCCGGTGGGCATCACCTCAGGGAGGTGCCTGAAGCCGGAGTGAGACCTGAGGGGCCCGTGGCTGGAAACGTGGGGCCCTGGGCTGGGGGGCAGGTGCTGGGCTTGGACGGCCTGGTTGTCCCCCAGTTGTGTGTTTGGACCCTCCGCAGCCTTCAGCAGCCATTTGTCCGGTCGTATATTGGCTCAGCTGATGTTTATCGAGCTTCTGTTGTGTGTGTGCTGGAGGTTGTATATCTGAATGCGCTGCTGTCAGGGTGCTTGTGATCTAGTTGTAGGGGAACGGCGGATGTTAAACAAGTGATCAGGAGAATAAAAACTTAATGACCCTTGTGATGAATGCCGCGAGGGAGAAGTATAGGATGCTCTGAATTTGGGGGCCTGGGGGAGGGGTCTTTCTGAGGACTCAGTGGCAGTGAAGCTGAGATCAGGGATAGTTAGGGGGAAGGAGGGTAGGACAGAGAGAACAGAGAATGCAAAGGCCCCTGGGTATGAAAGAGCATGGATCTGCGTGGGGACCGATAAGGGGTGGTGGTGGCAGGGCAGAGAGACACTGAGAGATGTGGCTGGAGACGTGTGCCAGGCACGTTCAGGAGATCCGAGGTTGGCAGCCACTGACAGCCTCTTTGGGGAGAGTGGCACAGTCCAGTGCACGGTGGCCACTTGGGGACCAGGGGTGGAACTGGGAGACAGTTATAAGGCACTGTGGTCATTTGGGTAAGAGTGATAGAGGAGGAATAGACAGACATAATTTGGAGACTGAATCAGCAGGACTCAAGGGAGAATTAAATGGGGAGGGGCTGAGGGGCCGGGAGGGGCACCTGCGGCTCCCGGGCTCTGGTTAGAACACTGGAGGTCATCTGAGAGCAGACCTGGTGCCGAGGGGGCTGGTGGGGCAGCATTTACAGGTCACCCTGCTGGCTGTTTGGGGGAGGATTTCCCTGCGGGGCTGGGCTTTGCACAGTGGCCCCCTCTCTCCTTAGAGTCGGTGGTCAGAGAGTTGGTGGAGAGTCCATGCGGGAGCAATTTGGGGTCAATCATTGAGAGGCTGGGTCCAGCACTGGGTTCTTGGTTTCCAGACTTAAAAAAAAAAAAAAAGTCGTCAGTACTTTGATGTAAGGAAAGGGGTGTGTGTGTGTGTGTGTGTGTGTGTGTGTCTCCCCGTCCCCGTAGCAGGGTTTATAGGAGAGACTGGAACAGCTCCTGCTTATTCATTGGAATAAGTCTCCCTGGGCCCCCACTGCTCTTCCATCCTTGGTGTGTGAGCTGATCGGTGGTATCGTGTGAGCAAAAGCAAACTGAACTTGTGGGGGAGGGGAGGATGTCCTCTCAGCAAGGCTGGTTTGAGGATTTGACCTGGAGACTGGGTGGAATAACATGTAAGTGGCAGCAGGGGGAGCAGAGGGCCCCTTGCCCCAGCGTGGGGGGAGCAAGACCGGTTCTGGGTGTTGCCTGGCACAGACCAGAGCTGCGATGGGCTCTCCTGGTGCCTCAGCTTGGGGGTCACATGTGACCTATGTTCCCACACAGCCAGGGCTCTCTAGCCCCAACACCGCCCTGGGAAATACAACAGAAGAATAAAACTGGCATACTGAGAGTGTTACCCTCATGCGCTACATCCGAGGTCAGCAAACGTTTCCCATAGAGGCCTGGGTTTGGGTCCTAGAGCTGCTGTAACAAATCAGTGCACGTTTAGTGGCCTAGAACAGTACGCATGCATTATCTTGTTCTGTGGGTTGAAAACCTACAGCTCGAGTATTGGCTGAACTGCGTTCCTCCCAGTGGCTCTAGTGGGGAGTCTCTTGCCTTGTCCAGCTTCTAGAGGCTGCCTGCAATCCTTGGCTTGTGGCTCGTTCTTCGTCCCAGCCAGCAGCATGGCGTCTTTCAGTCTCTCCCTCTTCCTTATGCCCGGCCTGCCTCCCTTTATAAGGACCCTGTGATTACCGTGGGCCCACGTAGTTACCCAGGATGCTCTCCCCATCTGAAGACCCTTAACCTGATCACACCACTGGGGACGTGGACACGGACATCTTTGGGGGGGGGGGATTTTTCTGTCCACCCCAGGGACAGCTAGTGAATATTTTAGCTTTTGCAGGCCACACAGTCTCCGTCACAGCTGCTTACCTCTGCCATTGCAGCATGGGAGCAGCCACAGCATGTAGTGAAGTGTATGCCATGTCGCAGTCACACTTCATTCAGGGACACTGAAATCGAATTTCATA
Organism: Proteles cristata cristata; assembly: GCA_017311185.1. Lineage (NCBI taxonomy): Eukaryota > Metazoa > Chordata > Mammalia > Carnivora > Hyaenidae > Proteles > Proteles cristata. The sequence goes on along the minus strand of JAESUZ010004344.1, from coordinate 373,823 downwards.
TAGTTTTCACATATCACAAAATATTATTCTTTGGGGGTTTTCCAAGCATTTAAAAATGTAAAAAGAGCATTCTTGGCTGGTGGGCTGTTAAAAAAAACACACAAAAACAGAACAAAAAACAGGCATTGGCCTGGATTTGGCCCTATGGTTTGCTGCCTCTGTTCTAGATGCATAATGTCCTGTAACACTTAGAATTCCCTTGCAAAATGGGTGTTGTTATCATCACTCACATTTTGCAGACTGGTAGTGGAGCTGAGCACTTTGCCCAGGGCCACATGGCTAGATGTTGGCAGGTGGGGCTGCTGACATGAGAGCTAATATTCTTTACCTTCCCCTTCACAGGGGTCAGCCAGGAATATATGTGCTTTCTCCAAAATGTGGGCTTTCTCTTCCTGGTAGATCCTGAAAGTCTGGGTTTGCCTTCCTTTAAAAAAATCCCTGGACACTGCTGTTGTCACATGCAGAGCAAATCTGGAAAACTTCTTAATGGGTGGAATGTACTCAGATGTTCTAGAAAGAGCGCAAGGACTTTGATACCTGAGTTCTCTTCTGTGGGGCTCTGAGGCATAAGAACCTACTTAGGCTCATTTGGCGTGTGGCATTTTGCCACCTCCCGGAGGCTAAGGAAGCCTATCCTGACAGCAATTGCCACTGTGAGCAAGGACATCTGTGCTTTATTTCCTCTCTGCCTTAATATTTGGGTATAGGAACATCTAAAGGTTATCAGAAACAGGCCTTTGGAATTTTATGAGACTGATTCCACCAGGGTTTAGATATCCCGGGGCCTCGCCAGAAATGCATGTGAGTCACTGAGTCCAGGCTTTTTGTTCCACTGCGGGCATGGGCTGCAGTTGAGGACTTCTTGGCCAGGGGGGCCCAAGGCAGCCTGGATTCCAGGCTGGGAATTGTTGACCATCTCCTTTCTGGCTCTCCTGTTGCTGTGTCGTATTCCCCTTTGTAGGGTTTGCACAAGTCCTTCTCTCTGCCTGGATGGCCCTCCCTCCCTTCCTTCCTTCCTTCATTTAGTTAACTGGCTCTGTATTCTTCAGATCTCAGTTCTTTGTCGCCTCCTCTGAGAAGCCCTCCCTGACAGGTTTAATCCTCTGAACACAGGCTTTATGGTGCCAGCTACCTCTCCCTTCATAGCCCTTATCAGAGTTGGCCATTTATCTTTGATGACTTGATTAATTCCTGTCTTACCACTGGACTTCAGGTTCCAGTAGTGACTCCAGAAGGTGGTAGCTGTACCTGATTTGGACCCAGGTCCCATTAAGTCCCTGGTGACTAGCACAGTGCCCTGCTTATATTAGTCACTTAAACATTTGATGGTTGAATAAACAAATGACCTTTAGCCAATATATTCCTTTCTATAAAGTGGGCACAATTATATCTCCTCTGCCTAATTTTGACAGAAGGTTGAGAGCACTTTAGAGCACTTGAGGTCAACAGACATTTTGCAGCTATAAGGAAGTTCTCATGGTTGAGCATTTAGTCCCTGTTGAGCAAAGGTGTCCTGACATCCCTTATACCAAACCAAGCTCAAGTTCAAGGAAGAGGTGCTAAGTCCTCATCTGGGCAGATTGTAGTAGAGGGAGTAGAGCTGTTTGCCTGATTCTTGGGTCTGAATCCCTGGCTCCACCTGTCTCTCAGCCCTGTGATGGGGGTATAAGCACTTAAGCTCCCAGATACCCCATGGCTCCAAGGATGGCTCACTGCTTCTATACCCTGCCAACCCTGGGGATACTTACCTGGGCTGGGCCCCGTCTGTGGGGGTCCTGGCTTCATATTGCACCTTGTACTGCACAATCTCTTCTATCCCAGAGATCTCTGTCCCAGGCAGAGACATAGACCTGTCACCCTGTGAGGCTGTACAAGTTATTAAGATGGGGAGCGTTGAAAGATTAGATTTATGACAGCCAATGGTGGATTATGAAGAATAATTTATCAAATGTCAGTGCCTGCAGCCTACAATTTACGGAAGGTTTGCTTAAGCTGAGGAGATCTGATTGGACTGGCCCTCCCCCACCTCTAATGAATGACAGATCTAATGGATGGCTTCCCAGGCTGGCCAACCACACTGGGTGTTTATCTGCTTTTTATTAATCATTATTATCACAACATTTCCATAGAGTCCCTCCACCCGCAGCTCTCGAAGTGCCCAGCACCAGCGAGGCTCCCTCAGCTACCATGAAGGAACGTAGCTGCCCCTGGGAGATGCTTTAGCTCCCCCAGATCAGCTGAAAGGCCCAAAGTTCCCTCACCAGGAAGAGGATAGGGAAAATTGAACCTCATTCATTCATTAAGAAATACTTATTGAATACCAATTATGTGTCAGGTGCTTTGGATACAGTGTTGAGCAAAAATGGAAGAAGTCTATCAGTTAGAAGGGAAGAAGGAGATTAAGCAAATACACAAATCAAGGTAGGGTGCAGCTGTGTTAATTGCTCTCTGGAAGGGCACCCTGAAATCTGAGGATATTCACAGGGAGGCTTCCCTGAAGAGGTGACAGTTGAGCTGTGCTTTGAAGGATGAGTAAGAGTTACTTTAATGAGGAGCAGAATGGGGAGCCTTTTGGGCAGTGGGGCAGCATGTGCAAAGGCCCTACAGTGGGAAGGGAGGGAGTGTGCTGATGGTTGAAAGGGGACATCTGGCAGGACAGAGAGAGCTCTGGGGACAGAAGGAAGAGATGGTGCAGAATCTGGCTCTCTGGGTCGTGTTAAGGATTTTGGCTCTGGGAAGCTGGTGAAGTGGTTTAAACAAAGAGAAGTGACACAATCAGCTTAGGTTTGGAAAACTCACTTTAGCTGCATGGTGTGGATAGTTTTGAGGAGAAAGGGATGCAAGTGAGTGGACCAATCAGGCCATTACAGTCTCTGGGGGAATGAAGATGGTGGCTTTTACTTGCTGACAGAACAGAACTGAGAGCCTAGAATTGCTAACTCTTTGTCCAGTGCTCTCTTCATTATACCACTATATCCTCTTCAGGGAGGCAGTAGATAGGGAAACCATTATTGGGGGTCTTTCCTAGGCTCCATTCTAGACCCTTTACGTGTGTTGTTTCACACAACAACTCTATGAGGTAGGTACTAAAATTCCCATTTTACAGATGAGGAAACTGAGGTACAGACGGGTTGTGTAACTACCAAGTCTAGGGCACCACGGAGCCAGAAATTGAATGTGGGCAGTGCCTGCAACCTACAACTGTATCTGCATTGGCTAAATCCAGCCTACAGTTCCAGACCTTGCACTGGAATTACTATGCCCTGTTGCTTCTCAGGACTCACTGTCCTGGCCAGCTGGTGGGCCTTCCCAGGGGACACGCCCGCGGCCGTAGGACATGACTGCTCCTGGCTTCATACTTCTCTGTCAGCTGCTTGTTACCATTCTTTGGGAGGATAGAAGCTTGGTCTGAACCGTGATGCCCTTGGCACAGCCAGGTGGATGATTATCTTATTACCTAGAGGCTCTTCGGCAGACTGGTAAGGGCTGAGCATTGTGCCAGCCTCCTTGTGCAGATTTAGACAGCACCACTGTTTTGTAATTTCTGGAGTTGACCCTTGTCAAGAAAGGCCTCAGGTTCTCCCGCTGCCCCTTCGTTCTTTTTCCCCAGCGAGGCAGTATCAATAGTTACCGGCTGTGCAGAACCGACGGTTTGATCTTTCAGAACTCCAGAAAGCACACAAATTCCATGGAAGACAGGGACTCTGTGTCCTTGAGCTGTTATTGTCGTTATTATTTTTATTTTAATAAATTGCTCTGTGTGGAAAGCTGGGGGTGGGGGTATTCCTGCCTTGAGGCAGGGCAGCCACTGAGTGGGGAGGAAGCCTTTTCCTCTCCCCTGACCCCTCAGGGTCTACATAGTGACCCTGAGTACATACCCTACATAGTGACCCAGAAGTCCCCTCTTACCCTGCCAGAAAGTCCCGTCAGGATTGGGTGAATTGGTACTGGGCAGGGGGCACCGCCTCCAGCAGGCCCTGCTGAAAAGCAAATATGGGGGTTGCCCGGGTGGCTCGCTCTGTTAAGCATCCAACTTAAACTTAGGTCATGATCTCACTCACAGCTTGTGAGTTCGAGCCCTCCATTGGACTCTGTGCTGACATCTCAGAGCCTGGAGCCTGCTTCCATTCTGTCTCCCTCTCTCTCTGCCTCTCCCCCTACTCATGCTCTATCTTTCTCTCAAAAATAGATAAACATTAAAAATTAAAACAAAACAAAAAAAAGCAAGTATGGGTCGCCTGGATGGCTCAGTTGGTTGAGCCTCCAACTCTGGCTCAGGCCATGATCTCATGGTTCATGGGTTTGAGCCCTGTGTCGGGCTTGCTGCTGTCTGCAGAGAGCCTGCTTTGGATCCTCTGTCCCCCTCTCTGCATCTCCCTCGCTTGAGCTCTCTCTTTCCCAAAATAAACATTAAAATTAAAAAAAAAAAAAAAAGCAAGTATGTTTTCCTGGGCCGTTGCCTTATTCTGCAGACTGAGATCTCCTGATGGCCAGAGGTGGTGTCTGTTTTGTTGGCCTATGTACCTAGTATGGCTTCTGTCATGTGGCAGGCCTGCAGGTAAGCATTTGCTGATTGATTGATTGACTGACTTAAGCTAAGGAATGGCAGATTGGTTTCATTTCCTGTATTAATTCTGACCTGTTGGTAGTGGCTGCCCGAAGCACTGTGTTGAGAAAGATTTGAGGCATCATCTGTATCCAGCAGAAATGAAAGCTGTGAGCGATTAGTGATGTCTGACATGAGTATGCTTGGGGCTTATTAGTCAGCTATTACTGCATAGCAAATTGCCCTCCAGCAGCAAACATTTGATATGTTACAGTTCTGTGGGTTAGGAATTTGGGAGTACCTTACTGGATGGCTCTGGCTCAGACTCTCTGTGAGGGAGAGGCAGGGTGCTGGTGGGGCTTCAGTCATCTGAAGGCATGAGTGGGGAAGGAGAATCTGCTTCCAAGACGGTTCACTGTGGGCATGAGGCCTTGGTTCCTTACCCCATGGACCTCTCCACAGGCTGATTGAGGTCCTTATGACATGGCAGCTCGCTTTCCCAACAGCACGCTATCCAGGAAAGGACAGGAAGGACGTCATGGACTCGGAAGGCATATGCCGAGTCATTAGTCTAGCTCATGCTCAGAGGTGGGCAGTAGGGTGCACCTCTCAAAGGGAGGAGTTTTTTGTTTAGAAAAATTTTTAAAAATGTTTATTTATTTTAGAGTGAGAGAGACAGAGACAGCGTGTGAGTGGGGGAGGGGCAGAGAGAGAGGAAGACACAGAATCCAAAGCAGGCTTCTGGCTCCCAGCTGTCAGCACAGAGCCTGACACGGGACTCAAACACCTAGACCGTGAGATCATGACCTGAGCTGAAGTCGGACACTTAACCGACTGAGCCACCCAGGCGCCCCAAAAGGAGGAGTTTTTAAGTACCTGTGGACGTATTTTAAAATCACTGCAGGGAGAATGAGAGGACATGTGCCACCTATTTGCTGTCAGTGTCATGTGTTACTTCCAAGGTACAGGAATGACCCTGAGCAGGTGGGATACAAACCAGGCATGTTTAACCGGGAGGAGCAGGAATTGCAGCAAAGTGGGATATCAGGTAGGTGAGATGAGGGGTGCCTGGGGCAGTTCCCTGGGAAATGGTCCCAAGGGGAAGGGTTGGGTGGGTTTCAAGCAGCGGCATATAGGAAGAGATGGTGGGTTTTCTGTTCAAGGCAGACCGTCTGTGCTTTGCAGAGTCCTTGGTAGCTGGGCCTGTCTTGTCTGCCTCAGGTTCCGGGTAGGGTAGGTTCACTGCAGCTACTCCATTAGTACAGGGACTTGTCCCTCTCTCCATCAGACTACAGTGGATGGCTGCTGGCACCCAGCCAGGCACGGGGAGGGGGCATCTCTAGACCTCGAGAGCCAGATGTTGTTTGCTGCTGATGCCATGGTAACCTTCTCCAGGTGCCCTGGGCACTCTTCCCAGCTCCTAAGTGGGAGCTGCCTGGCCTTGGCAATTAGGCCTGGACGTGCCTGCTCTGAGGCGAGCTCCTGTCTTCATCCAGAGCCAGTCCGTTCTGGGTTTGTTCAATTTGTTGGCATTATCTTGCGTCAGTGTAGTTTGATGTAGTGAATCCAGAATAGGTCTGATGTGCATGACTATGGGGCCAGCAGGATAGAATATTTGAAATTGGGCCATCTTGGAAAATCCAGGACATCCCCCTTCCTGTGGCTGGTGAGGGGCCTGAGGCTGGCTGGCTGGGAGACTTATGTGAAACTCCTCCCCGGGAGTCATATTATGGTCTTTACAGAAGGTCCTTACTTCCCATTTCCTTATTTTGGGTAAAATGAGGACCCTGGCCAGTGCTTGGCTGCCCAGTGTGGCATCTTGGGAATGTTTACCCAGAAAACTGGCTTCTTGGCAATCTGCAAGCCTAACTTTCTGGAGAATCTCACACTCTGCCCTGTACCTGGGTATAATGTCATGTGGCCTCAGTTTCCTGGGCCCCAGCTGATGCCAGCCTGCTGAAGTCTTAACCTGAGCCTGTAGGGGAAGGACAAGTTTCTTCTTGTCCTTCTGATGCTTTCTGCTCATAAGATAACAAACACCACCTGTTACGTTTGCGTGCACTCACGCACACACGCACCCACTGAAAAACCAGATCATACAAAGCTAGAGAAACTTTTTTTCCTGATTATTTTTCCTTTTCTAGACAGGGACATCAATATATTTGAATCATGGGCTGACAGTAATTAAAAAGCACATAACTCGTCATTTTATTTTTTTTTATTTTTTTATTTTTTTTATAACTCGTCATTTTAAAATGCAGTTTTTACTTAATTGATTTTGTCGCCAGACCCCCAGGAAAGAAAGAGGAACAGGGGAAAGAAAGGCCTAGAAGGGGAGACAGGTTTCTGTGAGGGAGACCGGAGGTCCCCTCCCCTCCCCTGCTCCACTTTAATTGCTGCGCGTGCTGCCGTTGACCTCCGCTGATGGCTTTCTGCTCAGAGGGCTGGGGACCAGGGCCTGACTGGAGGGGTTGGCGTTTGTGTCAGCCACATGGGGGGCGTAATTCTGCTTTCGGGACAGGGTCTATTTTTCCTCACTATCTATCAGCACAAAGTACTTGCACTGAACACTTTGAATCAAGGTTCCATTTAGAGATACTTTATTCATATTTAATTACAGGCTGCAGCACCAATCTTTAATTACCTTTTTTATAAGCCAGCTAGGAACATTCACTAGCAATCAATTATTGTGTATGTGTGCGTGTGTGTGTGTGTGTGTATGTGTGTGTGTGTAAGCACAGGAGGGTGTGTGTGTATGACTTCCTGATACAGGGGAAAGGATGGAAGGATGGCTTCAGGGGCCCTGGGAGGCGGTGGGCGGGCAGGGGTGGGGTGGGGATCTGCCCAACAGTTTCCCTGTGCAGAGTGAGTGGTGCCTCCTCATTCCCCACACCTCTTTTTGCCTCCACCCGTCAAATTGGGTGTTAAGGCAGGTCCTCACTGCTGGGCCTTGTTCAGGGTGCTGAGTTGAGGCACCTGGGTTTAGGTGGTATCCTAAGCTCCGGTTTCCCTGCATCCCCTGGTGGGGGCAGGGGATTGTGGGAGGCCCCCTTTTTGTTCCCTGGGGAGATTGGTGGGCCAAGCTTCCTCTTCCCCTGGAGATTGGGATATGCTTGCCTCAGCCCTTTCCTTCCTTCGCCTCTCCCCGGAGTGCTCCTGGCAGCTGTTCTTACCACACAGCCCTAGTGATGCCATGTCACTCTTCAGTTGCAATGACTCTGCAACGTCCCTGCAATGACACTGATTTGAAGACTGGCCATTCTTAGAAAATGAGCAAGTGTTCCCAGGGAGCCAGGTGGAGACTTGGGGTGGGATGTGGGGTCAGATGACCCCCAGGTCCCTTTGCAGTGGGAAGATGGGGCCATTCCAGCTGCCTGGGAGGTGAGGGTCTGAGTTCACAGATCTGCTCCAGAAAACATTCTCCTTGGTACACCTTAAGGAACAGCCAGAGGGTTTCTAAAGGATGTTGTTGATCTCATTATGTAATGGCCAGGACTATTGCTGAAGCTCTCCCTCCCTTCTGTTCCTGGATCCCAGTCCCAGCAAGAAGCCACTGAGGAGAGGAAAGAGGGGAGGCCATGGAACTCATGTTTACGGAGTGTCTTGGGGGTGCCGGGCACCATGCACATGTTTCTTTCATCTAACCCAGAAGGAGCCCGAGAACTCTCAGAGCCCCTTGTTTTCTGTGAGACAGAAAACAACTGAAACTGACTTAAGCAGAAAAAGGAACTATAGGGTAGGTATTCAGGCTTGGCTAGATAAAGGGACTTAACCATGGATTCACTCTCTGTCTCTTGTCTCTGCTTTCCTCTTTTTGCTACTGTGATTCCTGATAGCTCCAGACTTCAAGTTCAGTTTTTACCTTCAAGTTCAGCAGAAAGAAAAAAAAATCTCTTCTCTTACCATTCAAACAAAAGTAAAACAGTTGAGTCTGATTGGATCAGTTGGGTTACATGTCCATCTCTGAACCAATCAGTGTGACCCGGGGTATTCAGCCTGATTGACCAGGCTGGAGTCTCATACCCAGCCTGGAGTCACTGGGGGAGTCCATAAGTAAATCCCACATGAGACATGGGCTTTTACATTTGAGGGCTTTGGATTAGTAGGAGTGTGGGAGTAGGAAGGCCCAGCCATTTCAGAAGGAAGAAAGAGTTGATTCAGGTCCTCTCCAGTGGGGAGAATAGTGGAGTCAGTCTTTTAATGAATATGTGTTTGGCACCGACTGGTTCCAATGTGGCTCTAAGCGCAGGGAATTCGGCTGCTAACAAGACAGAAGTCCCTGCCCACCTGAAGCTGATGTTTGGGTAAGGTTTACAAGGATGGTGGTTCTTTCATTCTCCCCATTCAAGCCCAAATCCAGAATAAAGGGTTCTTGTGTGGGGAGGCCTGGGGTGATTGATGTGGGGAGAATCTGGCCCTCAGGGAGCCTCGAACTCAGGAGGGAGGGAAAGAGACAAGTATATCGTTGGGGAAGGAGGCAGGTACGTAGACACTAGGAGGAGTACGTATAAAAACCCGGAAGGAAGAAGGGGGACAGGGAAGCCAATCCGTACCCACCTCCTGTGACAGAAGTGTGGGCTCCGCCCGTGTTACTTGGACCTTTGGCCTCTGAAGGATGTTGATAAATGGGATAGAGTTTAGTGAAAGATACAAAAATGAAGACAGGGCTGGAGGGAGTGATTTATGAGAGAGATTAGCAAGGTGCTGGTGCAGCCTAGCAAACAGAGGGATGAGATGGTGGCTGTGGGCTGTCTGACTGCTGAAGCCCCAGGAGAGGAGGGGGCCAAGGGGCAGGAGGGAGTGCCTGCTGCAGGAGCGGGGGCAAAATGAATGGGCATGAGAGCCCGGGGGCCGTGAGAAGGGGGGCCTTGGGACTATGTGTGCATGTGTGTGAATGTCTGGACCTTCCAGGATTGGGAGGCTACACAGGGACTTCAAGAAATGCAAGGGGTGAGAATTTCAGCCTTGGATGTTTTTGCAAGAGTTTTTTGGAGACCCTCTTTCTAGCTGGTAGAATATCATATCTGAACCATGTAGGTGTGACCACTCAAGTCAGAAAGACTTTTATCCTTTAGGAAAATTTGGTGTGCCATTTCTAAGAGGGAAGGAAGGAAGAGGAGAAGAGCAGATGGAAGAGTTAGGAGTACATGTTCTGTTTCATAGAGAGGCCAGGGTGGCTACCTTTGGGTGGCATTGCAGGAGGAGGCCAAAAGCGAGGCTGTGGTGTGCAGCCCTGGGGTCTCTCCTGAGTGGCTGGCCCGAGAGTGGGCTTGAGGACCTGTGTTGAGCCTGCTGCTCAGACAGGAACAAGAGGTGGCTGTTGGGTTTGGAGCCTCCAGCCTGGCATCTCTTGAACTCTCCATGGTGGCTGGTTGGAATAGCTGATCCATCTTGGGCAGCCTGGGGCCCCGGTTCTGTTAACTCTTGATTTTATGTGTGTACATGGGAGTCTGGGGCTGCAGTGTCTCATAATTAAATGAGCAGATGGTACTCCATTCTGAACATTGTAGACAGTGCTTCTTTGGCCTTAAACAGAGGTGCTCCGAGCACCCATGCATGCCTTTGGGGACACACCCTCCACGTGTGTTTTTTCTCTCACTCCCTCCAGAGGCCTGCTGGGAATTCCCATGGCAGCAAAGAGCCCAAGCATGGCCTGGATTGGCATACAGCTGGTGGAGCTGAGAGCCTGTTCGGGAGCATCAGGGAGCACTGGCCCTGGCCCATCTTCTTGGCCCCTCTCACTGAACTGAGTCATCTTATTTGCTCCATCCTTTCTCTACTCTTGACAGATCCACGATTTGTTCATGAGCTTTGATGACACTCCCCTGGGGGCCGCCTCCCTGGCCCAGGTCCACAAGGCGGTACTGCATGATGGCCGGACGGTGGCCGTGAAGGTCCAGCACCCAAAGGTACAAGCTCAGAGCTCGAAGGACATTCTTCTGATGGAGGTGAGAGCCTTCCCCTTTCTCCTGCCTTTATCCTCATTCTGTATTTCTCTGGAAATTGGGTGGCTCCAGTGACACTGATTCAAGACAGCTGAGTGGAGTGTGACCCTTTGAGCAGAAAGGCAGGAGAGGAAAGCTTGAGACCATGACGAAGGAGGTGTCGTGATGATGCTATGACTGGGGGTGGGGGGGGGCAAGGCTGGGTTGGCCAGTTCTTCTTAATTTGTTCCTAGGAACTACCTGGGGACGGTCTCAGAGCACGATGAGCAGCTGCTGGGACCACACGGAGACCTCATATGCATGTTGCAGAAATGAGATGAACCAAAAGTGATTTCCTTGGGGGTAGAAAAGTTACAGCTTCATTTGTTAATTCATAACAGAAGGGAGCATGTGGTCAACCAAGGGATGTAAAAATGACAGGAAGATCACACAAATATTTACATAGACTGTATGCATATCTCCCATGTTTTGAGTGAACAAGCTTGTCTACCTTAAAGTGTTCCTGGAAAAAAACCCTGGTGGAGACTGTGTCTCTGGACTTTTCTAGCTCTGTCTGCAGAGCAAGGGAGGGTGAGCCTGGTAGCCGGCTGGCGGTAGCCAGCATCTGGCCCGGAAGGCCAGCAGTGCATTTAACCTGCCAGCATGTCCCTCCCCTTCTCTGCTGTCCCCCTACCATTCTCTTTCCTCACGCTGGACCCTTAGTGTGTTCCCTCAGCTCACCTTGACTAAACTTCGCACACACACGGAAGGTGTCTTTTGCACCAGGCACTATGGGTGAGGGAGCTCTGTCTTCATCCCTGTTTAGCAGAAGGACAGGCCTGGACACAAGCAGTCACTGTGTGGGGATATGAGCTCCATGAAAAGGGTGTGTGCACAGCGCTGTCAGCCCTGTGCCCGGTCTGTTGGGGGCATCCTCGGTCGGGGAGGTGCTTCCCTGAGGTGCCGGTGAGACAGCCAGGCAGGTAAAGAATAGCCCAGCCTGTGCCAGGGTGTGCTTGGAGAGGAACTTGAGCTGGTTCAGGTGGTGTGGCTGGGGATGGTTGCAGACGGGCTGAGGAGGTCGGCAGGACAGCACAGAGGGCCTTACCTTCCAGGCGAAGGCATAGAAGGGTGTACATAGCAGTTATGGATCTGCTGTGGAACTGAGCAGATCTGATTCTCTCCTGTAGTTGGTGGGGAACTGCTCAAGAATTTTAAATCAGGGGAATGTCATGATCAGATGTACATTAGAAACAAAAGTCTGTTGGCAGTCTGGAGGATGTATTGGAAGGCAGAAAAATTGCAGCCAGGGAGACTAATGGAGAGGCTGCCGTACTGCTCAGAGCCAGAAATACTCATGTGAACTGAGGCAGGGGAATGGGAGTGAAGGGGAGTGAAGGCTCGAGGACCTTGTGACCAGCTTTACATGGGGTGGTAGTAAACACTGGCATGGATGAAAAGGAGGAGAATAAAACAAATTGTAGGTTTCTGGCTTAAATAATTAAGTTTGGGTGCCTTTAACCAGTGTGTCCATCAGGGTCCAGTTGGGAGGAAAGAAAGTTGCTCTAGGTATTTCCAACAGAGAATTTAGAAGAGAAAATGAGGCTCCCAGGGGATAGAATTGCAGAGAAGCCAAATGGGGTGGTGAAGCAGTTACCACCTGCAGGAAGCCCCTGCCACCCTCGTGGTGGAGGGGGAAGGAAAAGAGGTGGTTCTCTGGAGCCCAGGAGCCAGGGCCACCCGGTGGAGCTGGCCCATGAGGAGCTGGTCCTCTGGGAGGCCGATCACAACCATAGGGCCCATCACCTGAGAGGTGGAGCCGCAGGTGCCGTTCATGTAGCGTTCTGCCAGTGTTGCCCCATAGCCAAGCCTAGATGGAAGGAAGCCTGGGAAGTGCAGTTTCTTCTAAGAGCAACGGAGTCAGGACGATCTCAGAACAAGGTAGGATGGGTGGTGCGTCCAGCGCTCTGGTCCAGCGGGACCAGCGCTCTGCTGGTCTGCATTCAGGTGGAAATACAGATGCAGGATTGAACAGCAGGGATGCTCATGGTAGGTGGCCGACTCTGGGGGAGTAGTCGAGGTCACTTAGAAAGGTCTGGCAAAGAGGAAAAGAGGGAAAGGGAAGAGCTGTGAGGAACACCATCATGGGGAGCGTACACCAGGAAGATGAGCCCTCGTGGGAACAGGGAGGGTGAGGCCAGAGGGATTGAAGGAGAACCAGGACTGAGCAGTGCTGCTACGTGCAGTGGAAGCCATTCAGGAAGAGAGCTAGAAAACATAGTGGCTTAAAGCAACGGTCGTGTGCTTTGCTCATGAATCTGCAGTCAGGCAGGGCTTGGTAGAGAGACTCACCAGTGTTTCGTGTGGTGCCAGCGGGGTGGCCTGACTGAACCGGATGGTCTGCTTCCAGGTGGCTCCCTCACATGGCTGGCAGCTCCACTAGGGCTGTAGGCAGGGCCTTGGGTCCTTCCAGGGAGGCCTCCCTGCGGCTGTTTGGGCTTCCTTACAGCATGGTGGCTGGGTTCAAAGAGCGAGTGTCCCACGAGAATAAGGCCGAAAGCACGGGACAATTTTATGACCTAGCCGTGGCAGGCATTTAGCACTACTTTGTCCTTACTCTGTTGGTAAGAACAAGAGCTGCAAAAACTCCCTTGGTTTAAGGGGTAGGGGAATACTCTACTCCTTGATGGGCGCATGACCACATTCTAGATGAGCATCAGAATGGGAGGTGTTGTTGCAGCGATTTGGGGAAATACAGTCTGCCAGAATTACTCTGTGCTGTCAAATGAGAGATAAAATTAGTAAAGCTCTGGAAAGGGCCTTTTGGATTTGATGATTGGGAGTCCTGTAGAGGAAGCAAAGAGAATGAGGTGAAGGGGTGGGAGAAAATTGAGGCCCCAGATAGTGGAGATGGTTGACGTAGAACACTCTTCTCAGACGTAGCCATGGCACTGGGGAGGGTCATGTCATGCTTAGAGCAAAGCACAGGATTAGAGGCAGGGACTGGAGCAGGCTGTTGCTGATGGGCAGGGTGGCCATGGAGTGGTAGGCAGAGGGTACTGGAGATCTAGGAAAGAGAAGTAACTGACAGATCTGGTTCTGGCGGAGACTCTAGGGGTTCGGCTCGAAAGACATGGGTGGAAGCATTAGCCCCCGTCAGCCTTTGTTCTGAGACTAGAGGAAGATGGTGAGGCTGCACACAGATGAGTGTGTGGGGCAGAGGGGGATGATGGAGGGAAAGTGGGCAGCTGAGTTGTACCAGCCTGATAGCCTCTATTTTTTTCGCTGCAGTAGGAGGCAAGACCATCTGCTGAGAACGAAGAGGTAGGAGGTGGCATTGGAGGCCAGGGTGGGGGTGAAGGTTTGGAATAGCTGCTCTATGTGATGGAAAAGGGAGCTGACCAGGGCTTGGGAGCAGGGTCCTGAATGGCCCTGGGCATCCCTCTGGAAACCCAAGTTTTCAGAAGCACCTGTCAGTGGCTGTGGAACAACCATGGTTGGGAGTGAACTGAGAGTCAGGGAGCATCCCTGGGACCCAGCATCCACTCCTGTCCAGTGGGGCCATTGGGACCCTCTTGGGCTACGAGAACTGCTGATACCATTTCTCTACTCAGAGCCTCACTGACTCTCTAAGTAACGGTGACTGTCAGGTCAATAGCAATAATAGCGGTAATAAAGATTTGGCATCTTCCTCCTGGAGACAAGCATCAGATGCTTTTCTGGGGAAGTACGGCCTGGCAGCTGTGTGCAGAGCACACACAGAGTGACTCTGAGGCAGAGCTGGAGCTGGGATCCCAAGGCTGATCAGAGACCTGTACTTACCGCCTTTAGAAGAGAAGCTGGAACGAGGCTCGAGGTCACCATCTCCATCCACCATCAGTATTAACAGCAGCACCAGTGGCCCTGCCTCCTCACTGGGCTTGGTCTCCGGTGGAAAAAGATCCTACCTGGCCTCACTCTCCTCTGTAAAACTAAGAAGAGCCTAACTGAAAAGCTCATTTCATTTTATATTTGAAATGAGTATTATAGTTTTTTTTTCTGAGTCCTGACCTAAAATAGTACCTCTGGTTTAGGAATGAAAACCCCCGAAAGGTTGTCATGTGTGTTAATAGGAGAAGAATGATTTCTAGGGGGCATTAGGGGGAGCTTAGCCACCAGAAACTTGGAGACCAGGGGGAGGGAAAGCATAGCCTTCTGGCGCTTTCTTTTATGGCCACTCCAGGTATCTTGTGTCCTCATGTTTCTCACTGTCCACTCCTGTTCCTCTCTCCTCTCCAACCCTGTGATTCCTCACAGCATGGTCTTGGGGGGAAGATAATCTGACCGGAGTAATTCACAGTAAGGAGAGAGTGACTAATAGGCTTAACCTTTGAATATTTGCAGTGTAAGAAGTACACTTGTAAATCTAAATTCATTTCTGCTATAAGGACAGGTCTGGGGAATAGTGAGGCTTTTGAAGGTGAGGAGGTTGGGGGCTACTACCAGTTGTATCAGTTAAGATGCTTTTGGCTGCAGCTACCAGAAAAATCCAACTAAAAGTGGTGTAAATGATAGAAACCTGTATTATATCACATTTCAAGACAGCCAGAGATTGTGTTGACTATTCCAAGACTGACTGATTCAGCACTTCACTGTATTTTAAAAAAATAATTTATTATTATAATTGTTATTAAAATTAAATTAAATCCAAGTTAGTAAACATATAGTGTAATAACGATTTCAGGAATAGAATTTAGTGATTCATCACTTACACACAGCACCCAGCGCTCATCATAACAAGTGCCTTCCTCAATGTCCATCGCTCATTTAGCCCATCCCCTCCACCCACAACCCCACCATTAACCCTCTTCACTGTGGTTTTTAAGGACCCCGGTTCCTTTTGTCTTCTACTTTGCCATCTCCACATCCTGGTTTGTCCTTCTAAGGTAGTGCTCCTCATAGTCCCAAAACAGCTGCACCAGTTCCTGCTATTACAAGTAGATGACATCCAGTGCCAAAGAGGACCTGTTTCTCATATTCCTTATCAAAAAAGAGCCCCTCAATAGAATTCCCTTCATTTCTCATTGTCCAAAAATAGGCTGCGTGCCCAAGTCTAAATCAGTCTTGGCAAGAGACCTAAGAGATCTGATCATGATTCACCTTCTCCAATTGAGGCCCGCCTTCCTTGGGGGACATGAAAGGTGCACAAAATTGGGGTTCTGTAAGCCGGGAAGGTGAGGGAAGTGGCTTTAGGGTCGGCACCTTGTAGCACAGGTGACCTTAGTACTTTGTATCTCCTGCCAACCTGGCACTCTTCTTGGGGAAGGGGACAGTCTCTTGGATAGACCATTGAACGGGGGCAGCAAAGTGGAGGCTGACTCCCAGTAAATGGTGTTTGATGAACCTGATGGTGTTGGTGACTTTGCACAAAAGAGAAAGGCACAGCCAAGAGTGTTTTCAGCTTTGTCATTATCACCTGATATTGTCCCTTTAATCATTGGGGCACCTCTACTTCTAGATGCACGGCCAGTGATTCTTATTGATTTGAGCGGCTGTCCAGAGCCAGACTAATTGGGCCCAGAGATTGGAACAGTGATTCAGCAGGAAGGGGTGAACTGACACGGCAGAGCCTGTTGTCTGCTGGCGGGCTGGCTTTGCAGCAGCTCTTGCCCGCGCACAGGAGCAGGGAGCTTAGCAGGCTGGACCTCACTGCCCTTCTCACGGTTAGAGACACGGTGGGACCCGGAGGGCCTGGGAGCTGGTGTAAAGCCATAATCCCCGGGTCCCAGCAGCAGCAACCCATATCACTCCCTGCTAACTCCAAGCTTCTGAAATTGATGATGAATACTCCCTGTGCTCTGCCACTCCCTAAAGAGTCTAACTCCTGTCCCCAAGGCACTGTGCCACACAGGGGTGGGCCTCTGGTCTGAGTACCAAAGTCTACTGTGTGATATCCCAAGGGCCTCTAAAAATAAAGACCTGTGACGGCCACGTGTTTGACTTTTTTTGAACAACATTTTCAATGCCTGCTGTCTGTCATCTCATTTCTTTTCTGAATGTGTTGATTGAACAGTGGGTGGCTAGGTAATGTTTGTGTTGGCACAGACTCCCAACAGCTGATTTTATTTTCTAAAATACGTTTTAAAAAACCCCAGAGATGTAGACTATCCCATGGAAACTTCTCTTCACCCTATCATTCTGTTTTCTAAAAAGCATGCACTTTAATAACTTATCAGCACGAAGATAAACCCCGTGAATGGCAAGCTATTTACATCGCCCTGAATTGATTTTCGATCCTTGTCGAACATCAATTTTTTTTTTTACCAGTTCAGACCCGTGCAGGCGTTCTATTTCGTGCGCTGTTTTCCCATAGAGCATTACTTCTTTTATAAGATATAATAACTTAATAATAGTCGCTCTTATTTCAGTTGGTTTTAACAGTTCACAACAGTTCTTTTTATGCCTTATCTCAAGCTTCCTATTGTACTGTCCTGTATTGTATTGCATGAGTCAGGGCTGCATAAAGAAAAGAGTGAAAAAAAGCCTGGGTCCAAGTCCTGCATTTGAAATTACAAGCTATGTGACCTTGAGAAATTCTTTAACCTCCTGGAACTGCTTTCTTTCTCTGTAAAATGGGCAAGAAGAAGATTAAATGAGAGCATGTATAGAAAGTGCCTCGTAGCACTGTGCCTGGCATGGGGGAGGCACTGTATAATGATAATTTCCTTTTTTTTTGTTATTATAAATAGCAATCAGTAGTTTTCAAACTTTTATGTGACTTTCAATTTTTCCATTATATTTCTATGTGGCTCACAATTGATTTTTCCTCCTGGGAGCCAATGACCCTATAGGAAAATAATTTCATTATTTCACCATGAAGGAAATATTAATGGCTGAACATACCTTGATTGATTCATAAGGTTTCAAATCATGTAGAAGATTCTCAGGCATTCCAAAATCATGGTTACTGAAAATTCAGAGGTAATCCGTTTTCCCACCAAAACCCCAGAAATAGAAAAACTTGATGTGTTTGAATAACACACATGAGAACATATTATTCTCTGGGGAGAGGACAAACTCTTTGAAATGTTCATTTGTTCATTCATTTATTCACTTAGTCATTCACGTGAATATTCAATAAACATCTGCTGAGTATTGAGAACATGCTAGACATTGGTGGAGACACTGGCTATTGGAAGAATTTTATGGAGAAGATACATTTTGGGAGAAAACTCAAAAAAGCCAAATTGATAACAACACCTGTTTTATTTTAGTTGACTGCAGCTGTTGTCAAAAAGGGAAAACTTCAACCAATCTACTTAGGGCAGGCTCTCAAGAAGGAAATTGAATGAAAACAGAAGGTGAAACTGTTTTGTTTTATTCTCCTCAGTCAAGAAAAGTCTAAAATGGCAGCAACCCAAGCCATTTTAGATTTGGACCAGATGACTGACCCATCTTGCCACCCCCTTGAAGTTCAAGGGGTTGGTAACTCCCCTCTATTATATACAAAATTATGGGAGTATGTACATTTTCTGGGCTTCATAGCCGGCATCACCTTTTCAAATTGGTAAACTTCCTATAAAGGGGATGGTATCCTTTTATCAAGCTGTGAACCACTGACTTCTATTCAAATGGACTCTCTCATTTTATGTTAACCAAGGAGGTGACTATGCATGCAGTGCTTTAGAAACCAGCTTTATGAGTACTGTAAAGTTTTTTGGGTTATGAATTGGTTTACTAATTAGTTATTAAATAGTTACTAATACTATTAGTATTCATTATTATATCAATCAATAAAATCTTTGCTTTTATGATTAATAACATTAGGTATCAGCAACCAATAGTTCTAGTAATGGCTAATTATATAATTGATTAGTAACAGAAAAATCTTTAAAGTGCCTTTGAATGCTGTTTGGATATTAATGATAGCTTAAAATGTCACAGATAACAGCACTATACAATAAATGTTGAGGATTTGTGGTTTGGCCAGAAGCTTCATCCCCAGGTAAAGACCTCACTAGGGTACATGGAGCTCCTTGTGTATGCCCATTTCTGGCCCAGGGTAATTATCTAGGAGGTAATCAATAAATATTGATTGAACAAATTGACTCAGCAGACTGAGTCTCACTGTGGTTCCTTCCCTTGGCCCTCCTGGGTGAGAACCTCTGGAACTTAGGCTGGAGCAAAATGTCCAAGAGGTTTCTCCCTGAACTTGGAGCCCAGAGAGTAGAATTCAGGTGCTTCAGATAGCAGGTGTGCACTTAGCCCTGGCCTGGACAAGGGCTTCTGTTTCCTGTGCACCAGCTCTGCCTCCCGCTGGTGGCATGAGTGATGAGAGGCCTGTCTGAGGGCATGGTGATGAGAGGCAATGCCCTGGGGACTGCTGCTCCCTGTGCCAGGGTCTGACATGCCATATGGGCCTTGTTCTTGCCACCTCTCCTTCCTAGTTCTGTGTGACTCAAACAGAAACAAAACATAAACTAAATCAATTATCATAAGGTCACAGGTCTAGCTCATGAAAGACTAGACAAGACTTAAAAGAAATTAGACTGCGGCAGAATGTAATTAAAAAGGGTTTTGATAGGAATTGAGTGTAATAACCCTGAGTGGTGATTCCTTTAGAATGGCATCTGATACATCGTTTGGGATATAGGGTTTAAAAACAAAGCTGTGAATGCCTTGTAGTTAATGGCCCTGCTTTAGATCTCTTCCTTTGGTATTACATGTGCCTATAGCTGTGCTGGGTACGATACAGACCAGGACAAAAGGAAGCATATGGCAAGGTTCATAGCTGGGGCTCAGTGAGTCCTTCTGGATAGATGGGATGGCGTCTTAGTCTGTTCAGGCTGCTATAACAAAGTACTAGAGACTAGGTGACTTAAATAGCATTTATTTTTCATAGTTCTGGAGGTGGGAAGTCTATGATCAAGGTGTTGATTAATTCAGTTCCTGGCGGGGATTTTCTGGCTTGAAGAGAACCACTTTCTCTGCCCCCACAGGAAGAGCTCTGTCTCTTCCTCTTCTTATCAGGTAATAATCCCATCACAGGGGCCCTGCCTTCATGACCTCATCTAAACCTAATTACCTCCCTGAGGCCCCATCTCCAAATACCATCCCTTGGGGATTAGGACTTCAACATTGATTTTGGAAAGGGGATACAAACATTCAGTCCACAACAGATGTGGTAGGGCTCTTGGTACCAATGGGCCCATGGTTGTTTTTTTTTTTTTTTTTTTTTTACAAATAGTTTATGGTCAAATTAGTTTCCACATAACACCCAGTGCTCATCCCCACAAGTGCCCTCCTCCATGCCCACCCCTCCTCCCCCCACATCCACCAGTCCTCAGTTTTTGTCAGCATTCAAGAGTCTCTCATGGTTTGCCTCTCCCCCTTTCCCCCACCATTTCTGCCCTTCTTCTCCCCCTTGGTCCTCTGTTAAGCTCCTCCTAATCCTCCTATACGTGCACACATATGATATTTGTCTTCTCTGCCTGACTTATTTCGCTCAGCATAACACCCTCAAGGTCCATCCATGTTGCTACACATGGCCAGATTTCATTGTTTCTCATTGCCATGTAGTATTCCATGGTATAGATAAACCACATCTTCTTGATCCATTCATCTGTTGATGGACACTTAGGCTCTTTCCAGGTTTTAGCTATTGTGGAGAGTGCTGCTATGAACATTGGGGTACATGTGCTCCTATGCATCAACATTTCTGTATCCCTTGGGTAAATTCCTAGCAGTGCTATTGCTGGGTCATAGGGGAGTTCTATTGTTAGTTTCCTTAGGAACCTCCACACTGTTTTCCAGAGGGGCTGTACCAGTTTACATTCCCACCAACAGTGTAGGAGGGTGCCCGTTTCTCCACATCCTCGCCAGCATCTAGAGTTCTCTGATTGGCTCATTTTAGCCACTCTGACTGGCGTGAGGTGGTATCTCAGTGTGGTTTTGATTTGTATTTCCCTGATGAGGAGCGATGCTGAGCATCGTTTCATGTGTCTGTTGGCCATCTGGATGTCCTCTTTGGAGAAGTGTCTGTTCATATTTTCTGCCCATTTCTTCACTGGGTTGTTTGTTTTTCGGGCGTGTAGTTTGGTGAGTTCCTTGTAGATTCTGGATATCAACCCTTTATCTGATATGTCATTTGCAACTATCTTTTCCCATTCCGTTGGTTGCCTATTAATTTTCTGGGTTGTTTCCTTGGCTGTGCAGAAGCTGGGCCCATGGTTTTTTAATTCTTGCTCATTGCTGTCTGGTGTAACCATGGGGTAGAGATGGGTATTCTCAGAGAACTTGGACTATAATTCTTACCAAGAATTTCTGGGAGGAGTGGTCACTTCAACCACTATCAGGAGGAGAGCATACAGTAGAACAGGAGAGTTGCCTTCTGTGTTTCTCTTGGGGAATACTGGAACATCTCCCATGTTCCTCGCCTCCTCCTCATCACCTACTGCAAGAGCCATCATCCGTGAACTTTCTACATCATCTTAAATCCAGAGCCCCAGTGTGGGGCAGCCTCAGAACTGAGTCCCAGCACATAGAGGGGTCATGGAATGCTCTGCAGATATCACTGGGCTCCTGTTCTCTGCCAGAGATGTTTAATTTCACACTATTAAACTGATAAATACCCTGTATGTCCAATAAAGTCCCACTTTCCATCATGTCCTCATTCAAGAATCCAAATGTGGCCAAATTGCCAGAAACGTAGCTTTTTATCCCAGTGGCCACATCCCTTATCTCTTACTCCTCTTGTCTTATCCAACCTTGTTTTCTTATTACAGTGTACTTTTTATCAAGAAATATTTTAGACAAGTGAAAAGTATAAAAAAACACATTATAAATGCTCGGGTACCCACTGCTCAGCTTAAGAAACAAACAAAATGCTACACAGTTGTCGCACCCTCCCTGCCCTCTGTAAACAGGACCATGAGAAACAAGTCCGGGAGCAGCAAAGGCTGCAGGCAGCAGTCCAGTAAGTGAGCAAGAGCAAAGGTTTGGGGGCAAGGTCAACTCCAGTGGAAGTCTGGCTTGGTGCCTCCCTGCTGGGCCAATTTGGGACAATCCTATAAACTCTCAGAGCCCTGACTTGTTTACAAAATGGGGATAAGTGCATATGGTTGACCCCCCCAGAGTTGTGAAGACCAAACAGAGTCATGATATAAGGGCTTAGCCCCGCACTGGGCATGCGGGGAGGGCTCAGCACTGGGAGGTGTGGCTGCTAGAATCCTCTTGGATTTACACTACAGAGATTGGCCCCTGGGGAGCAGCGAGGCCTTACTTCAGGGGAGGCCCTGAGAGCTGTTCCTGCCTGGACCCAGGAGAGAGGGCAAGGACCTGAGCTCCTGTGGTGGGTGCTGTGGGCTGACTGATGGGCTGTTTGGTGCATTTCAGGTGCTCGTCCTGGCTGTGAAGCAGCTGTTTCCAGAGTTTGAGTTCATGTGGCTGGTGGACGAAGCCAAGAAGAACCTGCCTTTGGAGCTGGACTTCCTCAATGAAGGGAGGAATGCTGAGAGAGTAGCCCAAATGCTCAAGCACTTTGACTTCTTAAAGGTGGGAGGGGTAGGGCAGTGGGGGCGTGGTGGTCTGATGAGAGTTCAGGGAAGGCCGGGCCCTGCCCTGAACATTCCCCCTGCAGGACACGAGCGGAGATGCCCTCTTCCTGAGTTTGCTTTCTGAGGATGGATGATTTGTCCCTAGTGTTGCTCGTTAAAGCTCCTGAATGTAGCATTACAAAGAAATGCCAAATGTGATTGTTGACCTGTCATTCAAACAGATGTTTATTGAATGATTGGCAATTTTAAGACATTGAGTACTACCCGAGGGCCTGTAAGCTCCAGTCTCTGCCTCCGTGAAGCACGGGCTGCTGCTGTGCGCTGGCGCTATTCCTACCACTATATGTATGTTACATCGGTTAATAGTTCTGTTATAATACAACATGTGTTTTCCTAGACATCTCCATAGCATGCTCCATAGGATGCAAAAATCACACAACAGAAACCACAGGGCTTCTTGGGTTGGGGGAATAGGGCTAGGCTTACAACAGTGCCAACAGTCACAGGGAAAGGTGTTCAACATCACCTGTCATCAGGGAAATGCACACCAAAGCCACACTGAGGTATCACCACAGACCAGAATCAAAAAGACAACAAATAACAAGTGTTGGTAAGGATGTGGAGAAAAAGGAACCCTCGTGCACATTCGGTGGGGAATGTAAATTGGTGCAGCCACTGTGAAAGACAGTTTGAAAAATCCTCAAAAAATTAAAAATGGAACTAACGTATGATCCAGTAATTCCACTACTGGGTATTTACCCAAAGGAAAAGCCTACTAAATTTGAAATGTGTTTATTGCAGCATTATTTACAAAAGTGAAGATGTGGAAGCAGCTCAAATGTCCATCCACAGATGAATGGATAAAGAAGATATATATATATCTCATATATATATATATATATAAAATACTATATAATATTCTATTATGTGTATTATAGCTATAATACTAATAGTATATAGTATTTCATTATATATGTCATTATATATAATATATATTCCATTATGTATATTATATATTATATGTAACATTTAATATATAGATAGTATATAATGTTCCATTATATATATCATATATATTCCATTATATATTCTATATTATATATATATAATGGACTGTTAGCCACAAAGATTATATAATACATATTCCATTATATATTATATATTCCATTATATTATATAATATATATAACACATATATTATGTATAATATATGTGTTATATATATTATATGTATGTATAATATATATAATGGAATATTAGCCACGAAAAAGAATAAGATCTTTCCATTTGCAACAACATGGATGGACTAGAGCATAGTGCTAAGTGAAATAAGTCAGAGAAAGACAAATACCATATATGATTTCACTCATATGTGGAATTTAAGAAACAAAACAGATGAATAAAAGAAGATAAAACAGGCTGAAATACAGAGAACAAACTGGTGGTTGCCAAAGGGTGGGGGATGGGTGAAATTAATAAATGGGATTAAGAATACACATTATGATGAGCACTGAGTAATGTATAGAATTGTTGAATCATCCACGTGAAACTAATAGAACACTGTATGTTAATTACATGCCAGTAAAAAAATAACAAAAAGAGACAATTTGCAAAAGAGAAAATGCACATTTAAAAAAATGTTACCAGTGACCCAGAAAATAAAAGTAGGAGCCTAGTAAAAGCAGTAGTGTAGTTTTGCATGTAATGAAATGGCTGAGAAGCACATAAGGCAGCAGAACATGTAGGACTCTACCATGACATCTACTTGTGAAAGTGGGCATCAGAGGAGTTGCCGCTGGTGTGTTGTTGTGAGGTGTGGACAGAAGGTCATCTGAAACTGGAGACGGAAAGTAATGATGCCGGATGTGCGCACGTGATGATGTTGAGGTGTGTGTGTGTGTGGTGTATGCCCATGTGGCTCAGTTCAGCTGGAAGCAGTTTCCTGCGTTCATAAAGTAGTTCCTGTGGATGACAGCTCATAGAAGCAAATGCAGAATTTGCGTTATGATCAAATTGCCCCCTCATAGATCAGTCGCATTGGAAAAAATTTGTGTTTTCAAGTGCTGTAAGAAGAGCTGCCTGTATAATGATAGAAGACCCCTCCTGAGGGAAGTAATATCAAGTGATACGAAGTAGCAGCTCTGTCCAAGGTCCTACTGGTAAGTGTTCTAGAGATTCAGGAGAAGGCACTCCTGTGGTGCATCAGGGCAGGGAAGCACCTGCCGAGGAGCTTGGCACTGGCACTGGTCCTTGACTGGCCTGATGGTCCCCACGGGCTCCACAGGGTTGGCATGAGAGAGATGCACCACATCAACACCACTGTTCTTCCCACACATTAGGTCCGTGGCGGGACGTGGACCCATTTACCCAGGGGTTCCTCCTCCTGGCATAGGGGTTGGGTCCCTCTGGTACTCTGTATAGAGAGCTTGGCTTTCAACTATTTAAAGAGATCAGGCCCTTCTCTCTCCACTTGGGAAGGCTGGAGTGTGTGGGAAGGGAGGTCACAGAGCCTTTAGGAGCTCCAGGTGCTCGTTCTAATGCTCTTTGGGGAGGAGGGTGTTTCAGTACATTGAATGGGGAGGTCTCTTGCTCTGGGCTAAAGTGTTCATGTGGCTTCTGAAGGCATCAGAAGACATGGAGATAGTGTTGATACTTCTATCCAGATGAATCAGCAGAGATGGGGAGACTGAGGGGTGTCTATACTAGTCACCTGAGGATCCTAAAGCTCAGTTCATGGGAGGAAAAGCCGCAACTGTGAGTCAATGTAGTGCCTTGACCCTGGTTTTGGTGAAAGATGTAGCCGTTGGCAAAGTTTGACTCTCCGAGTGAGTTGAGAGTCGGGTCTGTCTACATGCCTGTTGGATGCTTCCCTGGCTTTTCCTTGTAGATCTGGATGTACTGACCCTCTTGTGCGTGTAAATCCAGATGTGCAGACTAGAGCTGGTAACCCTGCCCCAGCCTTGAAGTTCAAGCCACCAATTCAATAAAAACGTGGCTCTCTTAGACAAGAAGTGCTACCGATTAGCATAGTGCTGTGGAGTCTAAACTATGTTTGCTTCTACTTGCACATCCCATTTCTTCCATTTCTTTATCTCCCATTCCCTGAGCTTGCCACTGTGCTAGGAGCTAGGAGTGCCTGGAGGCGTAAGAGATGGTTTGGCCCCCAACTGACAAAACTTCCCATCTCGTTGGGACAAGCACACTTGCTACAAGAACGTCTGTGCCATGCACATATGCACATACTGTGACGGAGACTTTGCTGTGTTTCTGTGGATTCCCAAGAGCAAGTTCTTAATTCTCTCAGGATAAAGGAGCTCAGAGCGGAGTTCCAGGAAGTGTTGCTTGTACAAAGGGATAGGCAGTCTTTACTACAGGTGTCCTCTGCTGCCATGAACACTTCGCAGGTGCCATGACATTGAATCCTTCCGACAGCCATCATCCCATTTTACAGATGGCAGTCTTAGAGCAGAGAGGCTAGGGTTACCACCCAGATTTGGTGATTTCATCTCTGGTGCTCGCCCGAGGACTTTCTGCTGTCTCTTACCCGGCAGGGGTGCTCCTCAGCACCAGAACCATGAACCTGACAAACAGAACCGTCTCCTTCACCGTTCCCATGGAAACAGCAAATTGTCCTCTAGCTGAGGCCAACTAGAGTCTGCCAGACCAAGACATGTAATAATAATAATAACACAAATTTTTGAAATGAGGATGCCAAATGGGTAAATAATTAATGTAACGATTTGGCCCGCCGCGTCTAAAACCCACACACTGTTCCTAAGACAATGGTGCAACCAGGGCTCCTGAGTAATTAATTTTGCTTAAGCACATAACAAGTGGGAAGCGAATTTTGCACCGTGAACCCAGTTCAGCTCTTAAAACTGGAGATAGATTGCTTTTGCTCACTGGCACCTCATCACAACATCTGTGCGTAATTAAGCCTCAGTGAAGAGTTTACCTCTCAGTGTGTGAGGCATCTTCCAGTGGGGCTTAATAACCTCAGCCCCACGCCATAAATCTCGGAGCCGCAGACGAGCCCTGAATGCAAATATGGTGTCGGGGAGACTGGGAGAGGGTGAGAGGGCAGCCGGGCTGAACGGTCAAGTCCAGGGCATTTGTGCATTTGTAGTCTGTGTGTGTGTGTGTGTGTGTGTGTGTGTGTGTGTGTGTGTGCGCGCATGTGCATGCATGTGCGGGAGAGGGAGGGGACAGGGCAAGTGGTGAGGTTTGTGACTAACCCGGGGGACAGCTGGGGACAAGGTAGGAGGGAGAAGCCTTACAGCCACAGGGTTTGAGACCGGGAGAGGGTAGAGTGAGCCCGCACATGTGAAGGCAGGATAGATGAAGCTGTCATCTCCAGAGCAGGGCCGCTTCCGGGTTCCTTAGTGCAAGGTAAGGAACCTGACACTCTCTAGAAGTTGTGGGCAGGCCTTGAGGAATGTGCATGCTTTTGGAGAAGCACCGTAATTTCCTACAAATAAAGATTAAGAACTACTGATGTATAATAATTAGTGTGAGTTAATAATTTTTACATGCCTGTGCTGTGTTAGACACCTTTTTAAAGTGCTTTGTATATATTTACTTAAAAATGTTTTTTTAATATGGCACACAAAAGTGCATTTTCTCTTTATTTTCTCCCTAGCACCTGATTGATAGTTCTTTATTGTTTATGTTATTAAGGATTTTAAGTAAAACGGGGGCGCCTGGGTGGCTTAGTTGGTTAAGCGTCCGTCTTTCGCTTAGGTCATGATCTCACGGTTCGTGGGTTCGAGCCCCGCGTCGGGCTCTGTGCTGACTGCCAGCTCAGAGCCTGGAGCCTGTTTCAGAGTCTGTGACTCCCTCTCTCTCTGACCCTCCCCTACTCATGCTGTCTCTCTCCTAGAAATAAATAAAACATTTAAAAAAAAATTTTAAAAAAAGGATTTTAAATAAAACTACATACAAAAAATATATTTTTAAATGTTTATTTATTTTTGAAAGAGAGAGACAGAGCATGAGTGGGAGAGGGGTAGAGAGAGGAGGGAGACAGAATCTGAAGCAGGCTCCAGGCTCTGAACTGTCAGCACAGAGCCCGGTGCAGGGATTGAATTCATGAGCCGTGAGATCATGACCCGAGCTGAAATCGGATGCTCAACTGACTGAGCCACCCAGGCGCCCCTATTTCCTTTTTTTTTTTTTTTTTAATTTTTTAAGTGTTTTTATTTATTTTTGAGAGAGAGAGAGACAGCGTGAGCAGGGGAGGGGTACAGAGAGAGGGAGACATAGAACCTGAAGACAACCTTCAGGCTCTGAGCTGTCAGCACAGAGCCCAACATGGGGCTCGAACCCACGAACCGTGAAATCATGACGTGAGCTGAAGCCGGACGCTTAACTGACTAAGCCACCCAGACGCCCCGATTTTTTAATGTTTGTTTATTTTATTTGTTTTGAGAGAGAGAGAGAGAGTGGGGTGGGAGCAGAGAAAGGGAGATACAGAATCTGAAGCAGGCTCCAGGCTCTGAGCTGTCAGCACAGAGCTGGATATGGGGCTCTAACTCATGAACCACGAGACTATGACCTGAATTGAAGTCAGATGCTTAACCGACTGAGCCACCCAGGTGCCCCCCGTATTTACTCTTTAATCCTTATTCTGCCTTACAAGGGAAATGCCATGATTGCCCCATGTCAACAGTGTAGAGATTAAGGCCCAGAGAGAGGAAACTTTTCCCCAAGGTTACAGGGCTTCCGGTAAGGGGCAGAGGTAGGTTCTGAATGCAAGCAGCCTGGCCCGAGGGCCTGCACGTTAAACCACTGTGCTATTCTGCCGCTGTAATAATTCATGGGGCACAATAATTAATTGTGCCGGACTGTCTGTAGCGTCAGCGCTCACCCTGGCTGTGTATCAGAACCACCTGTGAAACTACATGGCTGTCCTATGGCAGCTGATGCTTGTCCAGCCGGTGCTGGGTGTGTGCTGCTGTGTCACATGCCAGGGTCCCACACACACTAGCAGAAGTTGGGTATGTTGCTGCAATGTCAGTGCTGTTTTACACGTAGGAAGCTGGCGCTCAGAGAAGTCATAAAACGAAACCTCTGGGAGGTGGCAGAGCCAGGGCTCCCGCCTGATAGTCTGACCGCGGGTCTGCTACCCTGGGCTCCCCGGTGATGGCCGCTGACCTAGACAGACCGGGGCCCACTTCACAGGTGGGTTGAGCAAAGCCCAGGAGCAAAATAGAAGCGTGGGGTCAGGGCCAGATTATGAAGTGGAGGCCCAGGGTCTTGAGCTGGAATCTTCCATAATCTGTGCCTTCCTTCTTCGGATCAGGACTGGCCCCAGCATGGGGGGGTGGAGGGGGAGAGGTGGAGCCCAGAGAAGTGGGGCCTCTGATCTTTAGCAAGGAGACAAACTTTGGATCCGAGTCCTGATGGCCAGGGTGTGAGCCCTGGGCCTCCCTGGCCACGAGCCTCCCTAGGTTCAGTTTTGTTTGGAGGAGGGGGGTTCCTTCTCATTGTCTCTTTAAAGTGAATCTCTTTCATCTTTCCCTACTGCGATGGAAGGAGAAGAGGGAGGTGTGGGGACAAAACACTGGTGTCGGGGTGAAGGGAATTTCACCTTACACCCCAAACCCTTTTGCCCGCAGGGTGACTTAGGGGCAAGTCGTCTATCAGACGTCCCACTGTCAAGCCAGGTTTCTCCTGATTGTGCAGAGAGCAGACTTGCCTCTTGAAGTCCTTTCTGTGGTGTAGCCATCAGGGGGTAATCGCCACCCTCCCTGAGCTCCCATGGCAGACCTCTCTACCGCCCAGGTTTTGTATTCTGTCATTTGAGATCTAAGGAGCTGCAGCAGAGGGCCATCGTGTTGTCAGGCAGGGACGGTTGCATCTGGGGGGAGACTGGGGAGAAAGGCAGAGGCTCAGGGAGAGCAGTCTACCCCTGCCCTGATTAACAAGCCCATCCAAGTTGCCCTAGGTAGGCCCAGATGGGGCGCCAACCTTGTGTCCCCAGAGTCCCCCACTGCCAACCTTGGGTTTCCCAACAAACCGAGGGAAGAACTTAACCCTAAAATCATGCCCCTTCCATTTGGAAGCCATGGCCGAGGACTGCAAACTTGCACTAATATTTTTAAATTTTATTTCATTTTATTTTTTAAAATTTATTTTAGAGAGTCAGAGAGAGAGCGCGTGAGCAGGGGAGGGAGAGGGAGACACAGAATCCGAAGCAGGCTCCAGGCTCTGAGCTGGCAGCACAGAGCCCGATGCGGGACTCAAACCCACGAACTGTGCACTTATATTTTTGAAGATAGCTTTTGAAACGTGCCAAGCAGGACTGATTTTTCAGTTCCCAGTCTTAGAGAGTCACAGATTTCTCTAGGCTGTATCCAAACCGTAGGCAAGTAGCAAACCAAACGACCCCTTGACTTCCATTGGAACCATCGGTCCACAAAGCCCAGGGTATTGTACTTGCATGCGCAGCCCTAGTTATCCTCTGGGCTCCTTCTTGCCATGGGGCAGGAACAGTCCTTCATAAGGAGGGAAACTGAGGCATTGGAGGTTACCTGGCTGGACTAAGACACGCAGAGTTAGCAGAGCTGGGAAGGGAAACAGGTTTCAGACCTGAGGGATTGAGATGAGGGAAGTCCTTATTCCCCAGACCCCTTGAATTAGCTGCCCCCATTTCTTTATTTGTAAGTGGAGAGAAGGCCATCAAGTTGTTGGGGAAGTGTGACATGCTAAATATCCCAGTACTTCCTTCTTCCTGGCAGCGGTGGCATTCTTGGTTGTCACTCCCTCATCTGGCAGCCCGGCAGCCCTTGGTGCAGTCTGATCTCTTGCCTAATCCCGGGGAAATCTGCTCTCTTTCTGGCTATTGGGTACTCAGAGTCAGAGGGAGTTAGAGAGCACATTGGTTAGGAATGCAGTTGTCTGCAGGTAATCAACAGCCCAATTTAGAGTATCTTAAACAAACAAAAAAGATTTATTTTCCTCACATGGCTAGAAGGCTTACAGCAGTTGCCTGGTAATTGTGTTAGTGGTTTGATGGTATCAGGGCTGGCATCTCTGATTTTCTTGGACTCTTCCTCATGGTTGCAAGATAGCTGCTGCTGCTCCAGGTATCACATTCACTTTCAAAGTGGGACAGAAGGGTAAGAAGAGCTGCACCATTTACAAACACCCCTTTTAATGAAGAAAGTAAAAACCTTCCCAGAGCTTCTAGCAGACCTCCACACGCAGCCAGAACTGTGTCCCATGGCCATACCTACTGCAGAGCAGGCAGGGAAAGTATTTCATTTTTTCTGTCTCTGGGGAAGAGGAGGATTGGGAATAGGTGCTGGGTTAGGATCCAGCACCATCTGCCACAGACCTGTAGGAACAGGCATGGGAAAACTCAGGACTTCCTTACTGAAAAATTTATCACCCAGTAAAAAATTTGTTCATTTGTTCACTCATTCATAAACATATACATAGAATATATCCAATACACAGGTGTAGAAACTGAGGCAAAAGGTTGAGATTCATGTGAGGAGCTTACAATTAGCCTAGTGAGAGAGGGAAATAGCCTTTAATGGCAACTCTAGCTCAAGTATGGGGGGGTTCCACAACCTTTCCCCTAAGTCCCAATTTTACTTTTGGCTCTTCATTGTGTCTGGAGGCACTGAGGACCAAAGCCGTTCTTTGGTCCCCAGGCAGGAGGGAGTCTCTAAAGGAGGGACCAGAGGCCTCGCTGGCAGAGGAGGCAGCATGGCCTGCCCTCATCTCTTGACCTGACCCTCGCTTTCCCCACCTGTTACTGCTCAGGTCCCGCTCAGGCTTTGTTTCCTGCTCCTGGGAGGAGCGTCTGCCCTTGCCTGGCTCACTGTACCCCTAACTTCGGGGCCGCCAGCCCTTCTGACCTGCCCTTTCCCATTCCAGGTCCCCCGCATCTACTGGGAGCTGTCCACCAAGCGGGTTCTTCTGATGGAGTTTGTGGATGGCGGCCAGGTCAATGACAGGGACTACATGGAGAAGAACAAGATTGATGTCAATGAGGTGAGGTTGTGCTCTCGTGGCTGCTGTGCGAGGGACACAGGCTTGGTCGGGGCCGCCCACCAAGGGCGGGTGTGTCCCCATGAGGTCTCAGTGCCTCGAAATGGACCTGTTGACCCAGGAATCATAATGCCGCTGAGCACCAAGCCTCCTTCCAGGGTGTCTAGCAGGGTCCTCTGCCCTGTCTCCCAAGGCGGGGGCTGGGAGCACACGGTGGGGAGCAGGCACATATTGAGCCCTTGATTGCAGCTCCCGCCTGGACAAGCGATTACCATCTGTTAAGGAGTGTAGTGACATGATCTTAGTTAGCACTCTGGGTAGGCAAGAGGAGGGAATGGAGAGCAAATAAGCCAGCCCCATGCCCCGGGTTAGCCTCTGTGAGGCAGGGCTGGGGCACACTGTTGGTTTTTGTTTTCTCTGGACATGCAGAGTGGGGTAGGCTGATCCAGAGTGATTTGGGGGAAACAATAACAGCAATAATAATAATTATAAGCAACTAAGATGTGCTAGGCATATGACGCACGTAATCTCTACTCCTTATAGCTATCTTGACAAGGGTGAGATGAGAGACCATAACCCCATTTATGGATGAGAAAGCTAAAG
This sequence comes from Proteles cristata cristata, assembly GCA_017311185.1. Taxonomy (NCBI): domain Eukaryota; kingdom Metazoa; phylum Chordata; class Mammalia; order Carnivora; family Hyaenidae; genus Proteles; species Proteles cristata. Next base: position 342,216 of record JAESUZ010004344.1, on the reverse strand, counting down.
CTCAGAGAGGTTAAGTGACTCGCCCAAGCTCACACAGCTAGTGGGGACAGAGCTGTTTGGACCCAGTTCTGCAGGACATCCATATCTCTGCTCCTCCACCTTCTCCATCCCCCTCTCGGGGACTGGCCTGGGGCTGCAGTGGAACCAGAGCCAGCCGGGTGACAGCCACATCAATAACTCCTTGAAGAAGGAGGTGCGGGAATGACGGAGAAGCCCTGCCCACCACACAGGCACTATCTGAATGCAAACCTTCTCCCTTTAACTCATGTCAGGCATGGTTTTTTCCATTTCGTGCAAACACTGTTCCATTTTTAGAGATGAGAGATGAGCAGTGCTGAGCACCACGCCCAGTGTGTGGTTGGTGCTTCAAGTTGGTAGTTAGTTGAGTATTGTTGTTTTCATGATCATTACCATCGCGGAGCACTGTCCTTTCTTCCTTTACCTCCTTATACCGTTAACACTTACCATCCCTGTGCCAGGCCCTTTCTGCACTGCAAACTTAGGAGGAGTGTGTATTTGCAGGTGAGGAATCGGAGACTGAGACAGGGAAGCTCCCAGATCTTGATGGCACACTTCCATTGTTTCCACATGGATCCCATGTAATCTCCAGTCAGATAAAGATGGAAATCACTCCTAGACCTCTGGCAGGCTTCCTCACCCTCACCAGAATTGCCTTCCTGACTCTGTCACCGGAGGTCACTTCTGCTTACTACTGAACTTCCCATAAGTGGAATCACACAGTGCAGTCTTTTGTCATCAATCGCCTGTGGGTCTTTTCTGGAAGCGGTGTTCCCTTCCATTGGTCTACTGGTCCATCCTTGTAATAGTACCACACTGTCTTGATTACTTAATTCCTCAGTCCCCTGCCCCTGGTGTCTGGGGTTTGCACGATCTGGAAGGCTGTTTGGTATTCTAAGATGTCGTCATTAAAGACTTCCCCAGAAAACTCAGGCTGGGCAGTGGGCGGTGGCCCATGTGCTCTATTGTGCTGTCACTGACCATTGGCGATGTTGGGAGACAGGCCCTACTTTACAGAAAGTAATCTGTTGTGTCTCTAACCAAGCAGCATCAGAGCCATAGGCCTCATGGAAGACTAGTGGGAGTGAGTGTGTGTGTGTGTGTGTGTGTGTGTGTGTGTGTGTGTGTATGTGGTTTGGAAGACTCCACATTCCTGGAACATTCTAACAGACTTCTGCTGTTCTAAGGTCCCCTGAGGACTGTGGGACTCCATGAGCCTGTCCCTGGAGTGAAGCCCTCCTTGGGACAGCCTTGCTGTGAGTGTTCCTTGGACAAGGAAGTACCAGGGACAGGCAGAGTGATAAGGGACAAACACCTCACCCCACATATCCTGGGCACTAGGCTGTTTTGTGGCATCTTGGCTGCCACAGGTGGGTCACTCAGCGTGAAGGTGGGGTCAGGAAATGGCTGTAGAAGGACTCGCTTTCCAGGTGGATGGGGATGACCCCAGACCACCAACCACTTACTGGGCCAGCCCCACTCCACTTTGGAGAGGCCTGCTCATCCCAGCCTAGCTGAGCCTGGCTTGTGATGACCTGAAGACCAGACTCAGTAGCCAGTATCCAATAGACTCAGCTAGAAAAACACCAGGTTAGGAGGCAAGAGACCTAAGTCCAAGCGCTAGTTCTGCCAGTGGCTTCCTGTGTGACCTGGACAGATCACTCCCCCTTTCTGGGCCTCAATTACTGAAGGCATTGGATTAGCTGCAATCCAAGGGTACGTCCTGCTTGGATATTTACACAGCAGTGATTCCTGGCTTGCTGGGAGCCAAGACTTTAACCATCTATTTCAGAATCACCAGGAGCTTATTTAACAGTACAGATTCCTGCTCCACCCCAGACTTACTCCTCCATCCGGAGTGGAAAAGGTTGTAGGAATCTGCATTTGCACAAACTTCAGGTGGTTCAGACGCTGACTGGAACCCAGCAACCACCGGCCACCAGGTCAGCCTCCAGGCATCAGGCAGCCTGTCCCATGTGCTCCCTCATCCCACGAGCCTGAGACCTGGGGGGCCAGCAGCCCATGGGGGCCCTCTTTTGTTTGAGTCTCTGCACCCAGAAGTCGCATATTACTGAGGGCCTGACCTGATCATATTTGCCAGTCACATTAAGAGCTGGTGACAGTGACTGTCATTGATTTTATTAAAAGTAAAGGTCGAACAGGAGCACGCTTCCCTAGGCTGGACGGAGCCTCCTCAGATCATAGGACCACTATTGATTGCAGACCTTTTATCGAAGGTTAATTGGATTTCAGTGAGTGTGTGTTTAAGACTCTGCCTGGGCTGAGGCCCAATTGAATTTGTGTGAAATTAGCCGAGAGAAAGGTGACAAAGTTGGGTGTTTGGGGGAGGTGGGGATGGGGCCTGCGGGCCTGGCAAGCAGCCGCCTTCTGTCTGTGAAGAGTGGGCAGTGCGGGGTGGGGGTTGGGGGGGACGCTTGCAAGAGACGCCTGGGAGCCAGCGGGGGAAAGGGGGCAGGGGGCTCCCAGTGCTCTTTATGTTGACTTGGATTCAATCCTCTGTCCTTGGGATGGCCCTCTGGGTATGTGGTGTGGCTTCCAGGGCCTGTCTTTTTGCCTCTCCAGAAAATAAATCTCGCCTTGAGTCAAAGGTGGTGGGGTGGGTTGGGATCTGGGGTTCAGCTCTTTGAAAGCCTTCCCTCAAATCCTTTTTCAAGACCACTAGCTCCTCTTTGCAGAGGTGTCAGGGGCCCTCAGTTACTGAGCCTCCATGGGCTTGGGGCAGATGTCAGGCTCTCCCCTTGCCACCTTAGGGTCCCTTGTTGTCCAGCTGGCTAAGCCCGTTCTCAGTCTCTGTCTGCCCCCTCCCCCTTCCCCAGCAGCACAGTCTTGTTCGTTTCTTTGTCTCTGCTCTGTTATTGGGGGCTCTTTGTATTCTTTGTTTCTTTTAGTCATTTTCATTGGGTCGGGGTAGGAGTGGAGTCAGTGTGCAGATTCAGTCTGCCACGTTCAGCCAGAGCCTCTGGCCACACTTCTTCCTTCTGGTAGTTTTAAACCCATTCCCTGTCATTCTGGGAGCCGTGAGAGGGTCTCAGATGTGCCTTTCGGCAGACATTTATTGTGCACCTACTGTGTGCAGGCACTGCGCATCAGTGGTGTACCAGAGGTGGGCACAGCGTGTGGGAGAAGGAGGCGCTGGGTGAGGCCTCACTGAGGCTGGGTGCTATAGTGGGAGATGCTGAGGGCTTCAGAGTTGGGGTACCCCGGGGTTGTGCCTGGCTCTGCCATTTGTTGGCCAGGCGCTCTTGGTAAGTTACTTCAACTCAGTGATTTTCTAGCTCTGTGCATGTGGAGTCAACAATACTTACTTCATAGGGTTCTTGTGCAGACTGCAGGCTGTGAAGTTGTGTAAAAAAATCGTTTATAATTCATGATGTCGTTTCTCACAGAGACATGTGTTCCTGAGAAGGTTCTCTGCGCCCCTCCTTTCCACCTCCCCGTGTTGTCCTGAGTATGAAGACTTGGAAAAGGAGCGGTGGTCATCGACCGCGCAAATGGTGACTCCCCACCTGTAAATGCCAGGCTGAAGTTAGGCCCCCAGTTTCCCTGTGGTGAACACCGCACTCAGGGGATCTCTGACTCTACGTTAGGAAGTGCTCAGAGGACCAGGGAAGCAAAGCTGAAGAGGCCCCAAGGACCCTCCTTACTGAAACTGCTGGAAAGAAAACATCTCCTTCCATTGTCCACAGAACTCCGTAACTCATCAGACCAAATCTTGAGAAGCCTGGGGGATGTGAGGGAGATCCAGGTGTGTGAGACAGGTTCCTGGAGAGTTCTCTCCCCAACAGCAGGGGTGTTCGGAGTGGAGTAGGCCTTCCTGGATTCTGTACCGGCTCTGCTCTTTAAGAACCATGCCGCCTTGGTGAGGCCAGTCACCCTTTGGAAGCCCCAGCTGCCTGTTGTAAAGTGGGGTGCAGGAGAGTAACCCATAGGATTGTTTGACAATGGAAACACCAAGTGTTGGACATAGTACCCACAGTGCATGTTCAACAGAAGTTGATTTTATGCTGGAATTCCAACACCCAGCCCCTTCTTTGGCACTAGCGGTGAAATAGTTGCCGGAAAGAGGAAACGTGTAGCGAAGAAACCCTTTCCCCATTTCTTCTGTTGACCCAGGTGAGGTAGAAGGATGTGGAAATATTTCTCTGGAGGGCGCTGTGCCCAAGGCAGGGGATGTCAGATGTCGACAGGTCTTCCTTCGCTGTGTCTTTTAATAGTTCTCGTCCCTAGGACCCAGGCCCTCTGGTCACTGTGACCCTTTGAATCTGTCTGGCCAGGAGACCTGAGGAGCCCTTACTGACCTTGGCGATACCCTGTTTTCCTGGCTTTTAGGGGATGCCTAACTCAGAGAAGCTTTCACTGGGCTCCCGAATTAGAGTAAGCCCCCAGATGCCTTTGATCAACCCACTCGCCACCTCTGTGGCTGGAGAGGTGCCCCACGACTTCACATTCAGGGATTTCATCTCAGCTCGTCCAGGAGTGACCCTCCCCATGGAAAGATTTGGCCTTACTGGGCAGCAGCAAGTACCCCCAGGGAGGTTCCCAGGACAGGGTGAGGATGGAGAGTAAAATCCTGTAGGCAGTGGTCTGGTCTGGTCTTTCAGTTTCTCAAGAAGTCTGGCCATAAACAGAAAGTGAGGAGAGTTTGAATTGTTAACCTCTTTGTAGTTAATATTGGGCTACTTATGTGGTTATTAATATGCTGCAACACCAGCCTCCTGTTTCTTTGAGAGATCTTGGCCTTGCATGTACGGCACCCCCAAGAACATAAATAGACTTTCCCTTGGGGGTGGGAATAAATTATTCCATGTAATTACAGAATAATTAAAGCACTTTCAGCCAATTCAAGTTTTGAGAAAAATTCAAAAATAATCCTTGATTTAAATATTATTTACTAAATTAATTCTTTACTAAGCCTTTTTTATAGATTGCTGGAATTTTTTGTTTTTTGTGGTTTGTTTTTTTTGTTTGTTTGTTTTTTACCTCCCTGCTGTCAGGGAATAAAGGCATTAATTACTAAAGTCACTTTCATGAATGACACATTCTTTTTACATGGAACAATGAAAAGACTTGTCACTGACTTTTTTTCTCCTAAAAAGAGCTGTACTATGGCTTTAGTTACCAGTGAATTTTTTGGGTAGAGAAGCAGTCCTGGATTTCTCTCTGAGACTCTGTCTCCACATGGAATGTCTTCTTGGATGCCATGAGGACCTTCAGAGGGCTCTGCTGTGAGTGGAGAAAGAGGAAGATAGCAAGGTGATTGACAGCTTATTCCCTGGACCCAGGCCACCTGGGTTTGGAGTCCGGTTTCACTAACTGCTGGCTGGATGGCCAAGCTTCTTTCCCTTTTTATATGTTTCCCTTCCTCCACTTGTTCCCTATGGAGGATGGCTATGAGTCCACGGAAAGTGCCTGGAATGGTGCCTGGCACTTGTCTTTATGCAGATGCCACTGTCACAGGGCAGAGGGCAGCCATAGGGGAACTGAACAGACATTTTTGCGAAGAAGACATACAAAGTGGACATACACGGGTACATGAAAAGGTGCTCGGCATCGCTCATCATCAGGGAAATGCAAACCCAGAGCACAAGGAGGCATCACCTCACCCTGGTCAGAATGGGCATCGAGAGGCTAAGAGAGCAAAGTGTTGGTGAGCATGTGGAGGAAAGAGAACCCTTGTACCCTGTTGGTGGGACTGCAGACTGGCACAGTCACTGTGGAAAACAGTGTGGCCTTTCCTCCCGAAATTAAAAATTAAACGACCATATGATTCAGCAGTTCACTTCTGGGTGTATATCTGAAGGAAATGAAATCAGTATCTGGAAGAGATACCTGCGTCCCCATGTTCACTACAGTATTTATAGTTGTTTGCTCTTAATCACAAGATGTAGCTAGATTATTATGGAAAGGGGATGGGGGAGAGGATTGTGTGCCCAGTGGTGGCCTTAGGTTTCTTCTGGGATCCTTGCGGTCTCTGAGTAGGAGGGGGCTGGCTGCCATTCTCTGGGCAAAATGGTCCCAAGAAAGTACTTACTGCAACTCTGACAGATGTTAAAAAAAATTGCCCAACATTTAGAATTAAGGGGAAGAATGTGTGGTGTGTCCTTTCACAGTCATTCTTGGGTATTGTTCCGCCAGCCCACCGAGGGCTTTTTAATATCCAGGGAAATGTACTTTTGTTTGATTCTGCTATTGACAATTAATTAAGGGCTCAGACTGAAGTCATATGTCAACCTGTAAGATCTTATCCAGCAGAGATATGCAAATAATTTCTGCCTAGTGGAGAAGATAGCCTCAAAGGTTATGATTTCCTTATTGCTCTGTAGGGCAATAACCAGTTCTATATCTAATCCAGGAATCTCAGTTTCTTATTCCTGTTTAAATTCCAGTCCCTCAAAATTCTCTGAATCAGCTCTGCCTTTTTACTTGCTCCTTTTTTGGTGAGGTGAGCAATCTTCGACATGTATTCATTCTATATTTTTATGAGTTACGTTTTTAACTTTTTGAAAATTAAACTTTGATCAAAGTGATAATGGTTACATTCCCCCCCAAGTTTTAAATCATAAGCTACTACATTACAACAAACACATTGTGTGTCTTCTATAGTATGTAAGCACTCCATAGTCTGTATAGGTCTAGTATGCACATAGTGTGTGGTATAGTATGTAGTGTAGTATATAAAGTGCTTTCCCAGATGTGATCACATTTTGACCTTGAATGTTGAGGTTACCCTGTGAAGAAGTAGAGCAGATGGAATTAGTTCCACTTGACAGCTAAGGGAACTTAGACCCAGACTGAGAAGGGAGGTGACTTGTCCTCAGGTCACCCATGCTGAAAGTGGCAGTTCCAGAGGGCTCCAGAGCAAAGCTGGGGGCACAGGCTGGTTTCCTCTCTTGTCTGTGTCTTCCATGTCTGTCTATGTTGGTGAAATCTGGTTAAAGAACCACCCCTAAATGGAAAGACACCCAAGTAGGGGCAGCTGGATGCGGTGTCAAAATGGAGAGGGCCACTTGATGGCTTTGCCTGTGTATGTATGAGCTCCGATTGGCAGCGTCTCTTCCCCTTCCTCCTCTGGCAGCAGCTCACTCCTCATGGGCAAGGGCTCCCCCATCCTGAATCCCCAGATCCCCAGGGGCTATCTTTCAATGTAGTAATAGGGGGCCCAGAGCGATTAGCAATATTTCAGAAAGCTCAGGGGAGATCATACATCTCCCCGTGACAGGTCTGCCCAGACTAAATGAAATGTCATTTCTCTGCTTTTGGCTCGAATTCTGTCAGCTCAGTCTGGCTGTACTGCTTATCTTGGGCTGATCAGGAGCCCTGATTGGACCTTATATGCGTCCTTGACAAATAAAAATGAATTATTACTTAATAAATGCAATTGGTTTGGCAAATGCAGCCTTTCAGAGCATGGCCCCATGGAGCTCCAAAGAGCCTAACAATAGGGCTTCTCAAAAGGGGACTTGCCGGCTCAGCCAGGACCAACTCCAGCTGGGCCCCCGCTCTGAGGAAACAGTAAATGGTGGCCTTTGGAACATCTGACATCTCAACCTGAGGCTGAGAACCCGACATGGGGCAAAGTCCTCCAATTGCCAGCAGAGTACTGGGCATTCATTTCCTCCAGCGTGACATCAGATAGGTGTCAGGACTTAAGACATCCTCTTTAACCCTGGTGTCTTCATCTCTTAAAAAAGATAATGGACCCTGGTTTGTCACTCTCCAAAGACTGTTAAGAGGAGTCAGTAATAATGGGGCTCCCGTGAGGGGTCACTGGGCTCCACGCACCTCGACGTTCTCACCTGTGAGTGGCACTACTGTTGGTTGCATTGTACAGAAGCTGAGAGTATCAGCAACTTGTTCAAGGTCACAGAGTTCACTTGAGAAGTGCAGAAGTTGGCGTGAGCCTGCGTGGTAGAGTGGTTGCTGGAAGGCTGTGGGGTCACACCTGGCTTGGGTCTTGGCTCCACCCATCTGTAGCCCTGTAGCTCTGTGTAAGTCACACCCTGATGAGTCTCAGCTCCTTATGTGAAAAGTGGGGATCATAATTGTACCTACTTGTAAAGCTGTTATAAGCATGTTAGCTATTACTATAGTAGGGTTATTCTTGATGATTTATTTTGGGGCCAGTTACAATTGAAGAGATTAAGGGGGTTAGGATAAGCATGAAGACAGGAACTGCAGCATCTCAAAAAAACATAGACAAGGGTCTCATTCATGTTGAAGGTCGTATATTCATGTTTGGCTTGTTATAGGTAAGTGGATACAGAGTAGAGCCAGTCTCTGGTATGTAAATTATACTTCAATAAAGGCATTTAACAAAATAGAGCCAGTCTTTGCCCTCTTAGGAGCTTATAATAGTGGGCTACATTGTCATTAATCAAATAGTGTGCTGTGACCATGAAAGAACAGTACAGAGTTCTATGAGAGTTTATGGCAGGAGAACCGCTTCTAGGCCGGGAGGTCAAGAAAGGTGCCTCCAGAGAGTTGATGCTGAGCTGGGATGAGAAGGAAGACGAGGGTGAACCAGGTGAATAGGGGATGAGAGGAAGGCTCTTGGCAGGGGGACTATCATGTGCAAAGGTCCTGAGGTACAGGGTCATTGGAAAGAGAGCAGATATGGCTATAGTGTCATGGCCTGAGATAAAACCAGGGAAGGAGGCTGGGCCTGGTTGTGCAAGGCTTTGTAGGCAAAGGAAAGGAATTGAACCCCTACTCCTGTGTTTCCCACTGTGGGGCCCAGCTCTTCTCCTCTGTCTGGGACATGTTTGCTATCGACCATGGTGTCCAGTGGGGACTGAGAGAAATGTCAAGGGCAGTGTGTGTCCTGGGGTATCAGCTTTGTGAGTTGAGCCTCTCTTTGTCCTCTGGAAACCCATTGGCAGACCATCTGTGGGCCCAGCCAAGGCCTGGTGCTATTCAGCAGCTGTTCCCTAGCTGGGAAGAGGCTTTTAGCTTTAATAAAAAGGGAGTAGAGATAAGAAGACCGCCTGGGCAGGGAGGGTAGCAGTGACAGGATGATTTAAATGGCCTCTCCAGTGTCATTTCTTCTGTGCAGACATCATAAATCAGATTAGCATTGGGCTCTGGCGGGGAGGCGTGAAGGAAAAGGGGCCTGAGGGAGAAGGAGCAGGGCTGTGATTCTGGGTCCTCCTGGGACCACCTCAGAGCTGGTGGGAACAGCTCTCGGGGGTGCGGGGTTATGTGTTCCTGACCCACGGCCTCCTATTCCTGCTCTTTGGAGAAGGGGAAGTTGGGATGGCCTCACAACTACCCTAACTCTTCAGCCCATCTTCAGCTTTGGGAGAGAATGAAGAGAATGGGGAAGAGAAGGGTTAGGGAGGAGTGGAGGGCAGGGGTCGAGAGTGGGAGTTACAGGCTTCAGGATTGCTGGAAGCAGTTGTTCTACCTTGTTCTATGTTACGGTCATCTTGGGAACTCTAAAACAAATGCTGATGCCTGGGGACCACCTCTAACACTTCCGAGTTCTCAGCGATCCTAACGTGTGGCTGAAGTTGAGGAGAACTGGATTAGAACTCAGCTTCTGTCTTAAACTCAACAACTGTACAATCACAAGCCATCACTCCCACCAGGACCTCTCAGGCCCACCCAGCACCGCTGGCCTTCCTCTTGAAAGTGACCAGATTGAGGGGCCAGGGTTGAAGTCTATGAGATAGGTGTTCATGTGTTGTAACTCCCACCTGCCTCCTTCTCTTTCAGGTCTCACGCCACCTGGGCAAGATATACAGCGAGATGATCTTCATCAATGGCTTTGTGCACTGCGACCCCCACCCCGGCAATGTGCTGGTGCGGAAGCACCCGGGCACAGGAAAGGCAGAGGTTGTCCTGCTGGACCACGGGCTCTACCAGGTAGAAGAGGCCTTTTTCATCTAGCCGGTCCAGGCTCTGGTCCTGGGATCAGAGCTTGCTGATCTCCTGATCTGCCACAGAAACAGGAGGCAGATACCCAGGGCAGATGGCGAGGCCCCGCCCTTCCCCTAGAGCTGTCATTCTGTGTAAGTCACATCGTATGAGCTCGCTCCAGTCGAGTGAGATTAATAATGCCTCCTTTGCAAGCTGCTGTGGGGAGGAGATGGGGATATGCCTGGTACGTGCAGGTGCTTTGTCGGCTATGAAAACCTTGCTTCCCAGGGAAGCCCAGGCCAGCTCACTGGGAAATGAGCTGCCCTTGGATGAACTAGGAATTTAGGGTAAGGGGGCAACTCAGTCCCAGAGAGTAGGTGATGTGTACTGGGAAAGAGGGTCAGGAACTGATGGGGCTGGATGCCTCCAGACTCTGTCCTCTGGAACTTGGGACTCATCTGGTTCAGATGAGCCATGGGCTCCTGCCTGGAAGTTGGGAAGTTCACTGCCAATCTGGGACCCAGGGCCTATCTTGAGTTCATGGCAGATGGTCCTGGGGAGGTTTCCCCAATGCTCTCTTACTCTTCCCCTCAGGGCCCTGATCCCACCTCCCGAAATCTTGGCCTCCTTTGAAAGACTTAGTGACAGGGGCGTCTGGGTGGCTCAGTCGTTTAAGTGTCCGACTTCGGCTCGGGTCATGATCTCATGGTTCGTGGGTTCGAGCCCCGCATCGGGCTCTGTGCTGACAACTAGCTCAGAGCCTGGAGCCCGTTTCGGATTCTGTGTCTCCCTCTCTCTCTGACCCTCCCCTGCTCACACTGTCTCTCTCTCTCTCTCTCAGAAATAAATAAAACATTAAAAAAAAAAAAAAAGAAAGACTTAGTGACATTGGGTGCATTAATTTGAGGTAGGCTAGCTGCTGTCACACACAGCCCCCCAAATAAATGATGGCCCAGACACAGGAGACATTGAATTGCTTGCTTACATACCTGTTGTCTCGGGTAGGCAGAGGAGTCTGAAGGCAGAGACTGACTGAGGCTCTGTCCTCTAGGCTTCCCTGGGGGGTGTCTCATCATCCTCCAGCAGCAGGAGTAGGGGCTCAGAGCAGCATCCGTGGGAGAGTTTTCAGGAGCTGATGTGGGATTTCTGCTGCATTCCATCGGTTGGAGCTCAGACAGAGGACCACACCCAACTAGGATGGAGGTGGGGAATGTGATTTTAGTGGGCAAATGGTAGCTTCTGGCACTCCAGACCACAGCAGGCCAGGTAGTAGCTTTCAACCTGGGCCTTTAGGGATGGCGGAACTTTGGGAGAGAAGTGGATGTCATGCAGGACTCCCCAGTCTTCATCTGACCCCCTTCACAGTGATCATACCAGCCAGGGTCTAGGTCTTCCATGGGGAAAGGAGGCTCAGGTCCTGTCACATTGTACCCACCCCCCACCCCCACCCCCCCCGCAGGTGCTCACAGAGGAGTTCCGGCTGAATTACTGCCGCCTCTGGCAGTCACTGATCTGGACTGACATGAAGAAAGTGAAGAAGTACAGCCAGCGCCTGGGAGCCGGGGACCTCTACCCCTTGTTCGCCTGCATGCTGACGGCCCGGTCTTGGGACTCGGTCAACAGGGGCATCAGCCAAGCTCCGGTCACCGCTACTGAGGTAGGTGGTCCCCTCCCAGCACTGTCTTCTCCTGAATACAAGGGGTGGGGCCAGGGATGGCCTTTGGACCCCTGCCAACCCAGGGCCTGAGGCTGTGGCCTGGTGGGCTGTGGCAGTGGGCGATGGGCAGCACTGGAGATACACCGGAGAAGAAGCCGCAGCCCTGGATACAAGGAGGGAGAGGGAATGGTGTCGCACTGTATCCCTCCTGGCCTTATCAACCTGGTATCTTGACTTTATAACCCAGGCTGCTGTGGCTTTTGCTCCACACACTCACATGATAGTTCAGGCTTCCACCAAGTTCTCCTCCAAGACTTGTAGGAATCCCCAGGGACTGTCTCATCATAAGTCTGGTTCCACTTGCGCCGCCTCCTGCTGGGGACGGCCTCCCATCTTGAGCTTCCTGTAGGGCTCCCTAATGGGGAGAGCGCCTCAGTTCCTCACGTGGCCGCTCGTCCCATTGTTCTCCCTGAGTGTGTAGCGAAACAGCTTTGTGGTTCATTTTTCTGTTGGATCTAGATGAGACTCGCATGGAGTCTGGGCTGAGAATGGTCCTAGGAACCCCTCCTCCCCATACTCATTGCCACCTCCCTCCCCAGCTTCTCATTCTCTCATGGAGTTGGCTTCTTTCTGCCCCATCAGTTGGCTGGACCCGTGTGCACTTGCCCATAGCCATGTGGGGACGGGCTTGTGCAGCCAGGTAGACCTGGGTTCCAGTTCCACATCCTGCTCTTCCTGGTGGCATTACCTTGGATGGTTCTCGCCACCTCTTGGAGACTCACAGTCCTCCCTGTAAGCTGCCTTGTGATGGGGGCCTTTAGGAATGGCTGCACGGAATCTCAAGTGATCACCTCTCCCGTCTCTTGGCTCTGCTTTCCTGCAAACTGACACCATTCCCCAGCAAGCTTGGTGGCGATGATGACGGGCAGCTGCCTCGGGCTTACATGGCTTTAAAGCTCATTATCCTGGAAGTGAGGCCATCTCCTTCCTTTGTTAAACACGGATGATCATTTCAGGGATGCTTTATTGATAATGCATGTAAAGCGCCCACCCAGAGCTCCTGAAGTTTGTTCATTGAACAAAGATTTGTTTTTGCTGGAACCCGAACTAGGTGCTGGGGATCCAATGATGAACAGATAGGCTTTCCATGTAATTTGCACTGTGGTTGAGGGAGACAGTAAACGTGTGAACAAACAGGTAAATGGAACAGTTGCAGGTGCAGGTGTGGGAGGCAATTGGTGGGGTGAGTAATGGGGGTGCTGTAGACTGGGTGCTCATAGATCTTTCTGGGAGCTGACATCTGAGTTCTGGAGGACCAGGAAGGCAGCAGCCAAGGCAGAACTTAGAGAAAGCATTCCCGGCAGAGGGCACACAATGCCACAGAGCAGGGGTAGAAAGCATCAGCAGGCCCGGAGTGTGCTGGAGGTGGGTGCTGGAATGGGAAGAATTTGGGGGTGCTGGGCAGAGAGCATCATACAGGGCCTCGTAAGCTGTGGGGAGAGGTTTGGATTAGTTCTCAGTACAAAGCAAAGCGTTTGACAGGTTCCAAGCAAGAGAAGGGTGTGCTCAGTGTTGTTACTTTAAGTATCTCTCCAGACAGAGCAAGATGAGCATTGCGGCAGTTAGTCAGGAGGCTGGAGGTGACGGGGGCAGAGACCATGCTAACGTCAGCAGAGGTGGATGGAAGAAGGATAGAGCCAGGGTGTGTTTTGGATGGAAGTTTGAGAGGCCTTTCTGTCAACTTGGGTGTGGAGAGGAGGCAAAGGGAGGGGTCAGAGTTGCATCCCAGTGTGCTGGGGTGTGTTGTAGGGTAGGGAGTGGGGCCACTTCCTGGCACAGGGAAGAGTGGGAAGGACATAGCTGGGGGGCAGGAGCCAGTATTTAGAGCGTTCAGATAGAGGCCTCATGGACAGCCAAGCTTGGATCTCCAGGAACAGGTTCAGGCTCAAAATATAAATTTGGGAGTTCTCAGGGTATACTTGGTATTTAAAGCCTCAGAAATGGACAAGATTGCATGGCACACAGTAGGTACTTGGTATATGATGTGTGTGTGTGTGTGTGTCTGTGTGTGTGTGTGTCTGTGTGTCTGTGTGTCTGTGTTTTTAATGTTTTGTTTGATTTTGAGAGACAGAGCGTGAGCAGGGGAGGGTCAGAGAGAGAGAGGGAGACCCAGAATCCGAAGCAGTCTCCAGGCTCTGAGCTGTCAGCACAGAGCCTGATGTGGGGCTCCAACCTACAAGCTGTCAGATCATGACCTGAGCTGAAGTTGGACGCTTATCCGACTGAGCCACCCAGACGCCCCTGTTTTTTTCTTAATTAAAAAAAAGTTTCTTTTTAAATTTTTGAGAGAGAGGCAGAGACAGAGACAGAGGTTGAGTGGGGAAGGGGCAGAGAGAAAGGGAGACACAGAATGTGCAGCAAGTTCCAGGCTCTGAGCTGTCAGCACAGAGCCCTATGCAGGGCTTGAACTCATGAACCATGGGATCATGACCTGAACCAAAGTTGGACACTTAACCTACTGAGCTGCCCAGGCGCCCCGATACGTATTTTTATGAACTACTCACTTATAAAGACCCAGCATGAATGCTTCTGTATTAGTCTGCTTGGATTGCCTTAGAAGAATACCACTGACAAGGTGGCTTGAGCAACAGAAATGTATTTTCTCACAGTTCTGGAGGCTGGAAGTCCAAGATCAAGGTATCATCAGGGTTGGTTTCTGGTGCTGCCTCTCTTCCTGGTTTGCAGACAGCTGCCTTCTCGCCATAACCTCACATGGCCTTTCTTCCATGTGAACATGCTCCTGGCTTCCCTGCCTGTTCTCCGAGGGACATCAGTCCTATTGGGTTAGAATATGAAGTCACACTTCACCCTTATGAAGTCACTTAATTTTGATGCCCTCTTTAAAGGCCTCGTCTCCAGATACAGTCACACCGGGGTTAGGACTTCAAGATATTGATTTTGGACACAATTGAGTCCATAGCACCAGCCAGGAGGCCTCTCCTCATCACCTTTGCCTGAAGTGGCCCCTTAATACTCGTATGATTCATGCGCCGCACCTTCGACTCTAAGAGTGGCTGTTTGTATACTTCTGTGAGTTCTCCAACTAGGTGGTGAGTACCTGGAGGGCAAGAATCCTTTCTTGCACATCTTTTTATAAAGTCCCTGCTGTCCTGGGACCACATCTAAGAGAGGTGTTGGTGTAGGTTCTGGAGACATGGACACCATTTCCTCACTTTGGACAAAAATCCAGAGAGAGAATAAACTTTGCTGCCCCAGCCCAGCCAGCCCCAGCCCAGTCTCTGAGATGTAAGGGCTCTGATTTTCTGAGTCTAGTCTTATTGAGAATGAGGGTAACCTTCAACATTGTGTCAGGGTAGATGTTTTTCTAACTAAAATCAGCTTAAACATTTAGGCATTTGTTTTCTTCATAACAAGAAGCCTGGAGATGGAGGGGGTGGGTATGGGTCCAGGTTGGTTAATTGAGCAGATCAGCAGTTCAGGGTTCTGGGCTGACTGTCAGGGCTCTAAGATGATTGTGGCAGTTACAGGCTTCACACCTTTATACCCTGATTGATGTCCAGAGGTGAGAATTAGGGGTCATTCCTTCTCATATATTGTTTTTTAACAAGAAAACCTTTCTCAGAAGGGTTCAACAGACTCCCCCCAGGTCTCATTGGCCAGAATTGTGTCTCGTGTCCATGCCTGAGCCAGTCACTTGGCAGAGGCATTCCACCCAGGGCCCACCTTGGCTGAGATTAATCAAGATCTCTGCCCTGGAGTTAGGGAGGAGCTCGCCTCCCTGAAGAACACAGCCCCAGGGGTCAAGTGAACAAAAATGAGGTTCTTTTGAGAAAGGAGAATGAGGAATGGCTATTGGGTAGGCACCCAACACGGTCTACTGCAGATATTCACCATCAGGATAGTCCAAGCTGGAAGAGGTGCCCCCTAGAGGGAGCTTGGGTAGGTGGAGGTGCGCTGAGAGGGGCTGAGAAGGGCTGTCTCCAGGTCGGTCCCCACCTTGCTGAGGGGTCCCTGTGGTGAGCAAGGCCTTGGTCTGGCCTTAGCCCTTGGGCAGGTGGCCTGCAGCCATGGTGGGAGGCAGTGGGGAGACAGACAGCCTCAGTGTCTGGCTTGGTGTTGAGATGTTCCAGTCTGATAGCTCCTGCCTGAGGGACATTTTGAGTTATCAGCAGTGCACACGTGTTCTGGAAAGGACCGAGAGTCCTGCTTCTGCTGCAGAAGGAGGCTGCATGGGGAAGCCTTTGGCATTGCTGCTGCGCCCCTTGTTGTGACGTGGATTAGCACCAAGCAACTCCCTGATCCTTATCTCTGCTGTCCCTCTCGGTCAGGCTGAGAGGTGGGCGCAGAGTGTATTAGCATTCCCAGTTTTTAGGTGAGGATGCAGGGTTGCAAGAGATGAAAGGACTTGCCCAGGGTCAGGGTCCCCGCTGTGAGATAAGAGGAGGCAGAGCCTGGTGAAGGTGGCCTGTGGTTCCGACCCTGACTCACCACTTACTAGCTGTGACCTGCAGGCAGGTTGCTAACTTCTCAGTGCCTTGGTTTCCTTTTCTCAAATGGGGGTGATATACTTACCTGATAGGGTCATTGTGAGGATTGCATGAGTTAATGCCTGCAGGCATTTTCTCTGGAGATTGAGAAGAGGTCCGAAGTGCACCGGCATGGCATGCTCGGGGCTCTGGCTGGGGGCAGGTATTTGCGCAGAGCCCTGCAAGAGTTCAGGGGCAGGGAAGGAAGCCAGACCTCACACTCAGACACCAGGGTGGGGTAAGTCCTGGCTCCTGCTCTTTGGGCATCAGGACCTCAAGCAATGAGCGGGGAGTGGGGCTCTGGGTAGGTCTGGTGGGGCACGAGTCAGGCAGCATATAGAACAAGACTTTGGAGTTGGGTTGGGGTCGGGAGCTCAGATCTATGAACTGCAGCAGCCTGGGCTTGGTGGAAGGGATGGGGGACATGACTCAGCTGGCACCAGCTTCCAGGCTACTTCCAGGCCTGTCATCAAATTGGTGGCCAGGGAGAAAAGCCTTGGTTCACCTCACACGGGCGAACCCCTGGGCCAAGAGGCTAGCTAACTCCAGTCTCATCAAATGGTTGATGACAAAGTTGACTTCCTGCCCCAGTCAGTACTGGTTCATGAGCTTGGAGGAGGGGTGTTGGTGACCTTGGGGAGCCAAGATGGCAGAGGTCCTGTTGTTGTGCTCCTGTACTGCGTCCGGTGCTTGGCCAGAAGTTGGGGTGAGACATCGCTTCCAGGTTTGTCAGACTACAAAGCCCCTTGTGTTAAGCTTCCCTCTGGGGAGGTCCTGGTGGCATCAAGGCAGCCAGCTACATGCTGGAAGCTCCCTTCTAGAGCCTCCTTGAAGCCCCTCAGCCATAGGCACCTACCACCCTGGGCCCTACTTCCCATACCAACTCTCCATGTCTGTCTGCTTGTCACTGCTTCAGGACTCAGAGATCCGCAACAACGCAGCCAACTACCTCCCCCAGATTAGCCAGCTCCTCAACCACGTGCCTCGCCAGATGCTGCTCATCTTCAAGACCAATGACTTGCTTCGTGGGATTGAGGCTGCCCTGGGCACCCGGGCCAGTGCCAGCTCCTTCCTCAACATGTCTCGGTGCTGCATCAGAGCGCTGGCTGCGTGAGTGTGGGCTCTGGCCTCTCCTTCCATCCCAGCTCCCTGGCCTGCCCCGGCCGTCTCCTTCGCCTCCACTTTCTCCCACCAGTGCCCAGGGCCTTACCTGAGCTCCCTAGTCTGCACCTGTCCTTGAAAAGTTAGGGGCAGGAGACTGCTCCAGTGAATTCATGGATTCCGGGCTGTGTTTTGGGGTGGTCCAGAGGGTCATCTGTACTTGTAAAATACATGAATTCTAGGACCTCACCTTCCTAGTCAGCCTTTCCAGGCGACTCTTACCTTCCATAAAGTTTGAGATGTTTTCTGAGAGTCTCAGTCCCATCCAAATGTCCCCTGGGCTTGGAATCAGGACATCCTGATGCATGTATCCCATCCCTAACTGGCCCTGGGACCCGTCCCCGCAGGATTGGCTTTCCCCGCACATGTGGCCCTGACTCAGGAAAGTGTCGCCAGCAGGCTCACTTGGGATATCAGGTCTTTTTAGATGCCTCAGTGCCCTTGGAGTGTTGGTGAGGGAGGGAAGGTGCTTCCTTGGGGAGGTATTGCTAGAAAAGTGAGGGTTCTAGGCCCTTCTCCCTGTGTGTGCACATACATGGGAAGGGCCATGCTCTGGCTGAATCTTCTGAGAGAGGAGGCCTAGACTGGTGACAACTCCCATCCAGCCAGTGTAGGGAATGGGTCATTTTGGCACACCGACAAAGGGAGTGTTGGCCACATACATCATGCACCCACGATCAGATATCGAATTAGTTTATAGCAATAGACTGCACACAGAAAGGGCTGAGCATGATTTATTCTTCCTTTGACCGTTCTGGGAACCAAGTCTTGGAGGGGTCATTATCATGACACCAGTTTTTGTCATGTCCTTCTGTTAGTGCAGAAGGGATTGAGCTGGGCTGAATCCATACTGGCCTCAGCCTCTCAGGACCAGCTGACCTAGTTTCCAAGTAATTCAGTGCTTTTGTTTACCCCACTTATCTGGAAAGCTCCTTTGGAGTAGTTGAGTCCCTCTGGTCGCTGGGGGGCAGGGCTATGATCACACAGCCTGGAGTTATCTACCAGGGCCGGGGCCTGGTCAGTTGGCTAAGCCACGATCTTTTGTTGTTCTAAGTGATACTGAGTCCTTCTTGCCTCTTTACCTCTTGTTCTCTCCTCCCTTCTTGTCTGTCCCACAGGCACAAGAAGAAGAGTCCGTGTTCGTCCTTCAGAAGGGCCCGGATCTATTTCAGCGAGGCCTTCGGCTTATGGCAGATCAGCCTTCATGAACTGGTTCTGCATGTGAAGGGCTGGAAGCTGGCCAGCTGGGTCTTGGCCTTGCTTTGCTGGCTGTTGCCCAGTCCACACTGAGTGCACTTGCTGTCCCCTTTCCCTTTCCAGTGTGACTCTGTGCTGGGCAAGTGGACTTCTCACCCCTCACTCCTCTGTCCTGTCTCCACACAGGTGCCCTGTTTCTGTCACATGGTGGCCTGGGGCCCCATGGTCATTGTCACTGGCACTACACACCTCTGGAATCCCTCTCCTGTGCCGGAGCCCTTGTCTCTGGGCCCACAAGCTGTCCCATGCAGTAGGCTTCTCTCCTTATCCAGGGAGAAGGCACAGCAGTGTTTCCCACTCTAGGTGGGTGCCGTGGGGCTGGATGTCACCTTACTTCCAGTAACGACTCCTGTTGTCAGGATGGACTATAAATCCCACGGACTTCCTACATGAACTCCTACATTTAACTTGTGGGCACTTTGATTTTGCTGGAAGAGAGCACAGTTTCTGATCTTGCTGGGAACAGATTCCCTCTCCGTGTCCTGTCACTCCCCAGAGGTGTTTTACCTGAGCAAGGTGGCTCGGCGTCCGGGGCATGAGTTCACTGCTGTCGCGGTGACCCCTTTGCTGTTTTATGTACTGTGGTTCAATAAAAACCCCTTCAGGGTTGCAGGGAAGGGCTTCGTTGGTGGGATTTTTATTCCAGGTTGAGGGTGAATCCACACTGGCCGTTAGGTAAGACTGGACCTGGGCACCGTGTGCCACTGTGTTCTGCTAGGCATATTGCCTCTGTCACCCTTCCAGCCTTTCCCTGTGTGGCCACTTCCTGCCCCATGTAGGCTTTTCTTACCTTTTAAGACTCTGAGGTTTTGTTCAGAGGAGTTAAGAAGCCCCAAGGCCAGGAACTCAGAGGCTCAGCTGAAACTTCTGCCTTTGGTTTCTCTGGCTTCTCCACCTGCTTTGTTCTACTAATTGCATCCTCACTTAGCCCTTTGGCTCATCATTTGATGCCCTCCGTCCTGAAGACTGTAGTGTAAGCCTCAGTCAGTGTGGCTAGAGGTCCACGCTCCTTGTCTCCTGTCTGGACTGCACGCTTCCAGCTGTTGCCCACAGCCAGGGCTGCCCCGCCCCTCAGTCATCTGCTCCTGTTTCTGGGTCGTCCCCAAAGTCCTGTCTAACTCCAGGTCCCTGAGAGACCCCACATTCGGCAGGTCTTACTTTTACTTGTGACCACCTGTGCTCACTGACAGTAATTGTGTTTGAGTGTCTCTGATCTTACTTCGCCCCATTCACAGGGGCAGAAAACCCCTGAATTCTTCTTCTTCTCTTGCCTCGTCTTCTCTTTATTCATAATACAACAAGCAGGTTTTCCACTGACCAGAGATGATTTGCAATCCCTTTATTTCCTGAAAGAATTAATTGTTCTTAGTGACCAGTTGGATGAACCCAGGGACCTAAGAGAATAATTTGCAAGATCTGTTATTAATCATGAGGATGCATGCTGCATATTATATTTTATGGTGTCTTTTATAGCCACTGAAGTAAATATAAGTGTCCTTTTGTTCAAGGTAATGGTTACTTGCTTCTCACTTTTAGTTTAATGGTTGGCTCCCTGCTGCCCTGGGATCTAAAACATGAGCATGTTGCCAGTGGGCCCAGGACCCCGAATAATCACCCAGGGAGAGTAGAGAATCTGGGAGAGTTTGGGGTATAGGGAAGTTTGAAAGTAGGAGGAAAGTTGGCTGATGATGACTGAGTACCTTCCATGGGGAGAGACCATGCTAGGCTCTTTGTAAATAAATTACATCATTAAATAGTCCCATCAGCTCTATGAGAGGCAGACGCCATTAGTCTTATCTTACAGAGATGGGGGCCAAGACTCAGAGAGGTTTACTGACTTCCCTAAAGTCACATAGCTGCTAAATGGTGGTCCACAGTGCTGTAGCTCTAATCACACTCACTCTTTGGCCTGTCATACGTGCCTGAATTGAGTCTCAAAACTTTGATCTCAGAAGGAATTGGATGTTCAGTTGAGGTAGGAGAGTCCAGCATGTTCCCTCAGGCCTAAGGCAGGGTGGACCTGGACCGCTGTGGCCTGCCTGCAGTTCTGACACTGACCATCCAGAGCTAGTGCAAGAGGCCAAAGGCTTCAGGCCTAGAGCCCATAAGACTCATGTCAGACTCAAGCTGCAGGTTTGGGGCTCCGCCAGCCACATTCACTTCTGACTGGCTGACTACAAATTTGGGCGACCCCATACTCCCCACCCCCCCAAATTCTATAATTTACTAGAATGACTCACAGAACTCAGGAAAGCAATATACTTGTGATTACAGTTTTATTATAAAGGATACAAATCAGGAGCAGCCAAATGAAGTGACATGTAAGGCAAGGGCTAGAAGGATCCTGAATGCGGAACTGCTGCATCCTCTCCCGTGGGGTCAGGCACATCACCCTCTCAGCATATCCATGTGTTCACTGAGCTTCGGTGTGCAGAATTTTTATCAGGGTTTCCTTTCATAGACACAATTGAATCATTGATCACATGATTGAACTCAGTCCCCAGCCCTCGCTTCTCCCTACCACCCTCGGAGAAGATGGGCTGATCTCACCACCATCCTGGGCCATCTAGTAGAAACCCAGAGGTACGCTCTGAAAAACAAGGATGCTCCCATCACTGAGAAATTCCAAGGAGTTACAGTTATTTCCCAGAAGCCAGGGACAAAGACCAGACAGATTCTTTATTATATAATAACAACTCTGGTGTCTTGTCCTATGCCCTTGGCCCGAGGTATGTCTTTGTCGACTGACCACTGGCCTGTGTTCCTGCTTGGCCTGGGTAGGGCCATATCTGGAGACCAGAACTGTAGGAGATGGTTCTCTCTCCATCTCTGTTCTGTAGTTCAGAGATAGCGTGGCTGAGCTGCTATGTGGGACCTTACTCTGATCCCTTCTCTGGCCTGTGGAACTTGCTGTGAATTGATTTGGGTTTGATGCTTCCCAGTAAGATCCTGTGACGTTTTTCTCCCAGCAGTGACAATATTTCAGGAAATTACCAGCTTACTCTGAAGAGTGTTTTACCTTTTAACACTGAAATTATTCGGTTTAGGTGTTAGATTCCTTGATTTGGGCAACATGGATCTTTCCTCCTCCTTCCTCTTTTCAGGTGGAGTAGACAGAAATTCCAACTCTATGGCCGTGTGGTATATAGCCTCTCAAGTATGTGCTCAGTTCATAGCAGGCTTAGAATCCTGGCTTGTAGTCAGTGTTAAATAAACATGAAAGTTTTTTTTTTTTTTTTAATTTTTGAAAGAGGGAGAGAGACAGAGACAGAATCTGAAACAGGCTCCAGGATCTGAGCTGTCAGCACAGAGCCTGACATGGGGCTCGAACTCATGAACCATTAGATTATGACCTGAGCCAAAGTTGGATGCTTGATCGACTAAGCCATCCAGGCGCCCAACATGCAAGTATTTAGAATCTCAGAATGCTTTATCTTCAGAGCTCCTGAAATATGTATATTAAAAATAAACTACAAGTGCTGTTCATCCCCCCCCACCCCCCTCAAGGAATGTTGCCTTGTTCGATGGCCAGGTTAATTTCCACAGAGCTCTGAGCCTGCTCCCAGGCCTCCAAGAATGTGAATAGTCAATG
Organism: Proteles cristata cristata; assembly: GCA_017311185.1. Taxonomy (NCBI): domain Eukaryota; kingdom Metazoa; phylum Chordata; class Mammalia; order Carnivora; family Hyaenidae; genus Proteles; species Proteles cristata. The sequence goes on along the minus strand of JAESUZ010004344.1, from coordinate 320,105 downwards.
AGTGACCTCTCAGAAAGCCAGAATGGCTCCTAGAGGCACCTGGGAAAGTCCTAGGGGCAGGACTCATTGGGAGGCTGAGACTTACCCTCAGTGTAAGCAACTGAGAGAAGAGGTAAATGGAGCCATGCAGGTAACACTCGGGGCTTATGTAGTTTTCAGGTATAGATGTGAGGGGCTGGGGTCTAAAAGTTGGGACCTGGTAAGGGGTCAAGATCTTAATAGGCAAGACAAACAAGGCCACAGGGAGTGGTGTGTTCTTTGCAGCCAGTTCTTTGCATTCCTTTTGCAATGGTGGTGGTGGTTGGGCTGGATCAGGAGGCCCTGTATTCAGCAAGAGGCCTTGAATGCCAGGCACCCTGGTACCCACCGCTTACAGGTAACAGGCTGAAGGGAAACTACAGGGGGCCCAGTCTCCCCAGCCTTAAATCTATAAACATTTTGGTAAAAGCTCATTTGTTCAAAAAGGCTGTTCTCACCTCGTCTCTTCCCTCCTTCCTTCCTGTAAAGTAAAGCCTCTTATGAAGCTGCACAGACTGGCTCAGCGCTCTCTCCTATTTTAGAGGAAAGATGAGATCAGTCCTCAGCAGAGTAAATATTAAACCTTGGGTTAGCATGATGTCCATTTTCCTGCGGTGAGTGCCTCCTGGCCTGCTTTCTCTGGAGGCTGCCTCAGCCCTGCCATCAGCCAGGTCACCGTGCCCCTGGCGGGCACTGCTGGGAGCAGAAAACCCTCAGCTCAGTTCTGTCTTCAGCTTAATAGTTGCAGAGTTCTGCTGATGTTTCTTCCTGTTTTTCTTTTTCCCATGTGTGAGAGGCAAGGCAAGGCTCTTAAGACTAGTGAAGTGCTGGGTAGGAAGCCCTTGACCTCTGCCTTTTCAGCTCCCATGGCTTCATCTCCTCTCCCTGCACTTTCATGCTAGAGCAGCGAGTCTCAAAATTGTGTGTAAGAACCGCTAGCCCGGGTTCTTGTTGGAACACAAGACTCTGACTCAGTGGGTTTGAGTGAGACCTGAGGGTCTGCATTCCTATCAAGCTCCCAGGGGCTACGGGTCCAGAGTGCTCACTTGGAGCTGCAAGAACCTAGATGGTTCTGTAGGCGCAGTTATGCCCCACGTGGTTCTCCTCAGTATAACCCGGGAGCTTGTTGGAAACTTAAATTCTCAGATGCTACCCCAGATCTGCTGAATCAGAAACTCCAGGGTGGGGCCCAGCAGTCTGTTTTAATAAGCCCTCCGGAGAATTCTGAGGCACCTGCTCGTGGTTGAAATCTCAGGTGTAGTTCTCAACCCTAACTGCATATTGGGATCACCAGGAGAGCTTTGAATGCCCAAGATTCTGATTAAATTGGTTTGAATGAGGGCTAGACATTTTTTATTGTTTTTATTATTTAAAAAATTTTTATTGTTTATTTTTGAAAAAGCATGAGCAAAGGAGGGGCAGAGAGAGACAGAGGAGCACAGAGGATCTGAAGTGGGCTCTGTGTTGACAGCAGATACGGGGCTTAAACTCACCTCAAGATCATGACCTGAGCTGAAGTCAGACATTTAACCGACTGAGCCACGCAGGTGCCCTTTGTACTGTTTTTAACTTATGATTTTGAAATTACTTTAGATTTACAGTAGAGTTGCAAAGATACTACACAGAGTATATATACTATACAGAGAGACTCTTTACCTAGCTTTCTCTGATGTTGACATCTTACGTACCCATGGCACCTTTATTAACACTAAGTAGAAAACGTTAGTACGGTACTGTTGGCTAATTCAGAGTTTGTCCATTTCCTACTCATGTGCTCTCGATGCTCCAGGATCCAATCCAAGATATCACATTACGTTCACTTGTCGTGTCTCCTTAGTGCGCTTTGTGACCGTTCCTCACACTTCCTCGTTTTTCATGACCTCAATGCTTTGCAGGAGTGTTGGTCAGGTATTTTGTAGAATGTCTCTTGATTTTGTCTTGTCTGATGTTTTCTTTGATTAGATTGGAGTTATGGGTTTGGGGAAGGATACCCCAGAGGGGAAGTGCCCTTTTCATCACATCCTATCCAGGGAAACATGATATGGACATGACTACTTACTGGCTTTGTTCTGTTAAGTCCCCCCAACAGATGGGCATTACGCATAGTCTGTTTGACATTAAGAGAGGCCTGGCTCTTTCCAAGTTAGAAGGCTCCCAAGCAGCTATGCCAGCTATGCCAGCTCAAGGTGATAAAAACAGGAGCAGTGTGGTGGTGTTTTTAGTGTTTACATTCACCACAAACTAACGCCTGAGGCATACACACAAGTGGAATATGACAAATGGGTGTGACATCAGAAGCACAAACATTGAGCCCCATCTCCCATAAGATAGGCCTGGCGCGAGGTGTTTTGTTTTCCAGATATAGTTGCCGTTCTAGAAACAAGTCACCAGTGGGCAGTTGGCAAGGAACCCTAAGGTCAGTCCCCCTGAGCAGTGAGCCTGGTGCCCTCAGCACAAGCCTGAACTGGTGGCCAGTGCCCAGAGAGGCAGGTCAGTCTCACCTATTATTATTTTGTTGATACATTTTATTATCGGCCCTCATGGCAGACGCCATTCCCAACCCCTTTAGCTTTTACCTGCCCTCTAATTGAGAAGCTGAGGAGGTGAGGTCTTATTTTCCCAGCCTCCCTTGCAGTCAGAGGTGGCACAGGACATGAGAGGGGAAGGCTTCTGGGAAGTTTTTATTTAGAAATTGATAGGAACACTTGGGGGGCTCAGTCGGTTAAGCATCCGACTTCAGCTCAGGTCATGATCTCACAGTTTGTGAGTTTGAGCCCCAGATCAGACTCTGTGCTAACAGCTCAGAGCCTGGAGCCTGCTTTGGATTCTGTGTCTTCCTCTCTCTGTTCCTCCCCTGTTCGCACTCTGTATCTCTCAAAAAAAAAAAAAAAGACATTAACAAAAGTTAGAAATTGATAAGGGTATAGTTTTTTAGTGTGCCCTTCTCTGTTTCTTCTTGTGGGAGAGGTTAATATGTGGTTTTGGATATCTGGAACCATAGCAGCCATGTTGTGACTTTGAGGCAATAAGTACATGATTTATTTGGGCCCCTGTCATTTCCTGCTGAATGCTAGGCAGCCTCCCCAGGCATTTATGGATGTTGGAACAAATGACACACAAAAATTGAGGGATGTGAAGTAAAGTTTATTGCTTACATGGTCACTAGCAGAAGGATTCCCCTGAGAGAAGGCTCAGATTTGGTCTGGAGTGAGATGTGAATGAGGCATTGTGGTGTAGGGGGTGGCTCTAGTCTTTCTTTCCTTTCTTTCCTCCTTTCTTTCCTTCTTCCTGTCTGCCTTCCTTCCTGCCTATTTATTCTTGAGAAAGAGGGAGACAGAGCACAAGCCGGGGAGGGGTAGAAAGAGATGGAGACACAGAATCCGAAGCAGGCTCCAGGCTCAGAGCTGTCAGCACAGAGCCCGACTTGGGGCTCAAACCCACAAACCGTGAGATCATGACCTGAGCCCAAGTCAGACGCTTAGCTGACTGAGCCACCCAGGTGCCCCTGGTTTTTCTTAGGTCAAGACCAGGATGAGGGCTCCTGTATGTGGGCCGTGGTTTCCATAATTTGAATTTTTCCACCAGTATCAATGGAGGGAACATTTGGGCTTTCATATCAATTTTCCCAGACTTGTGTCAAAAGGGAAAGAGAAAGGTGGGGCTTGGAAGCTGTCAGAATAACATCAAAAATGGAGTCAGACTCCCTCTTCCCTAAGAAAATCCAGCAGGCTGAGGATAGCCCACCAGAAAGATGGAAGGAGCCTGGGTCTCCCATGACCCCCTGCTAAGGCGCCTTGCTAAGTGGTGAGTATGGTCATGTGCTTTGCAAGAATAAATACAATAAATATTTGTTAGAGAAATTAATGTGAATGGGGTTCTTTTAGGGTATGGGGAGGCCTTCTAGGGTTCTTTAATCAGATGCTCCCTACACCCATGCCTCAGGGTGGTGGACAATAGCCCCACATCATGTCACAGTGATCCTGACCACTGAGTGGCTTAAAACAACCCAGGTTTGTTATTTTATGTGTCTGGAGATTGGAAGTCCAAAAATCAGGGTATCAGACAGGCTGCATTCTTTCTGGAAGCTCTAGAGGAGGATTCTTCTCGTTTCTTGAAGCTGCCTGCATTTCTTGGCTCTTGGCTGGATCACGTCTGCCTCTTCTTCCTTTGTCGTAGCTCTTTCTCTGGTTCTGACCCTCCTACATGCCTCTTATGAGTACCTTGTAACTACTTAGCACCCCCCCCCAATAATCCAGAAAGCTCTCCCCACCCTCAAGTCTTAATCATCCCTGCAAATAACTTCTGACTAATATGTAAGGTCACATTTACAAGTTCCAGGGAATAGAAAGTGCACATCTTTGGGGAGCGGGGGGATACTATGCTATCTACCACACCACTGAATTCTCTGAGTAGGCTTGGGAATCCTAAGGTAGGCTTTGTTCTGAGTAGAAGAATTAGTTATCAATAAATGATAAAATATTAGCAATAATAATAGCTAATTTTGAGCCCTGACCATGTGCTAGCCTTTTTGACTGGATTTGATTTCACTTAATTTACATGATAGCCCAATGGAGTCTAGGGGCCACTATTATCCCATTAGTACAGGTGAGTAAACTGAGGCACTAAGGTTTTAGGTTGCTTGCTAGAGGCACACAGGCAGTGAATGGTGGAGGCAGGCTTTGAACCAAGGTGGTCTGCAGCCAGAGTTTGGGCTCTCAACCACTGACTTTCCCTTGTCTTCTGTTAAGAGTAGACTATTTCCACCAAGACTGTTAAGAAGTTGGACCCTCCCTGGGGCACCTGGGTGGCTCAGTCGGTTAAGTGTTCGACTTCAGCTAAGGTCACGATCTCATGGTTTGTGGGTTTGAGCCCTGCATCGGGCTCTGTGCTGACAGCTAGCTCAGAGCCTGGAGCCTGTCTTCGGATTCTGTGTCTCCCTCTCTCTCTGACCCTCCCCTGCTATGCTGTCTCTCAAAAATAAATAAAATATTAAAAAAAAAAAAGTTGGACCCTCCTTGCCTTCCCACAGCCTCCTCATTATGGAGCCGGGTGGGGCAGGGACTCTCGCAGTTGGTTCACCTGGGTAGGGACACGCTATGAATAGTCATCTCTCTGTGGAGGGTAGGCCTGTGTGGCCCAGAGCTCACTTGGCCAACAGTGCCTCCAACACCAAGACCCTTAGACTACTGTGGATACTGGGATATGCCCCCTTCTAGGGAAATCCTTGTAAGGGAGAGAACGATGGCAGAGATTGCACTGTGCTCTGTGGAAAGTAGGAATATAGAGGGGGGGGGGGTCTGCCTTTTTTTTTTTTTTTACCTTTCCTCTCCCACATATGCAGGGAGAGGTGACAAAAGATGGCAGAGGGGAGAAACCATCAATGTGGGGCATTTATTTTTATTTGTTTATTTTTAAAAATTTACATCCAAGTTAGCATATACTACAACAAGGATTTCAAGAGTAGATTGATGCCCCTTATCCATTTGACATTTTTTTAAAAATTTTATTTATTGAGAAAGACAGCAAGAGAGAGTGTGGGGAAGGGGCAGAGAGAGGGGTGAGAGAGAATTCCAAGCAGGCTCCACACTGTCCACACAGAGCCCAATGCAAGGCTCGATCCCATCAACCGTGAGATCATGACCTGAGCTGAAATCAAGAGTCAGACACTTAACCAACTGAGCCACCCAGGCACCCCCAACCACCCCCAGCCACCCCCAATAGCACCCCCAGGGCCATTTTAATGAGCTGGTTAAAAGTGAGTTCTGCACTGTAACAGTTAATGTCTATAAGAATCTGATGGCAAAATGTGTCCAGAGCAGACTCAGAACTTCTTCCTGCCTTTGGCCTGGACCAGGTTTTCTGGGCAGGGGCCAGTGTTCCCCATCCTGGGCAAAGGAGCTGGATGTAGGCCCATTGCCCTAGTTCTGCTACTAGTGGAAAGGCTGCTTTGGTCTTGGACCTTTTGCTTCCCCTGCTGTGAAATTTCCTGATTTTCCATAGGTTGCCCTTCTCAGAGGGCTATGCAGAATGTGAAGAGGCAGTGCTAGTGAAAGTGACAGGGAAAAGCAAACAGATAGCTAGCATGCACACAGATAGTTTATCTACCCAGCAAACCTTGCACTTGGACAGAGAAGTCCCCTTCTCTGCGGGGACACCCATTCCTGCTAGTGTACTGATCCAGGATCTCTCACAAGCCATGGGAGTAGACAGATGGCCACCTCTCTGGATGCAGAGGTTGGTTCCCATAGGGGCTCGTGACCCAAAGGACCTTCCTGTGAATTCAGCCATAGAAATGGAGAAGGAATACCTTCCCACTGGTTGCTAAGCTCTATCTTGTCTGCCTCATCCTTTAAACCCCTGGATCAAGCCATTCCTGTAGGTCAGACCCATCCTTAATTTTTCAGTTACTTGAACCAACAACTCTGCCTCCCCTTTTCTGTGTAAGTTATTTTACATTGGGTATCTTATGTTTAACCAAAAGGGTCCATATCATTGCAGTTACTATCTTTAAGGGCTCTGGACTCATGTTTGGAGGCTGTGAAGAGCCTCGAGGAAGTCTGGAGGAAAATATAGACATATCCACAGAAAAAATAAAGAGACGATGGTAGACTGGACACTCTCCACGCAACTGAACAAGAAGAAACAGGGTTAAATTACAGTAGGTTTTTATTGCCGTTGCTGCGACAATGAGAGTCCGGGCTACTAATTGGTTACTTTAAGTGCCCTTTTCTGGTCAAAATCAACACAGAGACCCACGCCATTCTGGCTGGATGCCATTTGTGTGGATGTGCTTTTTATAGTAGTCATGCCTGTTTTCTGATGACCCATGGGGTTCTCGGAAGCTGGCTCTTTGGCTGAAATAGGCTTGATTTCTCTTATTGATTCTGCTAGTTGCTGTCCGCAGGTCACCCCCAGAGAGCTGGCAAGAGCTCTTTCTTTAATCACAGTGTTAGGTTGATAGAGATGTCCCTGGGAGCATTTAAGATAAAGACAGGTGTTCCCTGTAGACCTGAGGGCTGCACAGCCCAGTTCACGGAACTCGAGTTTAACCTGGGACAAGTGGACTCTGTGTGTGGAGGGTTCTGTCCCCGCTGCGCTCCCTAACGTCACAAGTCTGGGTGAACGAGATGAGGGCTCACATGAGGGTTGTTACCTCTCTCCATCTGGGTGGTGGGCTCCCTAAACAGGCTGATCTGAATGTTTTACAGACGCCAGACTCACCCATCTCCATGACCTTGCTCGTGTCCACTCTGCGTCTGCTGCTTTTCCTTATATCCAAGCCCCCTGCTTTCTGCTCATGACGGCGCTCAAGCCCTACTTTGCTTAGGGAGCCTCCCAAGACCACTGTGCTCCTGTGGCTTCTTTCTCCTCCCAGTTCTGACCCTTCCCTCCATTTCCACTGTCCACACTTTTAATTATCTACCCGCTGTCTGCAGGTCTTGGAGGGGGAAGAGCACTTCTTTGTCTCTCCTCTCCATAGTAGGCCCTTCACTGATCGTTGCGTGGCCACTTACACACACGTCAGTTCACGTGTATAGCATGTATTGCTTCAACACCGATTTACTGGAGAGGGAAGGGGGGAGACAAAATGCGACCTGTGGTCTCTCTGACAGAAGGAGATGACCGTGGGTAAGGAGAGGCTATTGCTGGTAGAGGCAGTGGTGAGCTGGGAGTCTGTGGCCTGGGAGGAGAAAGGGATTTAAGCAACTCCTGGGGACCAGTGCTGCCAGTCAGCAGCTCTGCCTGAAAGCAAGATTGGGCAACACTATCTCTATGTTCTCTTTTGGGCCGTTATTTCTCCAGATTTCCTTTTGACCAAAGGGCCTACATTCACGGTCTCACTGCATGGTGCCACCTGTAGTCACCCGGGTCTGAGAGCTAGGTGTCAGCCTATACCCCTTCTTGACCTTCATAGCAAACCCCCTCCATATTCAGCAACCCTCCTCTCCTCCCTCCCTCCCCCCCTCTTTAACATTTATTCATTTTTGAGAGACAGAGAAACAGAGCATGAGCTGGGGAGGGGCAGAGAGAGAGGGAGACACATAATGTGAAGCAGGCTCCAGGCTCTGAGCTGTGAGCACAGAACCTGATGTGGGGCTCAAACTCACGAATCGCAAGATCATGACCTGAGCCAAAGTCAAATGCTTAACTGACTGAGCCAGGCAGGCACCTCATCTCTCCTTTACCTCTTTACTGCCACTATCCCGGTCTGGATATGGTCCCTTCCCTCTCCTCCTTGTCTCCCATCTTATCCGACCAAACTGGCTCCTATTCAATTCACCTAAGGCCAATATATCTATAGTCACATTGCCAGAAACCCATTTGCCTAAGGGATCAGTTCTCTCCAGAGACCAGTTTATCTCAAATTAAGTATTCTTTTTTTTTTTAATGTTTTATTTTATAGGAGAGAGAGAGAGACAGCGTGAGCAGGGGAGGGTCAGAGAGAGAGGGAGTCACAGACTGAAACAGGCTCCAGGCTCTGAGCTGGCAGTCAGCACAGAGCCCGACACGGGGCTCGAACCCGCAAACCACGAGACCATGACCTAAGCGAAAGTCGGATGCTTAACCGACTAAGCCACCCAGGCGCCCCTCAAATTAAGTAGTCTTGAATGTTGAAGATTCATTTGCCCTTCCTATTATTTCTTGCCATTTTTTTTTTCATTTTTAAGATTAAAATAATTTTTAAACTTTATTTATTTTGAGGGAGAGAGTGAGCAGGGGAGGGGCAGAGAGGAGAGAGATAATCCTAAGCAGGCTCCACACTGTCAGCGCAGGGCCCTGCTCTGGGCTCAAACTTATGAACTGTGAGATCATAAACTGAGCCAAAATCAAGAGTTGGACACTTAACTGTCTGAGCCACCCAGGTGCCCCCATTTTTAAGATTTTTAAAACCAGTACACTTAAGAGATTTGACTTAATTTTGTATTTCTAAAAAGTATTATAGAGGCAACTTTTTAAAAAAATGTTTATTTTTGAGAGAGTGTAAGCAGGAGAGGAGCAGAGATAGAGAGGCACAAAGGATCTGAATCAAGCTCCGTGCTGACAGTAGTGAGCCTGATGGGGGCTCAAACTCATGAACCATGAGATCATGACCTGAGCCCAAGTCAGATAGTTAACCTATTGAGTCACGCTAGTGCCCCAGGCAGCTTTTTTGCCCTGTCTGTCTGTCTTTATCTATCTATCTATCTATCTATCTATCTATCTATCTATCAAGAGGGAGGGAGTGTGTGAGTGGAGGGGCAGAAGAAGAGAGAGAGAGAGAGAGAGAGAGAGAGGGAATCTTAAGCAGTTCCATGCTTAGCCCTGAGCCTGATGATGCAGAAGGAGAGGAGACTGATCCCACAACCCTGGGATCATGATGTGAGCCAAAATCAAGAGTCAGATGGTCAACCAACTGAGCCACCTAAGAGCTCTAGGCAGCTTTTTTGAATGATCATTTTGTGTTCTTCTAGCTACCTTTTTCTAGGTTACCTACTTTCATTAACTTTAATTTTTTAAACGTTTATTTTTGAAAGAGATAGAACATGAGGGGAGGAGGGGTGGGATGTAGAGAGAGGGAGACACAGAATCCAAAGCAGGCACCAGGCTCCAAGCTGTCAGCATAGAGCCTGACACAGGGCTTGAACTCTGGAACCATGAGATCATGACCTGAGCTGACGTCAGATGCCCCTCATTAACTTTAAAGATAACCAATATTCTGGGGGTACCTGGGTGGCTCAGTCAGTTAAGTGTCTCTTGATTTTGACTCAGGTCATGATCTCATGGTTTGTGAGTTTTGCCCTGCATCGGGCTCCATGCTGATGATGTAGAGCCTGCTTGGGGATCTCACTCTCCGTCTCTCTCTGCACCCCCCTATTCTCTCTCTCTCTCTCTCTCAAAATAAAGAAACTCTTTAAAAAGTTAAAAATAACCAATATTTAGCTATTTTGTCTAAAAGACACTTGTACTCAAAAGATAGCTGTCCTAGCAAGAAATATTCAAGGCACTGTGTCATCTTGATCTCTTAACTAAGGGTACATCAATTTCAGATGGAAAATGGTGGATATTCATGTTGAGTTTTGTGTGATGCTTATTACTGTGTGAATTAGGGACCTTGACAAAAGATGATTCTCAGCTGCAATACAACAGGTTTGCCAATGACTGGTGTATAACACATACTCAGCTTGTGTGTACTGAGCAAGGAAGTGAGATTCTGAGACAGAAACCTAGTACCACCACTCGTAGTAGATTCTCTCACTATTGAACCATGTCAACCATCAAGAAGGAGATATTTGCCTGAAATTTTAAACAAAGAATTAAACGGGATGAAATAGACTGCTATTGGTAAAACTAATGAGCTTCTCACCTAGGAAAGTATGCTGAATTTGTCTGGGGATCTAAAACAGGTATGGCAAATCCAGCATGGTGCATCCAACCCCCTACGTTGGCCAATGCAAATTCTCCAAATTGATCGCTGAGTCTTTTTGGTTTGAGCTGGGAAGTGACTCTAGAATCCTTTTTTTTTTTTTAATTTTTTTCATGTTTTATTTATTTCTGAGAGAGAGACAGCATGACCAGGGGAGGGTCAGAGAGAGAGGGAGACACAGAATCCGAAATAGACTCCAGGCTCTGAGCTAGCTATCAGCACAGAGCCCAACGCGGGGCTCAAACCCATGAACCGTGAGATCATGGACCTGAGCCAAAGTCAAACGCCCAACTGACTGAGCCACCCAGGCGCCCCTCTAGAATCCTTCTTAACACAGCGTACCAGTTATCTACTACTGTTTGAGCTGTGTTGGCAAACGCCAGTCGCAATTTTTGCTCTCAAAGCTGGATCCGTTCTTTACCTGAGATAGTTTCAGGGCTCTCATTAATGAACACAGGAGGACAAAGAAGTTAAGGTCTCCACAATAGAACATTCCTAGCTTTCTGGCGATGGGAAAGAGACATCTGGGCCTCATTTGGACAGACTGATTTAAAGGCATTGTGATATCATTCTCTAGCTTAGAGGATTTTATCAACACTGTATGACCGTGTTTTCTTTTTTTTTCTTTTTTTTTTAATTTTTTTTTTTAATTCATTTCTGAGAGAGAGACAGCATGAGCAGGGGAGGTTCAGAGAGAGAGGAAGATACAGAATCTGAAACAGGCTGTGAGCTAGTTGTCAGCACAGAGCCTGATGTGGGGCTGGAACCCACGAATCGTGAGATCATGACCTGAGCCGAAGTTGGACGCCCAACCGACTGAGCCACCCAGGTGCCCCTGACCGTGTTTTCTTTTGCAAGATCTGAGTTTGATCTTCTGGGTTTGGGGAGCCATCCTGATCCTGCGTTGGAGCCCAAAGCACTTCTGAGCAAGAGCTGTGTCTCCTCTGAGCCCGTTCATCTTGAGGATGAATGGCAGGGAGCCAGGAGGCATCCTGGAATGGGAATCCAGAAAGCTGGGGAGCTATGGACCAGCCAGTCTCTTAGGGCAAATCTCCCCCCCTAACCCCCACCACCTCTGATTTGTCACTTACACATTAAGGCTATTGGGTCAAGTAAGTGATTCTCAGTGGGGGTGCTACTACATCCAGGCACTTAATGGAAGTGCTTGGGAACGTTTTGGTTGTCACGACGACTGGGAGATTGTTACTGGCATTGAGCTGGTGGGGTCGAGGATGATAGATGTCTAACTAGGGGGAGCACAGCCTCACTCAACAAAGTATTTTCCTTTAAACTGTGTGATTTCCAAACGTCCCATAGGATATTGGTGTGATGAAATTCCTATTTATAATGAACTGAATCTACAATCTAACTTAGTTTTACATGTAAAGGCAAAAAAGTTTTGTTTTTTTTCCCCCATAGTTTCCAGAAATATAATTGCCATGAGACTTGAGGGCTGGTTTGTTTCTTTAGGAATTATTGTTCACCAGTTTAGAAAAGCACATAATCAGTGCAAGGCAGAACCTGCATTTGAATGGCCATTACAGCCCACCTGTATCGATCTGACTTTGAAAAATTATATATATAATTCTGTAGGTAGATTATAGTTTCTATGGATTTCATTTCAGATGGGAAGAGGCAACGCAAAATATTTGTTGTAAGAAGGCTGTGTTGGATCTGATTGGGCTATAATCCATTGTTCTAAAGATTCCCCCAGAGATCCTTCTTGAGCTCTAACACCCTCTGGGGCTGTGAGAGTTGAAAAGAGATTCACCTGGCATGAAAAATGGAAAACATGCAGCAGAAATGGATCAAGGCAAATCAATGTCCCCAAATTAAGTAGAGTCCGTAGCAGTAGCATGCTACACTACAAGCCTGTAGTGTAGGCCTTGATTTTGGACTCCGTGTCCACATAGGATTCAAGATCAGAACCCCTTCCTTATGTAGCTATGTGAATCTTAACTCAGCACGGACCATACTGTACGTGGAAGCTTCACTCACGGCCCCTTTCCTCCTATCTGAAATCCTTCTTCCAGCCCTGTTTCCACGATGTCATTTTAGCAGAATTAAACCTGAACAGCTCAAAATCATATAATTAATTACATTCAGCTTCAATTACAATTACTAATTGATCAAAGCTTGCTAGCACAACACTTTCATTATTTGGCAGACAATTATTGAGCGCCTACTTTGTGCTGGGAATAAAGTAGGAAATGGTCAATTTCTCCCGAGGTGGGAGGATGGGGTGGGGGTTAGAGTTATTGTCATGAAAGGCCCCCTAGGGACTTAGGGTGGGGGCAAGGGGCAGGTGGGCAAGTCCTGCCAGCTTAGTAGTTCACTTATGAATGTTTATATGCTAAAAACCTTACATGTGTCACCCTCAGAGGTTATACAGGCTGGTTTGAGGCCAGGTGACACATATTCTATCCTAGGTGTCTCTGGGTTTTTCCTGGACTGTGGAATAATAATTAGTTAAGAAATTAATAGATTGTACAAACACCTCCCCCTAAGGTACTCTTAATCATGACACTGGTCTTTCCATTCATAACCCTCTCTCTCTCGGGGTTCTTTTCTGTCTGTCACAGAAGGCCTGGCTACGGGGACCTCACTATGCATTCTTGTTAAATGCAGAATCTGATTTAGTAGGTGGCCACATGTGTCCTCTGACCTCACACCCCTCTGGAATCCGGAGACATAAAAGAGGGGCCAGGAAGGGGGAATAGGACTCCAGTCTGGGAACCAGTGATATCTCCGCTTTTATCATTTTTTCTTGGCTGTCTCCCCTCCTACCAGCCTGCAATTTTTTTTTTACTTGGGGTTGGGTGGGGAGAAGTGTCAGAGAGCAGAGAAGGGCGGGGGAGTCTTATTCTTAGTCCTAATATTTTCTCCCAGATCCTTTGCTTAAGTTTGGAGTCTATTGCATTCCCTGAGGGAAGATCCACATAGCTAGCTTTTCGAAATCCAATGCCAGTAAGAGACCCCCTCCCCAACCTCCCCTTCTGGAAGCCTCTGCTCTTCCCAGGCATTCAGCAGAGAGGAGCCTGGTGGCCTTCGCCCAAGAGCCTGGTGGCCACCGCCTGGGCGAAGCAGGGGTGCCTAAGATCTCTCACCAGGAAATCCTGTCTGCTTTGTTTATTTATGGTAATTTTGAAGTTTAGGCAATTCTCTGCCTTCTAGTTATGCTGGGCGTGTGTTGTTGTGTAGCTTTAATTTCTTGTTTTCTCTTGTTTCTGGAGGAAACCTAGGGGGCGGGTCACATAAGGGCAGACATCCTCTGGCAGGTGGGAGGTGAAGGGGATAGGAGGCAGAGCGGCCATTTATTTTATTTTATTTTATTTTATTTTACTTTTTTAAAATTTTTGAATGTTTTTTTTTTAAATTTATTTCTAGGAGAGAGAGAGAGAGACAGCATGAGCAGGGGAGGATCAGAGAGAGAGGGAGACACAGAATTGGAAATAGGCTCCAGGCTCTGAGCTGTCAGCACAGAGCCCGACGCAGGGCTCGAACCCACGAACCTTGAGATCATGACCTAAGCGAAAATTGGATGCTTAACTGACTAAGTCACCCAGGCACCAAAGGGGCCATTCAATATCCTGCCAGTTGGAAAGTGTTTCACAAAGTTTGTGTGGTACTTGCCACACAGAGCTGGATTAAAATTCTGGACCTGCCCTCTATTATTATTATTATTATCATTACTGTTACTATTATTCATTCACTATCTCAAAGAAACTCATCCTTGACAAGTGTACACTCTGATAAGCATGGCTTAAAGAGGCCTGGTATTTTTTTTTTTAAGTTTTTATTTAAATTCCAGTTAGTTAACATACAGTATAATATTAGTTTCATGTGTACAATATAGTGATTCGATACTTCCATACATCACCCAGTGCTCATCACAAGTCATCACAAGTGCCCTCCTTAATCCCTATCACCTATTTCACCCGTCCCCCCCATCCCCCCACCTCCCTTCTGGTAACCATTAGTTTGTTCGCTGTAGTTAAGAGTCTGTTTCTCAGTTTGAAGGAAGCCTTATATTTTAATATTAAATTTTTTCCTTTCATTCTCTTAGGTGGTAGCAGTAACGAATTTCCGGGCTTGGTTTTGAATCCTGATTAAATTCCTAGTCTACTGCCTTGCATACTGTGAGTAGGTGCTCAGTAAATACTTGAAGATAGTTCATATTTTCTATTGCAATCCAAAAATAGTGGGGGCATCTTTTGAATTCTCTTTCTGTTTAGCGTATGCACTCAGGCACACCCCATTTTTAAACCACATTCAGCAAGGCTTTCAGTAAGTTTAGAATGTAACTCTCTACTCTTTGTAACAAGTTACTACAAACAGAGAGTAAAGATAGCAGACTTTTTTTTTTTTTCCATGCTTTCTGTGGCTCCGGAGTCCCACAGCTTGTGGTCTCACAAGGCCATATTCAAGGCTGGGAAGTGTCAGCCTGGCTGTGTTCTTTTTTGAGGCTTGGGCTCCTCTTCCAAGTTCATTCAGGTTGTTGGCAGAATTCAGTTCCTTGTGATTATAGGATAGGGGCCCCCAGCTCTCACAGGCAGTTTGCACAGGCCGTTTGCTTCTTCAAGGCCAGCAGGAAAGTATCTGTCTAACCTCAGGAAGGACTCTGACCCGCCCCTCAAGGGCTCACCTGATTAAACCAGGCCCACCAGGATAATCTCCATTTTGGTTAGTTCTGATTCAACCATACTGCAAAATCCTTTAACATAACGGAATTATGAAGTGGCATCTCATCATATCCACGGTCTCACCCACATCTACAGAAGGGGATCATACAAGATGGGTTGTATTGGGGGTGGGGGAATCTTGGGGGCCATGTTAGAATCAGCCTATGACCACACGTGTTTTCCACTTGTCTATGGCAGTCCAGCAGATATTTTTACAAATACTCCAAAATGTGTTTCTAGGTTGGAGTGGAGATACTCTGGGCCTTGTTGAGGGCAGTGCCTCATAAGCACTTTGTGGTGCTTCTGAGCACCATAAAGTCGATGGCATTAATAGTTTCTAGATGCCAGGTACCCGACAGAGGAGAGCTGAGGTGTGGACCTGTGCATTCCGACTCTCGGGCCTGCTCTTAACCGCCGTGTCTTAAACAGGGTTTAGAAAAATATGCACTGACAAACGAATGCATGATAAATGATTTAAAATGACGATCATGATGGCAAATTGTATGCCTGGCTTGATTCCTCTCCCTCTCTCCGGCTCTCTGTGCCCCCTCCCCCGCCCGCTCTCTGACATAAAACGCTTGGTTACTCAAGGCCACAGTAACAGGATGCTAAGTAAACAGTACCACCCCCCTCCCTTTTCTTTTCAAGACGAGAAAATGAACAGAGCATTAAGGGAGGAGGCTGTCGCTGCGGTTCGGAGGGCTGGCGGGCCTGTGCGGTGGCCGTGAGGCTGGCGGGCGCCTGGCCCAGACCCCGGCGGGTGGTTGGCGGTCACCGCCACCCGAGAGGACGCTCCGCTCTGCTCCCACCGCGAGCGGTTAGCTGTCGCCAGCGCCTTTTCCTGGGCGCCAGGATGTCCCTGGCCCGGCGCGTGTCCGGAGTAGACAGTGGGACCCGCCGTGGCCCCTACGGAAACGGGCTCCGAGGCACAGAGGACGGGAAGTCAGGCAGCCGGGGCTCGGCACTGCCTCCCTGCCCTTCCCACGCCACCGTCTCCCCTCAAACCAGGGCTCGGTTTCTGACCTCCCGCAAGCCGCTCGAGACCCCGCCGGGTGGGCTCGCCCGCCTCCCCTCTCGCCGTGAGCGACTGCAGTACTGGGCCTGCTCGCCAGGGGTCGCAAAGTCCTGGCTCCCGGGGTCAGGCCGGTTCCGGCTCCTGTAGCTGCTCCGGGAATTTGTACACACATAGTGTTAGCATATTAAGCCAATAGAAATAAATTTTGTGGGTTTTTTTTTTTTTGCTTCTTTAAAGAACGACGAGCTCCCCTATGTTTTGTAGAAACATGCAGCTCTTTTATATTTGTTCAGAGTACACACAAGGAATAGGCGGCCTTTCCCTCTCAGAACTCATTGCACGTGGCTTAGACTAGAGCTACCTCTCCCCCACCCCCATACGCAGGAGTCAGAACACAGCCCAGCCCTCGCCAACTGGGTCATCTCGTTCCTCTGACCACATTCATGGGTTAGGCACGGTTGCATGAGCTGTACTGGACCAGTCCAACCAAGTACCCTCTGAAACTTTCCTCTTCTCAATTTCTGGGGAGAGGTGCTCTTCCTTCTGAGGCTGAGCTGGCCTCTGGCTGCTGACAGCTGTTCTTATCCCTAGAGATAAGAATCTTGTCTGAGAAATGGAAATGCAGGCAGAGCCCTAGTGATATCAGCTGAGCTCCTGGATACCACTATGCCTGAAGCCTTTGCTGCTGCATGTTGTGAGTATATATAAAAATACCACCCCGCCCCCTTTTTTGGCTTAAGCTGGGATCAGCTGGTATTCTGTCCCATGTGACTGAAAAGTTCTTATATAAGAATTGACATTCTGGAAAGTTCTACCATGTGCCAGGCACTGGGCTTTAAAAACTTACCTGTTTTAATCTTTTGTTTAAGGGCCTTGCATGGTAAGCATGATTAGTCTTATATCAGTCTTACAAGCTGGGAGAGGGAGGCTGAGAACAGCTAAGTAGTAGAGTAGATATCCTGTGCCCTGAACTGGTGTGATACTTATTATCTTTGCTCTTCCTTGGTATTTGGGGTCATACTACCTGGTAGCATTATTTCACCTCTCCATGTACTTATGTTTGACCAAACTGTCTAAATTGTAAAATTCTCGATGGCAGGGGTCATGACTCTGTTTGCTGACCCCAGTGCCATTACCACTATGCAAGCAGTAACACCTACCATTGGGTGAGGGACATCATAAATCTTGAACAAACTCTTACTGAACTCATAACATGTCCATGGCCCTTCACTAAAGCCTTGTCATAGTACAGGTCATGGAAGAGGAGACCTGTAGTATGCAGTTGCACTTTCTGAGCTAAACAGACTCTGCAATCACTATAACCAATTTTCCCCAGGAGTTGATCCCCATGAATCTCTATCATTCATTCATTCAATATCCATCCATTCTTATTTTTAACAAACTTTTTCTGAACATTAACATATACCAATGATAAGATTCAGGATACTGAGTGAATAAGACATGACTCCTGCCTTCAAGGATCTTAATTGTACTTACCTTTTAATTCCCCCGAAGCACATTTCCCAAATCATTGGCAAGTCATTGTTGGAATGGCTGACCACCTCTCTGGATGGTTCATCACTGGGGCTCAAGCATTATCCAGGAAGGGAAGGGCAGCCCCTATAGTGGACTTCAGCTAACTAAGCCCTACTTCAACCAACAGGGCTGCCACATGCACAGTTTCAGGGGGCACCATTCGCATAGACTGATGACATTCTTAGAAGTTGAGCAGTACACAGCCTGTACAGCTGTACACAGCCTAACCAAACAAGACTCCTTGATGCTGCCCCTTCCTGTTCACAGTCACATTGGTAGAGCACTTTTACAGTTTATAAGGAATCCTATGTACATTATATCAGTTGAACTAAGAAATTATATTTTGGTTCCCATAATGCAATCTCTCTACCCTTCACCCCATGGGATTCTCCGTTGGCTCCATGAGCTTCCTGTAGCCCCCTCTCAGCCGGTGACAGCTCAGCTGAACTGGTGACAATTACCAAGCTCCAAGTCCCATTACCAGCCCCAGGCTTCCTTCCGCCCTACAGCACTTACCTGGAATTAGCTGTGGTCGCAGCTCGGCAGAGGTGACTGTGCTGGTGATTACAAACGTACTTCTTGTTTGTCTTTTCAGCCCCGAAATCCTGTCAGTGAGGAGAAGCGATAATAGCTGTTATTAAGTTCTTTCTGGGTAATGTAATTCAGGAGTCAGGAGGCAGCTTGGTCATTTATGTCTTTGAAAAGCTTAGAATAATTTTCAGTGTCATTATCCCCCATTTTAAAGAGCCAGGCTCCAATATAAAAATATATACCCGGCCACTTCTGTGAGTAGATATAGACACACATGTGCTCCTCGGTGTGCCGTGTGGACACGTGGACGCAAAGGTTATGGACAGGTGTGTGGAGAAATCAGCGCAACCTTTAGCTTCTTTTTTTCCTGTTAGGTTTTAACTGTATTTTCCTCCTTATTAGGTTTATGTTTTCTACAAATGAAGTTTCCGAATTAAATTTTATTCTTGACCTCTCCCCTGACATGTTGTGGAGTCTCCGTTTTTACTAATAATTCTAGTGCCAAAAAGAGAAGAACCCTAGTACTGACCATGCATCCAGGACGGGCAGCGCCCCCCCTATGGGGACCACATTTTTAGCTGCCCAGGCTTCTCCACAGCTCCCCTTTTCAAGTCCCTAGTTCTTAGTAATCTTCTTGGAGCTGTTGATTCCATCAGAAAAGTCTGTCTGGCAGGCCCCAATTATTTGCTGACTTTTCCACGTGGCCTTGTAGCCTCTGTCCTATGTGCTTATCTCCCTTGACTATAGACTATGGAATTTCCAAGCCCGAAGGAACTCGGGGGATTATGTGAGCCAGCCCCCTCTTTGCACAGTGGGGCAGGGGACAGTCAGAGTGCACAGTAACCAGACCAAAGGTCCTGGGAGTTAGTAGCAAAGCCAGGACAGGAACCCATGCTGGTCCTCTGCCCAGAGCTCATTCTGGTAACGTGTTTCAGCCCCTCGGAAGGCCACATTGCCTTGCTCCTTGTATGCTCTTCCCAAATTTCTTGGTGAGCACGGAGATGGAGATTGTAGATGGGACCGTCCACAACCCTGGGACAGTCCTGATCACCTCTCATCGAAGCAGTCGTAGTAAAAACACAAAGACTAAAGCCCAGCTTCAGACCCCAGTTTTGCCAAATGGCCCCAGGCAAGTCCTTAAACCTTTCGTACTCACTTGGTTGTCTGTAAAATTAGGAATAGTAATGGCATTGAACAATCAGGTTGTTGTAAATGAATACATACAGGGTACCTGATGTGTTTTATGCATCGGCTGTTACTCTTAACTGTCACCTGCTCTACAGCGTTTTCATCCTGTTCTCACTCAACTCTTCATCTCCAGGTTAGACACTTACCACGGCTTGTGAGTTTGTATCTCCTGTCTAGAGCTTTACCTCCTTCCTCCAAGGTAATTTCATCCACTCCCATGGCTTCCCAAAGCTACATCTCCTAGTCTTGTTTACATGAGTATCCTATAGCCCATATTTTAGCTTTGTTCATTCATTTATTCACATAGATATTTACAAAGTGCCTATTACACTCCAAGCACCGTTCTAGGTGCTAGGGATTTAGCAAAGAAAAAAAAAAAGGCTTGAAATCCTCATTCTCATGGACTTTACAGTCCTAGTTGGGAGGGGAGAGGTTGTGGTGTTGGCGGACAGAGGCTCAAATCTTGTCATAATGAGAAAGCAGGAAGAGGGGATGGGACTTTCTGGAGGGAGGGCAGAAGTGACTAAGTTAAATAAGAAAGGCTTCCTCAATGAGATGGCATTTGAACCCTGAAGAGATGAGGGAGCTGGCAGCTCGACTATCTAGGAGATCATTCCAGGCAGAAGGAATAGCAAATGCAAAAGCCCTGAGGCTGACGTGTGCTTGGTGGATTTGAGGTACAAGGAGGCTTGTATAACTGGAGTGGAGAATAGAAAGGGAAAGCAGGAGAAATAAGATTGGAGGCTTGTCGGCCAGGAGGGCAAATCAAGAAGGGTTTGGTAGGCTATCATAAAAGCTGGAAGGTACTTAGAGTAATATGGGAATCCAGTGGGCTGTTTAGACTAGAGTGACTTGATGTGACATGTTTGTTTTTTTAATCTTTATTTTGAGGGGGAGAGAGAGAGAGACAGAGTGCAAGCAGGGAAGGAGCAGAGAGAGGAAGACACAGAATCCGAAGCAGTTTCCAGGCTCTGCTGACAGCACAAAGCCTGACGCGGTGCTCAAATTCATGAATAACAAGACTGTGACCTGAGCTGAAGTCAGATGCTACTCCCACTGAGCCACCCAGGCGCCCCATGTGTGACTTGTTTTAGTGGAATACTTTTGGCAGGGATGCTGTGAGTAGTTGGTAGGGAGTAAGAGTGAAAGCAGGGAGATCATTTGGAGGCCACTATAAGCCAGGACCCATGATGGGGCTGCAAACATCGTGTTCTGGATAGACCTTTAAAGAAGATCCAGTAGGTTGCTGAGGATTGGATGAGGGGTAATGGGGAATAGGAATCAAGGAGGACTGCCTGGTTTGTGGCCTGGGCAGCTGGTTAGATGGTGCTCTGTTATTAACTGAGATAGAACAGTGGGTGGTGAAGGTTCTTTTTTTTTTTTTTTTTTTTAATGTTTAAAAAAAACCCAGAGCCTGATGTGGGGCTCAGACTCATAAACCATGAGATCATGACCTGAGCCAAAATTCAGACACTTCACTGACTGAGCCACCCAGGTGCCCCAAAGTTTCTGTTTTTTCAGAAGGGAAGAGTTGAGTTTGGTTTGGACATAGTTAGTCTGAGATGACTTTTAAATATCAAGTGGGGATTTTGAGTGGGGAGAGGTTGGAGCTAGAGATATAAATTTGGGAAACTCAGTGTAGAAATGTTGAAAGCCATGAGCCTGGACAAGATCATAGGTGAATGGATATCAATCAAGAAGGTTTGAAGCCTGAGGTGCAAGGCAACCAGATAGTACAGAGTTGGGGAGATGAGATGGAACAGACAGAAGGAAGTGTGAGTTAGGAAAAGGAGCACAGTATGAGCTCTGGAAGCCAAAGACAAACAAAGAAGAGGCATGGCCATTTTTGTTAAATGTTGCTAGTAGTATAAATAAAAGAATCAAAGGTTGACGACTGGATTTGGCAACGTGGAGGTCTTTGGTGACCTGGTGTGATTAGGGGACTGGAGTCTAAGCCTTGAGGTTGCAGCTCTGTGACAGTAAGCCAGTGGTACAATGCACAGAGAAAACAATCCTCATGGCTTCTTCTTCTTCTTCTTTTTTTTAATGTTTATTTATTTATTTTTGAGAGAGAGAGCATGAGCAGGGGAGGGAGAGAGAGAGAGGGAATGAGAGAATCCCAAGCAGGCTCTGTGCTGTCAATGCAGAGCCTGATGTGGGGCTTGAACTCACAAGCATTGAGATCATGACCTGAGCCAAATCAATAGTCAGATACTTAACCAACTGAGCCACTCATGTGCCTCTATCCTCATGGCTTCTAAACACATGAAAAGATGTTCACTGTCACTGAATGAATGAAATGCAAATTAAATGGCACTAAGATACCTTTTCCACCTAAGGGATTAGTCAAAAGACAAAAAATTTAGTAATACACTGTGTTGCTTACGCTATGAGGAAAAGTGGCAGTTTCCAACTTTGCTGATAGAAATGCAAATTGGTATAAATCTATGGAAGAGTTTATCAGTCTTCAGTTCAGGAAATCAGAACCATTTGAGGTATTTCAAGCAGAAAGGGATTTAATAAAGGAACTCAGATGATGGAGTCCATTGGAAGGACTAGAAGAACAAAATTTAGGATGATAGGATTATGCATGGGTTTCTCTCTCTCTCTCTCTCTCTCTCTCTCTCTCTGTTTTGTTCACACTACCCCAAGCTGTGATTAAGAGGTCTGGAAACCCATTGCTGCCATCCAGAGATTAGGAAGTCGCAGCTAAATTCACAGCTGCCTTGTAGCCCTCAAGCCAGTGATAGGCAGGCTACTGCAAAACTCACAGTGGCCAAAGGCTATGTGTGTTGGCTGCCATCAGGGCCAGATTAAGAACAGCCTCTACCCCTTAGTCTTTCGTGTTTCACTGTGAGCACACCTCACTGGCAACAATTGGTTATATACGAAACCAAACCCAACTTCCAGTTGGGAAGGAAATCTGGGAAGTGTTGTTCCTGAGTCTGTGATATGTATCATATCTCCCTGTGGGAGAATACAGGAGGGCATTGGAAGGGGTGCTGAGTGACAGTAGATAGCATCTCATATGATCCAGCCATTGGGCTTCCCAGCATCCATATGTGCCCTGTTGTCCATATTTAAATTCCCCACACAACAATACAACAACAACATGTTTCCATCTAAAAGAAAGCATAGTTACACAAAATAATGCAAACAAGAAGGTAGCCACTCTGTCCCCAAAGAGGAAAGACCTGAAGACTCATTAGTCATGGTGTCCATCTCTGGCTGGTGTTTTTTCACCTTCTAGTTCAGTCACAACCCATCTGATATTCTAAAGACTAAATTATAAAGTCAGCTACCACAAACACTCTTTATATAAAATAATAAGGGGAGGAAAGAGGAAGAAAATACCTTCCTGTCTCTGCCATCTATCCCTTACTCCTTTCTCCCTCAGCCAGCATTCAGCTATTCAGGGTACAGTATCTGGTGGAATGATCCAAGCCTGCCTTCCTGAAGGATGTACTCACTTGGTGATTCTGCCTGCTTTTGGTTACTGTAGGTTTCAATTACTTTTCCTAATGGACGTAGAGGTACATGTAGGCATCCCAAAGAATCCTGTCATTCCAGACATATTCCTCTCAGGTCACCACTGAGTAGCATCAGTCTTATTTTCCCTTGACAGTTAAGATCACTCAGAACTGAATTCTGCCAATGACTTTAATGAGGTTAGAAGAGGAGCCTGGGCTCCAGATGGAAATGGAGCCTGCTGACACCTTGATTTTAGCTTTGTGATACCCTGAGCAGAGAATGTAGCAATGCCATGCCTGACTTCCCACCTGCAGAACTGTGAGCTAATAAGTAGGTGTTGCTTTAAGCCTCCAAGTTTGTAGTAATTTGTTGCACAGCAATAGAAAACTAATACACATTCGGAGATGAGAAAGCTACAGGAACCCAATGTTCAAAATTAGTATCATTAATAGTGGGACAAGTAGACATTACTTAAGGATGTGATAAGAAGTTCAATGGAAAGTTCACAGCATCACTTTAAACTATTTTGACCAGTGGTGTTAAATCTGAATCAAGCCAAGCTTTCAGATTACATGACTGTTTGCATTTGTCAAAATGCAAAGAACTGTAAAGTAAAAAGGATGATGTTTACTATATATAAATTATACTCAATAAGTCTGACCTGAAAAACCCTTTTGATCTACCTCATTTTATAGGAAATACCAGGGATAACTAAATGGCAGCCTAAGGAAATAGATGTATTTAGAATGTGGGACATTCTACATGACAGCTGGCCTGATCTCTTCAGAGAGTCAATGTCGTGAGGGGTGTTGTCCCAAATAAGACAAGATTTAAGAGGCATAATGAATAAATACATTGCATGCACCTATTGGATCCTGGTTTCAAAGAAGTAACTATAAAATGTATTTTTAAGATAGTTGTAGAAATTTGAACATGAAGTGAATTTTAGGTGATATTAGGAAATTATTGCTACTTTTGTTAGGGATATTATTGGTGAAGATACGTATTAGGGGTGAATTGTCATGATCTTTTTAATTTACCATAAAATGATTCAATTATGAGGCAAAAAAATGGCAAGATATTAATGATGGCTGAAACTGGGTGGATAGTATATAGGTGTTCATTGTATTCTCTTTTTAGTTGTTTTTTTCTTAAAATTTTTTTAATGTTTTATTTATTTCTAGAGAGAGAGAGAGAGACAGTGTGAGCAGGGGAGGGTCAGAGAGAGAGGGAGTCACAGACTCTGAAACAGGCTCCAGGCTCTGAGCTGGCAGTCAGCACAGAGCCCGACGCGGGCTCGAACCCACGAACTGTGAGATCATGACCTAAGCGAAAGTCGGACGCTTAACCGACTAAGCCACCCACGCGCCCCTTTCTTAAAATTTTTTATACTTTATTTTTGAGACAGAGACAGAGCATGAGTGGGGGAGGGGCAGAGAGAGAGGGAGACAGAGAATCTGAAACAGGGTCCAGGCTCTGAGCTGTCAGCACAGAGCCTGATGCAGGGCTTGAACCCACGAACCATGAGATCTGACCTGAGCTGAAGTCAGACGCTTAACTGACTGAGCCACCCAGGCGCCCCTATTATATTCTTTTCTTTCCTGCATGTGTGAGATTAAAACTGAAATTACACTGAAACAAACAAAGGGCAGATGAAGGCTGTTCCTGGACCTAGCCAGCTGCTCTACCCAGCCTGGAGATCTAAAGTGGATGATGGATGGACTGCACAATATGGAGCCTTATAGCAAAAAGTCATATGTACTGAAACAGACACCTCAGCGACTGCCACTGGCAAATGAAGAAGGGCTTTCTGTCTTCCTTCCATCTTCCAAATCACGGGTATGTGACTGGCCGGTCTGAATCCAGAACCTTGTTGGCCAGGGGCACTTTAGCATTCAGGTAAGGGAGCTGAGCCTTCAGAGCCCTGCACTTGCTCAGGCATTGCCCTGGGAGAGCCCTGGTGTGTTCACGTGGTCATGTGCTCTTGTGACTGTCTTTGCAGAAGATACTCAAACTGCAAATGGCTTAGCTTGCTATTTCTCCTCTGCTTTTCCTTGTGTCACACTTTCCCTTGGGTTGGCTGGTATTGGAATGGCCATGGAAATTTGGGGGACCCAGCCAGGAGGAAGTGGAACGGGGGATGCATTTAGTTCCTGTTTAATTGGATATGCCTCTGTGGTTTGCAGGCATTTTCTCATCATCCTTTTGTGAGAATGGCTTCCGTGAACACCCCTGCCGCTCACAGGGCCTGCTCCCTTGGCTTCAGATACCAAGTAATATCCCAATGTGAACATGTCCTATGGCCAGCATCAGAAGTCTTTGGTAGTGGTAGAGGAAAAAAAGTTAAAATATATGGAGCTAGCAGCTAGTCTGTGTAATATTCTCCCACTTACGAGATATATAAAATTGCAGTTGGAGAAGTTGGTACTCACTGATGCCAGGTAAAATGGGAACTTTCTCCTATTGGGAACTTGCTCAATAACTTAGCTTATATATTTATAAACATACCAGATATATTTTTTGATGGGCATTATGAATCATAGTCTTTATCAGAATTCCTATATTTGTAGGGCAAAATCCGTAGTAGTACTAGAAATAGTATGTCTCACATGTTTTATGAATTTCAACTATCAACAACAATGATAAATTTTAACGAGCCATGCTGAGGGAAAAATTCAATTATCATTTTATTTATTTTCCAGGAGGTATTACAAAAATCTTGTCCTGTGATAAAGTGATCAAAGATCATGTAGCCAAAAAAAGTAAGGAAAAAACCTATTATAAAGATAAGGTGGGTGGTTGAGGGGTTATAATATTATTTTTCCCAGATGTTGTGATGTTTGTTATTTCAGCTTTTAAAAATTTATATCTATTATTTTTTTCCACTCTAAATGGGTATTTGTAATTTTGTATTCTTTTACTTAAAGAAGGCCTCCACAGTTGGATAAGCTTTCAGCAGAGGGTGGCAGAACAGAAAGAGAGATTCCTCGTCCCTCTTGACATTTGGGAGCCCATGGCAGCTCTGGACGGCCCACCACCAGACTCTTTTTATTTGAAGGAGAAACAAATCTCTATCTTGTTTAAGTGACCATTATTTTGGTTTTTCTGTTATGAGCAACCAAACAGAATCTGAGCTGATATGCCTGTTGTCTCAGCAGTTCTACTTACAGGAATTTATTCTACAGATATACTGGCACATATACACAATGATGTATGGTCAAGGTCATTCATTGCAGCAGAAGATGGGAAACAGTCTGTATGTCCATCAATGGAGGCTGGTAAATAAATTACATGCATCCATACAGTGAGATAGTAAGCATCATATATTAGGAGGAAGCTTGTCATATCGATATGAAATGATCTCTAAGCTGTCCTGCTAAGAGAAAAAATAAGTATAGGACAGTGTAAATGCTGTGCTATTATTTGTGTAAAATATAGATGTACATATACATATATACATGTATATGTATTTATATATAGGCTTCTGGTTTCTCTATAGGCAACTAGGTGGCTGAGGACAGGAGTCAGAGGCAGACTTTTCTCTGTTTCTTTTTGAGTAATCATTATGAGCTTTATTTTAAAATAAATAAAATTAAAGCTAGAAAGCATTCTTTTTTTAATACAATTTATTGTCAAGTTGGCTGACATACAGTGTGCTCTTGGTTTTGTGGGTAGATTCCCGCGATTTATCGCTTAATACCCGTATAACAAAACATATTGTTTGTTATAAAAAACTTCTTTTCAGATTGAAAAAAAAAAAAATCCCAGAAGTCACCTGTAAATAGAAATGCCATATTCCTGGATTGCTCAGGACAGTCTTGGTTTATGCCTCTTATTCTGGTGTAATTATCATCACTACCTGACTTCACTCTCAGTGGTGTTCCACCTTGAATAGTAAACGGTCTGGGCCGCATACAGAGTGCCTCACAGCCCACAAGTCCAGCCCACTACACTTAACCGCGGTGAGCACTGAGTAATGTACAGAATTGTGGAACCACTGTGTTGTACACCTGAAACTAATATAGCATTGTATGTCAACTATACTGCAACAGTAAATATATCAATAAAAGAAAAAAGTAGTCTGGCCCAACCTGTGATGAAACTGATCCCATTTCTTTGGCTGGTGACCAGATGAAGTGGTTGGCTTGAGTTTAGGGGCCTTGAGTTGAAGAAAAATGTGGCTTTTTAAT
This sequence comes from Proteles cristata cristata, assembly GCA_017311185.1. Classification (NCBI taxonomy): domain Eukaryota; kingdom Metazoa; phylum Chordata; class Mammalia; order Carnivora; family Hyaenidae; genus Proteles; species Proteles cristata. The sequence goes on along the minus strand of JAESUZ010004344.1, from coordinate 293,069 downwards.
AATGAACAAATGTCAGTCAAGCAGGCAATGATGACACCAAGAGAGATAATGGGAAGCAGAACACACCTAAGGTACATGAGTTTCACATCTCGCCTCACGCTAGTGCTGGGCACTGCTTGATGGGAGGAATGGTGGATGGAGCACTGTGTTATTTATCTGATTCTTTACTTTCTTTATCTTTTTGCTGTATAATTTCATGCACAAATGTTACATGCACATGTCATGATTCTACTCTAGAACTTAACCACAGTGTGTTTGCAATCTGCCTCTGTGTCGTAGCCTGTGAGCTGAGAGCAGAGACCGTGTCTGATTTCTCCCTGTGTCTAGCATACAGTCATACTTACTGAATGTTGAAGGAATCAATGAACTCTGTACAGACCTAGGCTGACATCTGGTGCTCTCTTCTCCATAGATTCTGGTTGTCATATTTTTAAAAAATATTTTTATTTATTTCTAGGAGAGAGAGACAGCATGAGCAGGGGAAGGTCAGAGAGAGAAGGAGTCACAGACTCTGAAATAGGCTCCAGGCTCTGAGCTGGCAGTTAGCACAGAGCCTGACGTGGGGCTCGAACCCACGAACCGCGAGATCATGACCCAAGCGAAAGTCGGACGCTTAACCGACTAAGCCACCCATGCGCCCCTCTGGTTGTCATATTTTGAAGACTCTTATCTTTATGAAGGCAGGAACTAGATTTACTTGAATCAACATTGGAGACTCAGTACAGAGCACTGATATACGTGCTAAATATGCCCAATATATAGTAACTAAAGAATATCAGTTTGATGAATGAATGAATGGATGATTCGATTTTGCACCAGTCAAATGAGGACCAGTGTTTATACTGATCATTCCCATCGCTGGTGTTATGGAATGAATGTTTGTGTCTCCCCTCCCCCCATGGTGAAGCCCTAACCCCCAAAGTGATGTTATTTGGAGCTGGCATCTTTGAGAGGTAATTAGAGTTATATAAGGACATGAGGGTCATGATGGGATTGGTAGCCTTACGGAAAGAGAGATGTCTCTCTTTCTCTCCACTTGCATGAACCAAGGAAAAGCCATGTGAGGACACAGCAAGTAGGTGGTTGTCTGCAAGCCAGAAAGAGAGTCCTCACCTGGAACCCAATCTGCTGTACCTTGATCTTGAACTTCCCAAGCCTCTAGAACTCTGAGAAATAAAAGTCTATGGCATAAGCCATTCCGTCTATGGCATTTTGTATGGCAGCTGAGAAGACTGGAGCAGGTAGACCCCCTGGACCCGGAGGGCTCTGGCCCTGGACCAGAGAGTTCTCCACGCTGCTGGAAGAAGCCTTCATGAAGGATGCAGGGTTTGGATACCCTCTTGAATGAACACAGGGAGCATCTTACAAGCTGTCACGGCTTCCTATTGTCTTGGCAAAGTGCCCTTCAGAGCCTGCAGTTTCTTTCCAGCCTCTTTTCCTAGCTGTTGTGTTCATGATGGATGATATTGCCGTGTCAGGGAGTATATTCCCTGCGGATACTCAGGTTTTGATATAGTCTAACAAAAAAAAAAAAACCTAGGAGAAAGTAAAGTGCTGTAACAATTCCTAAACGCCACATTACTAATAATATAGCAGTCCTAATTATTCACTTGGAATGTGCCATATTCGGAATGGGTTGTGAGTTATGAAGTTACCAGTGAACTAACTGCCGTGCCACCTTCTCTCTTCCATCAAGAATACATATCACCTTCAAGTCACTGGGATGTGGTTTTAGGGAAGATCCTGAATTTATTCCAGTTTTCCAAAACATACCTAATCACAAATTTTAGTATTTTCACTGCCAGTAGTAACAAATCACCTTCAACAGATGAAGACATTCTAAGGTAGGGAACCAGTTCTTCCTTTTAGAAGAATTGCCTCCTTCTGCATCCACTTTAAAACTGCATGCTCTTGAAGGATAACACATCCCTAACTCCCTAGCCATGTCTCTGCATGACGTTGGAGTGGTGTCGGGGATGTGTGGCTGGAGGTGGGAAGGGGTATGGAATAGGGCTGCTGGAAAGGGGATGGATGGTACAGAGAAGGGGCTGAGGGCTCTCAAGCCTCACATTTTGCTTTGGGTCCCAGAACAAAGCTCAGAGGCTGGCATAGGGCCATGGTGATTCTGGGTCATATGTGATAGTCACCACTACTCTTTACCTGTGTATCATCAGGCCTTATCATCCTTTGCTAATCTATTGGCTCTAGGACACTAGGACACTCATCTTTTTTTTTTTTTAAATAGTTTATTGTCAAGTTGGTTTCCATATAACACCCAGTGCTCATCCCTACAAGTGCCCTCCTCCATGCCCATTACCCACCTTCCCATCCCCCCACACCCCATCAGCCCTTAGTTTGTTCTTGGTATTCAAGAGTTTCTCATGCCTCCCTCCCTCTCCCCCACTATTTCCCCCAATATTTCCCTCCTTCTTCTCCCCCATGGTCCTCCATTAAGTTCCTCCTAGTCCTCCCAAATGTGCAAACATATGGTATCTGTCCTTCTCTGCCTGACTTATTTCACTTAGCATAACACCCTCAAGTTCCCTCCATGTTGCTACACATGGCCAGATTTCATTCTTTCTCATTGCCATGTAGTAGTCCATTGTATAGATAAACCACATCTTCTTGATCCATTCGTCCGTTGATAGACACTTAAGCTCTTTCCATGATTTGGCTTTTGTTGAGAGTGCTGCTATGAACATTGGGGTACATGTGCCCCTATGCACCAGCACTCCTGTATCCCTTGGGTAAATTCCTAGCAGTGCTATTGCTGGGTCCTAGGGGGGTTCTGTTGTTAATTTCCTGAGGAGCCTCCACACTGTTTTCCAGAGGGGCTGTACCAGTTTACATTCCCACCAACAGTGTAGGAGGGTGCCCTTTCTCCACATCCTCGCCAGCATCTAGAGTCCTCTGATTTGTTCATTTTAGCCACTCTAGCGTGAGGTGGTATCTCAGTGTGGTTTTGATTTGTATTTCCCTGATGAGGAGGGATGCTGAGCATCGTTTCATGTGTCTGTTGGGCATCTGGATGTAGGACACTCACCTTCTGAAGAGATGTTGGTGCCTGGCACACACTTGGCCTCTCTTTTGGTGTCCGGGTCCTGGTTGATCTCTGGCAAAGGGTGAATTGTTTGGTGATGGGAGAACACTGAGAACTTGAGGTTGGATGGACCTGGGCTTGAGTTCCAGTCTGTCACTTACTCGTTGTGCGGTCTTGGGAAAGTCACTTGACTTCACTGAGCCTCAGTTACTTTATAAGTAAATGGGGTTTATAATAAAAATTTCTACCTCATATGATTGTTATATTAGAACCAGTATAATGCTTAACATAGGTCTTGGCACATAATAAGCCTTTGAGAAATGTGAGTTATCATTTTTTTCTGTATGTTTGCTTATTCTTCTGATATGTTGAAGACGGGGTATGAAAGGATTTTAGTTGGGACATTACCCAGTTGTCACTGGCCATTTGCTGTTCAGGTTGGGATGAGATTTAATGCTAGGACAAAACCCAAAATGGGTGGGCAGAGCCTTGTAAGTGTGCATCAGGGGAGGCTTGCCTTTACTGAGTCACCTCCAGATACACTGAGCTTCACTGAGGAGTCCTGAACAGGCAGGAGTAAAGCAAAAGTTCAATCCTGGGAAGGGTTGTTGGAGTCCAAGGCATGAATTCTAGAAAGGTGGAGCCTGGGTGTTCTCCCCAGAGCAGTCCTGTGGTGGGAGAAAGGAAATGTGGGAGTATCAGGCTACAAGGAGAGGGGTACAGGCATCCTGCACATCCCTGGTTACTGATATGTAGCCTGGCAGCCATCTCTCCTGGACAATGAACTGCTCACAGTTGAGGACAGTGCTGTGGGAAGCTATGCCTACAGCCCGGAATGGGCCGGCCTGAGGCTCTGATTTTAACAAGCAATGGGCAGTGAGTTCAGCATTTGGAGGCTTGTCACTAATCATAGGACCTTCACTAGACCAAGGCGCCTCTCTGGGTTTTGGTTTCCTCACCTGTGAGATAAGAGGATGGATGTTCCCTGAGATACCTTCCATTGCTGCCTTTCTGTGGCGGGGAAATGGTGAAGGAGGAATAAATAGTTTGGTTTTGGTGGACTGCCTTCTTTGCATCTCACTGTGTATCCCCCCTGCCACTCTCTCCCGGCCCCAGGGACATTCCTGCTGCTACCTGATGGACTAGGACTCCAAAACTGATGGTCATCTCAGTCACCAGTACTGGTTCCTGTGAAAACTTTCTCTTCATCTGCCTTTCTCTGCCCATTCACAGGTATGAGTTTTCCTTTTTTCCTCTTACCTTTCCTTCATGACAATGGTGCCATTAGGTCTTTCATTCATTCATTCATTTGCTCACTCCTTCACTTATTGGTTTATTCACTAGCTACCAGGCACAGGGCTAAGGGCATCCGATACATTGAGAGAGCAGTGGGCATTGTCTTGCGCTTGTGAAGTGAGCATGCTGTCGGAAGAGACAAATGTGACAGGCGTAATGAGAAAGGAGAGGCTCTGTGGGGTGGGGGTGGGGGGAGTTGATAGGGAAGAGGGCAGTAAGATCTCTTGGATGCAACATTTGAACTGAGACTTAAATGGTGAGTAGGAGTGGGACAAGGTAAAGAAGCAGACGTTTGTGTTGGGGAAGGAGGGGGGGCCACAGGAGGAGGGATGCCATCTCCATGAGGGCGGGGATTCTTGACTCTTTGTTTGCTGACTCTGGTCTCCCATTGTATCCCAATGCCTTAAACGGTAGGTGATCAATGAACAGTTATTGAATGAAAGAAGCTGAAAGAAGGCTCCGTCCAGGCAGTGCTGCCTCTCAGAAGCTCAAAGAAGTTAAGAGTACAAGTTGAGGTCAGGTGGGTAGGAGACTCACCTACTTTGGGTTTCCTGAGAAAAAAATGCTGAGATAGGGATTTGAGTGTAGGTAGTCTTTATTTGGGGAGGATAAGTGAGGGAATGGGGTAACTGAGGAGATAAAGGAAAAGCCAGTAAATAAAGGGGGGGGGGGATTGATGAATGAGTCACCACTGTGGGCCTGGGAAGAGGGGCTGAATTTCCTGGGGACCTTATGTAAGGCCACAAGTCTAAATGGCTAAACCAAACTGACTCCATAACAGGCTTTAAGTTTCCCCTCTAAACTAGAAGGCCTGAGTTTCGGCTTCCCCCCAAGGCAGTTACACATTGCCCAAGGCAGGAGTAACCACCCTTGCAACACCCAATCAGGAAAGGGCTGCGACCGCCCTCCACATTGTTAAGGGAGAGGCCTGGAGATAGAAACTATTGATAGGACCCTGTTACCTAATGTTAAAGTTAACCTGTTAGTCTCCGAACAAGGCCCTAGGCTCGCTCTGTGATTGGTTGAATTTAAAGGTATTCTAAATGTTGTAATTGGATCCCGCCAAAAGTAACAAATACTCTAAACAATGTGTATGGTCAAACCCGCTGTCAATGATGTTGAATAATTATGATTGGATCACTGTTCCCATGTCACAACTTCTGTAACGCCCCCGTCTCAAACCCCATAAAAACCCTACTCTGCCCTTGTTCGAGGCTCTCAGCATGGACCCATATGCTGGTGAAGTCTGTGAGCCCGAGCTTAAGCCCGTAATAAAGCCCTTTGCCTTTGCATGCGTGACTCGGTCTCCCTGGTGGTCTCTGGTCGGTGAGGATGCTGCGATCTGGGTATAACACTTGGAGAAGTCTTGTGGAACCTGCCTTGGTATTGTCCTCCCAAGGGGTGGGGGTGGTTATTTATCAATGAGTCTTGCTCTCATTGGCTGAGGTGCGTCCCTTGGGTATTAACTCCCCAAAACTGCCCGCTGCTCTGCTCATGGACTGAGCAAGCTACTACGCTGTGGAAGGAACCCTTAGGTCGGGGGCCTACAACCTCCCCCTCTCCCCCAGCTGCAGGTGAGCTCATAGGAGGCCAAGAGGGTCTGAGGTGAGTACCAACTTATGTCTGCTGAAAAGACAAAGCAGTAGAGTTCGCTGGCTTTGATTACAGTGGCGGCATTGCACGTGGAGGGAAGTAGGTAAATCTGAGGTTCTCTTGGCAAGTGATTAACAGTCAAGAGGCAAAGCTCTTTCTTCTTCTCTCTCCTCTTTCTTTCCACAAATATACGCATTGTTGCTGTCTGGCCTCCTGGCACACGACTCTGAGGCTAAGACTGTGGAGCCGGCTGTTTAAGGAGGGTCCTTGGACCAACACCTGTGAGGAGGGAAGAGATGCGGAAATGGGGCACAGGGAGGACCGCAGATGCCCTCGGCCAACCCCACATGTGCTTTGAAACTATACCTGCCCTCTGCTGCTGTCCTGGGGGGGAGGGGGGCCCAGAAGTTGAACCTCTGTCAGTCCCGGGATGTGGGCCCACCTGTGTGACTCTGGGCCAGGCAGCCCTCTCCAGCTGAGGCGATTGCTATCACAGTGTCCACCACAGTTATTAAGAGTCTCGTGTGCGGGGTACTGCTGCAGATGCTGGGACCATAGCAGGGAGTGAGAAAGGCCGTAGCAAGCAAATGTATGTAACGTCAGGCAGTGAGAAGCGCAAGCAGAAAACAAACAGCATTAGCTGAATGATGGCTAGACCAGGAGGGCGAAGGTGGGGGTGGAGGTGAGGCAAACTTGGGGGAGGAAAGCTACTTGATTGTGACAGTTTAGAGGCAGGACAGCCCGTCCCTGGAGCTGCCAGCTCTCATCTCTCTGCCTCTGTGCGTTGGGTAGGGGCACCACCCCCTCCCATGGGAAATGTGCCCTGGGACCCTCTGCTTTCTTGTCTGTGGGCAACCTGGGGTTTTAGGAGTTGGGGGATGGTGTTGGCACGTCGACTGGCTGGTGCTGCTGCCTTCCACCCGGAACAGCTGGCACAGCCTCAGGCCTGATCATTATTAACCCAGGGAGGGGGGTGGATTGGCAGAATGCACGCCTGGGCCCCAGCCAGGCCCGAGACTGCGTGTGTGTGTGCGCGCGCTCACGTCCGTCCTCATGTGTGTCCTTGGCCCACCTTACCTGGGCAGGTGCCTACAAGGGGCCCATCACCTGCCCCCTATCAGAGGCCAGGGATGGGGGAGGGAGAACCCCAGGCTGCCCGGCTCTACCTGCTGCCGTTCCCTGCACAGGCCCTTGGATTTGCAGAGGAAGGTCGAGAGGCGCAGCCAGCCTGGTGGGGGGAGTCTGGGCGCCGGTGTCTGCGCCGTCACGGATCATTACGGCTGCGCGGGCGGGTGCAGTCTCGGCCTGGGCAAGGGCGGCCAGTCTGCCAGCCCAGGGGCGGCAGGAGGCTGGGGGTGGCGGTGCTTGTGGCCCGGAGGCGGGGATGGGAGGGCTGATTCGTCGCACGCTGCCTACCCGCTGCGTACCCAGGTGGTGTTGCAGCTCTGGGCAGGCAGGGGAGTGCGCCGTCCAGGGAGCGTGCAGCTGGGGCCTGGAGGGCAGAGGGTGTCAAGGGCCGGAGAGTGGAACGCAGCCCCGCAGCCCGGGGCTCTGACCTGACACGGGTTTCCCATCGGAAGCCACCGCCACTAAATAAATGAAGGGAAGACAAAGAAGGTTTTTAACTTTTGGTGCGGGTGTCTGCGGTGGTGGGTGGGCTGTTTTGCGGCTGCCCCAAGCAGCCCTGGGGTGAGGGCTTCCTCCTCTTCTTTTCTCTTCTCTGGCTTCCTTGGAGCTGGGCTGGCAGAGGCCCTTGCGACTTTTTAGGGTTGTAGCACTTGCCAAATAAAAGAACCAGTTAAATTTGAATTTCAGATAAAGGAACTTTATCCGTGTATGTAAGTATGTCTCATTCATTATTTGAAACATGCTTATACTAAAATTATTCATTATCTGAAATTTGACAAATTTATAAAAGTATAAATATGTCCCAAATAATACTTGGGGTATACTTATACTAATACTAATAAGATGGTCATTTATCTGAAAGTTACCCGAGATTCAGATTTAATAGGAATCCTGGATTTTATCTGGCAACCTACTGAGAGCCACATTTCCTTTGTCCCACCATGTCCAGGAAAAACAAGGAAGGATGGGGAGAGCCCTCAGACCTTTTACACCCCGTATCCTACCTCACTCCCAACATTGTGCGAGCTCCCTGAGTGCTTCTGAGTTCAGGTTTTGGCTCAGAAGTGGGTTGTGGATATTGAATTAGGTACCAGAAGGCCTGGGCTCTGAGGCCCTGCCCTTCCAACACGGAGTTATGCACAGTTAGCTTCTCTGAGAACAACCTCCTCACTTTTAAGTGGGTGTAATAGCAGATGATCATGCATTTTTAAAGAACAGAGAGCAAGAGTCTCAAACTCTGAAGACTATGGGTGCTGTCTGAGTGGGTAGGTGGGGGTTAAGTGAAATAAAAGCAGTTCCCCAAAGAGCATAATCCATGGAAGGGTGAAGGGGGCAGCTGTGGTCTGGTTCCAGCTGGTCATTGTCACATGGTAAAGTGAGGTCAGATCCTACCATTTTTCAAAAACAGTCTAGATATCTGGACTTTTACACAAAAATATGATTTAAAAATATTGGCAACCAACGGATATTTTTCCTTAACCATTTTAAACACTGTGTAGTCCTAACAAATGAAACCTAATAGTTGTGCCGGATATTACTCTAAGAGCTTCCTGTGTATTAATTCATCCAACCACCATAAGAGACAGATATTATTATGATCCTCATCTTACAAATGAAAAAATGAAGGCACAGAGAGACTAAGAATGGAAGCCATATTGGTTCCGAAGGCAGCCAGTTTGTTATCTTTGAAGAGCATTCCTTTCTGAGCCTTTAGGCTATGCAAATGGCTAAAAGCACAAGCTTAGGAGTGAGAGAGCTGTGGGATCAAGGCCCAGCTCTTCATTCTCTCACCGGCTGTGCCGTGCTGTGCCGGGAAATGTCTAATAGTGGGCTTTCTAAGGTGTTTGCCCATTTCCATGGTGTAAATACTCCCACCACTGCTGATCTGAAGAGACCAGCGTGCTGGATGTTCTGTTAGTGAGAGAGGCACACAATTACCTCTGTTGCATTATTGCTGCCATGTGACCTTAGACAAGCCGATTCATATTTGCAGCCTCCTCGCCTGTGACATTAAAATCGGAATGCCCACCTTTCGGCGTGAGAAGTGAAGAAATGATGTGCTTGCACTGAGCCTTGCTCTCAGTCACAGAAGCTATCATTACTGTGATTATTTCCCAGTGCGAACCCTCTCATTTGTCACCAGGCTTTGGCCTCATGCTCGAACACATAGCAGTTGCTTAGCAAATGTCAATGAATCTTTTTCCTTATGCTCTTCACTTACAAAAATCCCCCTCCTTCTTCAAGCCCAGGCCCATTCTATGTCTTCCATGATGCCCTCCTGCCTTAAATTGCACCAGTTAGGTGGGGAGGTCTCTGATGCAGATGGGGGCCCAGGGTATGGGTGCTCCCTTGTGGCAAAGAGCAGCAGAAACCTCTAGAAGGCAGAAGGCTGGCCTGGTTGCAGATGCTAAGAAAGGTATGAGGCCTTAGGAAATCTTGTACCTTCTCTGGCCCTGAATTTCTCTGCCTGTAGAGTCACGGTGGGAGTGCTTTTCCTGTTCCTGTGGCTGAGGGGCAGATAAGTGCCCCTCTGAAAGCTAATTTATCACGTTTTTTTAGCACCAACCCCTCCCACCTCTGTGTGCTTTGAGTTTTGTCATCTGTAGAATGGGTGTAATGACTTTTGCGATCTCATAGGGTGTTTGTAAGGAGTAAATGAATTAATTAATGTAAATTAAATTAGAATGGACCCTTTATATATTAAACCTTACATATGTTAGCTATTCTTAGAAATAAAAAATAATATTATAAATGATACTGAGGGGTGATATACTGTCAGTTTCCCTTTCAAGAGTCTGAGGGGTTCTTTTGAGTGGATTCTGCTGGTGTTTCCTCCTTGCTGGATGCTCAGAACCCAAAGCCATTGGGGACCTGAATTTACTTGTCCCCACTCCCCATGCAGAACCCTTTGGGCATGCAGACCTCACACACTTTGGCTCCTGAGAAGTTGGAGACATAACAGTGCACTGGAAACCTGTCTGTGCCTGTGAATGCAGAGCGGAGATAGCTCCATCCTAACTCTCCCTTTTAGCCAAAAATAGTTTTTTTTAAAGTTTGTTTTCTTTCTTTTCCTTCCTTCCTTCCTTCCTTCCTTCCTTCCTTCCTTCCTTCCTTCCTTCCTTTCTTCCTTCCTTCCTTGAAAGTGCACACATATGTGAGTGGGGGAAGGGCAGAGAGAGAAGGAGAGGGAGAGGGAATCCCAAGCAGGCTCCTCACACTGTCACTGCAGAGCCTGACATGGGGCTTGAACTCATGAACTGTGAGATCATGACCTGAGCCGAAATCAAGAGTTGGACACTTAACCAACTGAGCCACCCACGTGCTTCTAGCCAAAAGTAAGTTTGTAAGCCCAAAGGAGTTCCAACGCCTAGACTGGACTGGTTCTGCTCTCAGAGGGGACAATATAAATATCATAAAGTCAGGACTAGAGTCAGAAAACCTGAATTTAGGGTCTGGCCCTGCCAGACTTTGCCTGAGGGATCTTGGACAAGTTATTCAGCCATCCTGAGCCTCAGTGTTCTCCTCTGAAATGGAGGGATTGATATCTGAACATTCTTTCCATCTCTAGAACACTGTGTGTTCCTTGGTCTTCTTCCTCTCTTGGCTGTGGAGGTCAGTAGGGGTGGAGGAAGCGGGATATGTCATGACTCCTTTTTTGGCTCCTGCTCACCCCGGATGCCAGCATCTGACTGGAGTGTATCTGTAATGGATAGATTGCTGAGTAATAGGGAGGACCTTAGCCCATTTGTGAGGAGCAGAGTAATGGTGGGTGAGAGCTCATGGCAAGAGAAGGGGAGGTGGTAGTGGAAGTTGAAGAAACTTCTGGTGCATAACTATGGTGCTCATGAGGGTCATCCATTCCCTTGTGGTTTGCTCTGCATCCCTTCCTTTGGGAAACGGTCACTCCCCAATACTTGTGTTTCAGGTGAGGTTGTTAACCATGGAGCTCTGCCAGTTCCTGACCTGCAGTGGGGTTATGACCCAAGATGGTGAAAATGCATCATCTTCAAGGACCAATATGGATGGTGAGGGACAGAGGGGCAGACTCCTTTCTCTGGAGTTAATGCCTGTATGACTGCTTGGACCATCTTTGTTGCCACATAGAGAGAGCCTGACTGAAAATGGAGCAAACTCGAGGGAAGGCAAAGTAGAAGCAGAAGGTCATAGTGACATAATTTGAGCTCCTACATGCAGCCATTCCAAAAGCCAGTCCCACCCTTGGATTTCCTATTTATTTGTAGCTATAAATTCCTCCTTTTTATTATTCCAATTTGAGTGGGGTTTCTATTGATGACAGTTTATAGAGTCCTGGAAAATATAACATCCATTAAATGTAGTAGTGCTTCAGGATGATATGTTAGATCCTTTCTACTCAAAATGGTGCAAGGACCAGCAGCATGTGCATCCCCCAGAGCCTGAAATGCAGAATCTCAGGCCCATCTCGTATCTAGTGAATCAAGGTCTCAGGATTAACAAGATCCCAGGATATTTATATCCACGTGGAAGTTTGAGAAGCATTACTCTAGACCAGTGGTTCTCTGCTCTAGCTACACACTAGAAAGTCTCAATACCCTAGCTACACTCCAAGTCAATTAAATCAGAATCTGTTGTGGGGGGGGGCAGACCCTGGCATCAGCATTTTTGAAAGCTCCCCAGTTGATAACAATGTATGGTCAAGGTTGAGAAAACCTGCTCTGGTGTGATTTGCTTGGTGGGAGGAAAAGGTCTCATGTTTTATAATTTAGCCTGGAATGGAAGCCTGTTTTTGTGGAGGGTACAGTAAAGGGACTTCTTGGTAGTAATGGGGATCCCTTTGGAATGAGAGGCCAGACTAGGATGTACCCCACAGGCACCCCAATGGGGCTTTACCCAATCTGAGAATACTTTCTTTTTCTATCACCCCAAAATGTTTTCTTTTCCCTGAATTCATAACCCAGGACTACATGAAAAGCTCTTTTTATGCTTTCAAAAATCCAAGTTCCTCTGACACAGGGACTTGAACATAAGTACAACCTGAATCCCAAGCTGAACCCAAATATTATTTTTTTACTGAACCATGAACTACCCCCAAAACATGTTGTGAGTTTTCATTTTCCTTCTTAAAAATCATTATTGTGGTGAATCAGTTCACTCTGGAACTAATCCAGATGCTTTCTAAAGGCAGTCAGCTGGAAGAAAATGGGGATATCAAAATCTTCTCTGAATTGAATCTGAGGGAAAGTCTTTGCATTGGAGATTCTGCTCTGACTGGCCACTGTGGGAATTTGGCCCTGTGGCCTCATCTTTCCAGGGACTAGTTGGATGCTGTGTTCTCCTGCCTTTCCATTTCTCTCTGAGTGAGGACCTTGCCAGGACCTGTGGGGCACCTGTGACCAATTATGGATAGGTCCAGGTGGCATCATTAGGATGTTAGCAGGTGGCAGTGGTCAGTGTGCTTGGAAAAATGAGGAAGATGGAGGTACCCTCTTTAGGAGGAGGAGGAGAAGGATGGGCAGGGAGTTTCTGGGGCTGCTCTCTGTTTTTTATGGTCTTAACTGCTGGCAAAGAACCATTTCCTGCGTGGAGCTCTGCTTGGAGCAGGGAGAGGGGTGCGGGTGCTGGGGAGAAAGCTGGAAGCCCTTCTCCTGCTCACCTAGTCAGCAGCGCATTAGGATTCTAATCAGGCAGAAATAGCTTCCTGTCAGCTCATTACAAACTCTTAACAAGGTCCCAGCTCCAGGTCGTGGCTGCTTTTCTCCTGCTGGGGACAATGATGAGCAGCTTGTTGGAGCCTTTGGTAACTCATTTGTTACAACATGTGATTCCCAGCAGCAGGAGGGCTCTAGGGAAGAGGTGGAGGAGGGAACAGAGGAAGAGATGGAAACAGGCCCCCTCGCAGAGGACAGGAAGGCAAAATGTCCAATGCTTTAGGGAAACCAGGCCCACACCCTAATGGGCAACTAGAATCTTCTGTGAATCTGGGCCCAGTTATGTGTGAGGTGACAACTGTGTGTGGGAGCAGGTGGCATCATGACCACTTACGGGTAGAGACAAGGACAAGGTTTTTATCCAGTGTGACATTGCTCAGGAGCTCTGCTTTGCATGCCCATATAGCCCCAGAGGCCAGTCCTTGAACTTACTCAGTGATTTTAAAAATATATGCATGCCGTAATTTTCCAGCTCAGAAACTATCAAGGGTTCCCAAATTCCCATTGTCTTACATCTAACCTTCTTTGTCTACCAGGGCTTTTCCTAAAACAACTCTACTCAAACTAGCTACATTTCAAGTTTTAACTCCTATCCAAAATCCTCTACTCGAAACTCTTGAAGGCCTGATCTCTTAGGTATCTTGTAGAAATAGTTAATTTTACCTTATCCTTGATTTTCCTTCATATCCAAGTTCTCTCCATTCATCAAAGCTTAACCAAAGCATTATATCTTCTATACATCTTTTCATGGTAATACAAACATTCACTGGATGCCTACAGCATGGTTTAAAACAGGGATCAGCCAACTACAGTTCATGGGCCAAACCTGGCCCACTGCCTATTTTTATAAATAAAGTTTCATTGCAACACAGCCATGTACTGCAGTTACTTATTGTCTGTGGTTCCTTTTCTACTATAACAGCAGAGTTGAGTAGTAGAGACCAGATGACTTGCGAAACCTAAAATATTTACTCTCTGCCCCTTTGCAGAAAGTTTGCCTACCCCAGCTTAAATGATAAGATGTAGAACATGCTTCCTTAATTTCTCCCAAAAAACCTCATCAGATTCTTCTGTACTTCTCCCCTCCCTATCGAGTGCATGCTTCCCATCTTTTCCTGCTCTGAATTTCCATCACCTTTGATCCATTTGCTGCACGTGGTGCTTTTCTCTAAAACTTTAAGTAGTCACTTATTAAAGGGCATGTTTTGCGTGATCCTCTAGTCTGTAAGAGCTTTGTGGGCAGAATCTGTTCAGAGCCACCTCTGCAACCCTCCAGTTCTTAGCACAAGGGAAAGGACCTCATTGGTTGAAGTCCACTGTGGCTCCTAAATGGCTTCCTTGAATTGCCACAAGGGCATCACCAGCTTCTGGAAGTTCTGTGTAGATCATGGCAGCATGGTGACTGCATTCCCATTGGGCTAAGGCCCTCTACTCCTGCCCTGTGACTGGGAGCCAGACTCTACATCCTTATTATTGAGACCAGCATTTCAGGGAGGGAGGAAGGGATGCTCTGAAACTCTGAGGATGAGTTATGGGATGCCATTAACCCTGGCTCATGTCCATCCCTCCTTCCTTGAACCTATATTTTATGGAATTCAGGTGTAGGCCCATCAATTCCATGGAGATATCCAAGAAAAAGAAAGGCTTCCTGTCTCTCAATCCTGTTATACAATCACACTGTAATTGTGGTAGGCAGAATAATGGACCCGCAACACGCTCATGTTCTAGTCCCCAAATGTAATGATGTTATTTTAAAATACCAACATGTGGGGCGCCTGGGTGGCTCAGTTGGTTAAGCATCTGACTTCAGCTCAGGTCATGATCTCACTGTAGGTGGGCTCGAGCCCCGCGTTGGGCTCTGTGCTGACAGCTCAGAGCCTGGAGCCTGCTTCAGATTCTGTGTCTCCCTCTCTTTCTGACCCTCCCCTGCTTGCTCTCTATCTGTCTCTCAAAATAAAGACATAAAAGAAATTAAAAAACAGCAACAACATGTGTTTGAAGCTATGGTTAAGGTTAAGAACTTTGAGATGGGGTGATGATCTTGGATTATCTGATTGGGTTCAATTCAATTACTTGAGTCCTTGAAAGGAGAATAGGCAGGAGAGGCCAGAGAGCTGCCATGTGAGAGGGATTTGATCCACTGTTGCTGGCTTTGAAGATGGAGATAAGGAGTCACGGGCCGTGCAGTGAGGTCAGCCTCTAGGACCTGGAAAGCTATGGAACAGATTCTCCCCTAGAGCTTCCAGAAAGGTAGATGGCCCTGGCAACACCTTGGTTTTAGCTTAGTGAGACACATGTCAGGCTTCTGACCTCTAGAGCAGTTAGCTAATAAATTGGTGTTGTTTAAGATTGAATTTGTGGTAATTTGTTACAGAAGCAGCAGATGACTAGTACAATATACTGACCACCTCCCTTTTCTTTTTAGCCTGGAATGGCTGACCCTGCTACTTGCACCAAATGGTTCAGTGACTCAGAGGGGCAGATTGGGGAGGTGGAGGCTAGCCGGGCATTTGGCCATCCATTACAGAAAAAAGCCATGTTGTCCTGGAGCTAAAGCGGGACCGGTTGTCTTAGAAGTCATGGACTTTGCCCCCAAGGTTAAATTGGGCAAACATGAATGACCTTTTGCTGTCAGCCTGTTGGGGAAAGGATGGACCAACCTTGTGGGTTTTTTGCTGCATGTGTATATAAGCTAGGTTTTTAGCACCAGATGGTAGAACTCTGGTCCTCAGAGAATCAGGAACCCTAAAGTTCAGGGCCTGGGGGCGCTCTCCCTGGACATTGCTGTGGTTACTAGAATAATCTAATGAACCGTGTATCAATGACCTGTTAACATGATGATACTACATAACCCCCCACCCACCGAACCTTACTGACTTAGAATGATAACCCTTTATCATAGCTCACAGGTTGATGGATTGGTTTGGCCAACTCTGCTGATCTGGGCTGGGTTCAGCTGGGCTTGCTTACGCATCTGTGGTCAGTTTGCAGGTTGGCAGGAGGTTGATTGGTCTAGGGTGACCTCAGCTGGGGAGATTCAGCTCTTCTCCACGTGTTCTCTCATCCTCCAGAAGGCTAGCGCTCTTGTTCTCATGATGGAGACAGAGAGGGGGCGTCGGGCGTGGGCGAGGTCTCTCGAGGCCTAGGCTTGGAACTGAGACATTGCTGCCCACTCATGCTGCTGCAGTCTGTTGGTCCAAGTAAGTTACAAGGCAACCTAAATTCAAAGAACAGGGAAATAGACTCAACCCCTTGATGGAAGGAATTACCGAGTCTCATTGCAAGTGGTGTGGGAAGGATGGAGAATTGGGGCCATTTTTGCATTCAATCTGCTACCAACACTGGGGAGGAAAAAATGCCCTTGTTCCAAATAGCTCCTAACAGCTCAAGTGAACTAGGCTACTGCCCACTTCTGGCTCCTCTCTGTAGGCTGTGAGCCTCTCTCCTCTTCACTACCTGCCCCTGCCAGAGAAGCCGTAATTCTCCCTCTGAATCGCCACCCATCAGCCCCTCCTTTCTGTGTCTCTCTGCTTCAAGCCTGAGGGCTGTCGTGGGTGACCAGCTGGCTTGATGTATGCGGCTTCTGTAAACCTTCCCCTGGCCTCTGTCGCAACATCAGCGTGAAATGAACTTGCTAATACTCCGAGAGCCACAAACCTTTTCCTCTTCCCCAGCACGACGCATCAAATCGATCTGGCTGGGTGAGCCATGACAAAACCCAAAGAAAAAAGCATCAGCAAATTTAAAGCCTCATTCGAGGTCTTGATTCACCATAAACTAAGTTGCCGGCAGCAGGCATTGACACTTCTTCCACTGCGGTTGATACTGGGATTTATCGACTTGCCGTAAGATGTTGATATTGACCAAGACCGAGTTCCAAATGAAAAGGCCCATGGCAGTATATCTTTATTGCTCAAGTAATCTGAGGACTTGCTAATCCTTCCTTGTCCCACTCAATAATGTTTTGCAGAAATTCTTTTGGAACGGGGAGACCATCACTTAGACACAACAAGATGCTCTTTCCCCACAAGCACTCCTGAAAGAGGGATGGAGTACAAGCAGTGTGTTGAGAACACAACCAAAGTGCTGGAAAATGTATTCATGCCCACACCCCAAACCTTAATACCTTTCACTTTTTAGAGACCTAGCTCTATCCTCCTGGGAAACTGCCCGGAATAAAACACAACAGGACTTCACACGGGACCCGCTCACTAATAGTGTCAGCTTCCCTTTCTCCACTGGTCCTCAGGCTAATGGATCCCAATCCCAGGGGATGCTCTGATGTCACCCTTAGCACTGGTCCCTGACACTGAAATTAATGTGACATTTGGTTCTTGCTAATTTCAAGGCCCACTAGGAACACAGAGAAAAAAGGGAAAATTTATTACCTGCTAATTTATTTTCTCATTGAAATACAGTCTGCAGCCCTCACTTTAGGGGAGGATGTGTTTGCAGTAGAATCATATACAGTGACTTTTGAGTTATTTTAGGTGTCAGGGTCCTTGGGGGAAACCAGCAAAGAGAAGATGAGCAGACAGAACAGGGCCAAGGAAGCAGCCCAGAGGCAGATAAAGGAGTGAGCCTGAAGGACGGTTTCCAGCCCAGCTTCCTTACCCAGCTCTGTTCTGCTTGATAGTCTCTAAAGGCCCATGCAAGGGGGGAACAAAGGTCGGCAGAGAGAGGCCAAGGAAGGCAGAACCACAGGAAGATGGAGCTTTCACAGGTATGCGGTCAGGGAGGCACATGCAGGATACCCAGGTATTGATCCACAGTGGAACCCTTCCTCCATCCTCCGTGCAAGAGCTCTGACGTCATTACCAGTGCAATCACCACTAGCTCTCCAGCTCGCCGCTCCAGGGAGAAAAGGAATTGGTCACTGCCTCAAATGCATCCCGAAGAGGTAGTGACACAGAGATTGTGAGCATGGGCTTAGTGGTCAGACAGTTCTGGGTTTGAAACCTGGCTTCAGCATTTACCAGCTGAGTGACCTTGAGCAAGTCTCTTATCCTTTCTAAGCCACAGTTGTTTCATCTGCAAAAATGAGGAAATAATAACATGCCATGGCAGACACCATATATTGTCTCCTTTCCCCCTCTGCCAACAGAATATCAGTTTTGCTCAGGTATCACTTTCTATGAGCTCTGGGGAGGCGGGCCCACTTCCTGATCTAGGAACCAATGTGTGATAGATCAGCTCTGGTGAATGAGAGGAAAGGGAATATTTCTGGGGTGATTCTGAGAAAGATGTTCCCTCCCTGACAAGAGAAGTTCTGACATCTGCTTCCTTCCTGATGTGAAGTAGGTGAGTGGGAAGGATCTCCCTGATCACACTGCCTTCTGCTTCCTATGGTGGAAATTTGATAATTTTTAAAAGAGTTTTATTTATTTATTTATTTTTGAGAGACAGACACCATGAGTAGGGGAGGGGCAGAGAGAGGGAGGAAGAGAGAATCCCAAGCAGGTTCTGATGCTTAACTGACTAAGCCGACCAGGTGCCCCTGAGAACAGCTTTTCTATTTTTTTTCTTTTTCTTTTTTTTTAAAGATTCACTCAGGTTAGGGGCCACTGAATGGCTTAGTTGGTGAAGCATTGGACTCTTGGTTTTGACTCATGTCACGATCTCATGATTTGTGGGATTGAGGCCCACATCTTCAGCCCTGCGCTAACAGCATGGAGCTTGCTTGGATTCTCTCTCCCCTCTCTCTGCCCCTCCCTTGTGCATGTGCATGCACTCTCTCGCTCTCTCTCTCTCAAAATACATCCACAGTTTTTTTTTTGAACATTCACCTGTTGAAGTACATTTAGATTGTTTCCAGTGTTTGGCAATTATGAACAAAGCCACTGTAAACATTTGTGTTTAGGTTTTTGTGTGAACATAAGTTTTCATGTCTTTAAAAAAATTTTTTAATGTTTATTTTTGAGAGAGAGAAAGAGAGAGAGTGTGAGTGGGGGAGGGACAGATAGAGAGGGAGACATGGAATCTGAAGCAGGATCCAGGCCCTGAGCTGTCAGCACAGAGCCTGCTGTGGGGCTTGAACCCATAAACTGTGAGATCATGACCCAAGTCCAAGTTGGACACTTAACTGACCGAGCCACCCAGGTGCCCCAGAACATAAGTTTTCATTTCTTTAGAATAAATAGCTAGTAATGGGATTGCAAGTAAGTGTATATTTAACTTTATAAGAAATCGCAAGATTATTTTCTGGAATGGCCATATAATTCTGCATTCCTGCTAGGAAGTTCAGAGAGTTCCTGTTATTCCACATTTTCATCAACACTTGGTCTTTTGGGTACTTCGAAATTTATCTTTAGCCATTTAATAGGTATATGGTGGGCAAGTCACTGTGATTTTTAATTTGTATTGTTCTAAAGGTTAATAATGTTGAACATTGTTTTCAACATCCATATATCCTCTTTGGTGAATGTTTATTTTAGTCCTTTGTTCATTTAAAAATTGTATTATTTTTGTATTGTTGAGTTTTGAGAATTCTTTATGTATTCTAGGTACAAGTCCTATGTTGTATATGTGATTTGAAAATATTTTCTCCCCATCTGTAGTTTGTCTTTTCATTCTCTTACCAGTGTCCTTTGCAGACCAAAAGTGTTCTATGGGAAGAAGTCCTATATTCAGTTTTTCCTTTATGGATTGTATTTTTGGTGTTAAATCTAAGAATGTTTTTCTTAATTTCAGATCTCAAAGATTTTCACCTATTCTACGACTTTTATGTTTTATATTTAAATCTATGATTTATTTGAGTGAACTTTTGTATTGGATCTGAATTTGAAATCCATTTTTTTTCAGCATATGGCTCTCCAATTCTAAGCTGAAAAGACTGTTCTTTCTCCATTGAATAGTTTCTGCACCTTTTTAAAAAAAACAGTTGCTCATATTTGTGTGGCTCTATTTCTGGTCTTTCTTCTATGTCATTGATTTGTGTGTGTGTGTATTTCTTTGCTAATGCCATATCTTGACTTATCTTGACTTACTGTGGCTTTGTAGAGAGTATTAAGATTGGGTAGTTTGAGGGGTGCCTGGGTGGCTTAGTCGGTTAAGCGTCCGACTTTCGCTTAGGTCATGATCTCGCGGTTCGTGGGTTCGGGACCCGCGTCGGGCTCTGTGCTGACTGCCAGCTCAGAGCCTGGAGCCTGTTTCAGTCTGTGACTCCCTCTCTCTCTGACCCTCCCCTGCTCACGCTGTCTCTCTCTCTCTCTCTCTCTCCTAGAAACAAATAAAACATTAAAAAAAATTTCTTTAAAAGATTGGGTAGTTTGATTTCTTGATTTTTATTCTTTATTTTCCAAAATTGTTTAAGCTATTTATCAGTTTGGGCTGCTCTTACTATACTGAGTAGCTTAAGCAAGAAACATTTATTTCTCATCTCTAGAGGCTGGAAGTCCATGAATAGGGTGTTGGCAAGGTTGGGTTCTAGTGAGGGCCCTCCTCCTACATCCTCGTAGATGGCTGCAGTCTCACTGTATCCTCACATGGTGAAGACCAAGAGAGAAGCAAGCTCTCTACTGTCTCTTCTTATAAGGTCACTAATCCTGCCATGAGGACTCTGCCCTCATGACCTAATTATCTCACAAAGGCCCCATCTCCAAATACCACCCCGATGAGAATTAAGGTTTCAACATATAAGGGGACACATACATTCAGTCCATAGCACCATTTTGTTACTCTGCTTTTTTTAATACATTTTAGAATTAGCTTGCCCAGGTCTGTACAAAAATTCAGCTGGGAGTTGCGTTAAAACTGTATCACATCTATTGATCAATCTGGGAAAGGTAGACATGTTTACTGTATTGAATTTTCTATTTCATGAGCATGGTATGTCTCACCATTAATTTAGGCCAAATTTGAATTATTTCACCAGCATTCTGTAGTCTTCAGCATACAGATTCTATATGTGTTTTGTTAGATTTATATCTAAGGATTAGTTTTTTGAAATTCTAAATGGTATGTATTTTTGCTAGTATCTGCAAGTATGACTGAGTTTTCTGTGCTGATCTGGTAGCCTGTGACCTTGCTAAACTCACTCTTGTTTCCACGAGTTTTGTTGTTGTTTCCTTAGGATTTTCTACCTTGAAAATTATGAGTAAAGTCAGTTTTATTTCTTCCTTCCCAATGTGTTAAGATTTTCAGTTGAATGGGGCTGGTGAGAGTGTTTTCTTCCCAGTCTAGGGGAAAAGAATTCCATCTCTCACCATTAGTATGATGTAGCTGTAGTGTTTCCCTAGAAGCCCTTTATTAGGTTGAGAAGGTTCTCTTGCATTCCTAGTTTTCTGGGATTTTAGAGCGACTAGATAGTGAACTAAATGCTTTTCCGCATCAACTGATACAATCATAAGGGTTTTCTTCTTTGGACTGTTGATATGGTGGATGGTGTGGATTGATTTTCCAACATTGAATTATCCTTGCATTTCCAGAATAAACTCCACTTGTCTTTCTGTATTTTCCTGGACTTAATATGATAAAATTTTTTGAAAATTTTACATTTTTTTATGAGGGAAATTGGTCTCTAGCCTACTTTCTTTTTCTCTTTTTACTTTTTTTGGGGAGGAGTGATATAGTCTTTGGGTTTTGGTATCAGGGTAATGGTAACTTCATAAACTGAGACAAAATACTCCTATTTTCTAGAAGAGATTGTCTAGAGTTGGTATTACTTATTCTTAAATGTTTGCTAGAATTTGTTAGTGAAATCATCTAATCCTGTGGCTTATGTTTTTTTGGGAAGGTTTTAAACTATAAATTCAATTTCTTTAATAGTGATAGTACTATTTGGGTTATATATCTCATTTTGTGTGAGTTTGGGTAGTTTGTGATTTTTAAAAACTTGATCCATTTCATCTAAGTTTTTGAGTTTATGTGTGTAGAATTGTTCATAGTATTTCCTTATATCCTTTTAATGTCTACGGGGCTCTTTCAATCCTGATATTGGAAATTTGTGTCTCTTCTCTGTTTTTTTTTGTTTGTTTGTTTGTTTTTTTTGGTTGGGTTTGGTTTGTTTCAGTTTTATTGATCTTTTCATATAACCGGCTTTTGGTTTTTATTGATTTCTTTTTGTTTTTAATTTCATTGATTTCAGCTCTCTTTATTACTTCCTTCCTTTAGCTTGTTCTGTTTATTTTGCTCTTTTTTTTCTAGTTTCTTACTATGAAAACGTAGATTATTGATTTGAGACCTTGATTATATTCCAGTATAATTGTTTAATGCTATACATTTATCTGAAAGTACCGCCTTAGCTACATCTCACAAATTTTAATGTGTTGCATTTTCATTTTTATTTAGTTAAAAATATTTCCTAATTCCCCTTGAGACTCATCTTTGACCCCTGGGTTATTTGGAAGTGTGTTGTGTTGTTTAATTTCCAAGTGTTTGGAGATTTTCCTATTATCTTTTTGTTCCTGATCTACTTTCATTCTAGTGTGGCCAGATAACATTCTTTGTGTGGTTTTCAATTTCTTTAAACTTGTTCAAGATTATCTTTGTTTTTTTAATGTTTTATTTATTTCTAGGAGAGAGAGACAGCATGAGCAGGGGAGGGTCAGAGAGAGACGGAGTCACAGACTGAAACAGGCTCCAGGCTCTGAGCTGGCTGTCAGCACAGAGCCTGACATGGGGCTCGAACCCACGAACCTCGAGATCATGACCTAAGCGAAAGTCTGACGCTTAAACGGCTAAGCCACCCAGGCGCCCCTAAAGTTTATCTTATGACCTACAACATGGTCTGTTTTTGTGAATATTCAAAGAAAATGTATATTCCCCTGTTCTTGGGTGAACTGTTCTATTTAGAAGGATATATATGTTTCTATGGTTGGGTGGAGGCCTCTGTAAAGGTCCAGTTTGTCATGGTGTTATGTAGTTCATCTATATTCTTGCTGTTTTTCTGTTTACTAGTTCTATTTATCAGCAAGTGCATTCAAGTCTCTAGCTATAATTATAGATTTGCCTACTTCTCCTTACAGTTCTTTTCAAATTTTGCTCCTGGTGTTTCGATCTCTGTTGTTAGCTATAAACTTAGGATTGTTATTTCTTCTTGGTGAATTGACCCCTGGTAATTTTCTCATATCTGATTTTTTTTGGCTGATATTAATATTGCCATGCTGACTTTCTCTTGTGTAGTGTTTGCACAGTATACCTTTTCCCTTATTTTTCTTTTTTAACCTGCCTTTATCATTACATTTGAAGTAAGTTTCTTGGAGACAGCATATAGTTAGGTCATGAGTTTTTAAAAAAAATCTATTCTGACAACATCTGTCTTTTAGCTGATGTGTTTAGACCACTTTCATTTAATGCAGTTATTGATAAATTTTGACTTAAGTCAACCATTTTATTATTTATTTTCTGATTGTTCCTTGAATTCCCCTTTTCTGGCCTTTACTTAGACTATTGAAACAGTTTTTATTTTTTATTTATATTTATTTTTTAAATTTTAATGTTTATTTTTGAGAGAGAGAGAAAGAGAGCAAGTGTGAGTGGAGGAGAGGCAGAGAGAGAGGAGACACAGAATATGAAGCAGGTTCCAGGCTCCAAGCTGTTAACAGAGAGCCCAATGCGGAGCTTGAACTCATGAGCTGTGAGACCATGATGTGAGCCAAAGTCAGACAACTTAACTGACTAAGCCTCCCAGGAGCCCCTAAACAGTTTTTAGTATTCCATTTAATTAATTTATTTTTTGCTGATGTCTCTGTACGTTTTTTTAGTGGCTACTCTAGGGATTACAATATACATCTTAACTTTTCACAACTACTTAAAGGCAATATTTTACCATTTTAGGTAGAATGTGAAAATCTTAGAAATTGTCAGCTCCTCTCTTCTCCCTGTTTTATGGTATGGTTGTCTTACATAGTACATCTGCGTACATTGGAAGCTCCATCAGATGATGTTATAATTCTAGTTTGGATTATCAAACATAATTTAAAGAATTTAAGAGATGAAGAATAGTTTATCATGTTTAACCAGATACTTACCCTTTCTGGTGCACGTCTCTCATTCTGATGTTCCAGATTTTCTTCTGGTATTATTTCCCTCTTGTCTGAAGAGCTTCCTTTGGCAATTCTCCTAGAGTAGGTTGACTGTAAATAGATTCTCTTAGTTTTCCTTCATCTGAGAAGGTCTTCATTTCACCTTAATTTCTGGAGGATACATTTGATGAGTATTGAATCCTGGGTGGTAGTTCTTTACTCTCAGCAACTTTAAGAAGGGTGTGACTCTTGTCCTGGTCTCCATGGTTTCTTATGACAAATCCACAGTCTTTGGAATTCTTGTTCTCCTACAGATAATGTGTTGTTTTTCTCTGGTTGCTTTCAAGACTTTTATTTGGTAGTTAGTTTTCACCAAGTTGACTACAATGTGTTTGGGCATGAGTTTCTTTGGGTTTATTGTGTTTGGGGTTTGCTGATCTTCTTGAATTTGTAAGTTGATTTCTTTTCCCAGATTTATGAAGTTTTCAGCCATCATTTGTTCAAAAAAAACTTTAGCAGCATACTCTGTCTTCTCTCTGGGACTCTAATAACACAAATATTAGAACTTCAGTTAGTGTCATGGAGGCTCCTAAGGCTCTGTTCATTTTTTAAAATCCATTTTATTTATCTCTGTTGTTCATTTTGGATCATTTTATTCATCTGTCTTCTAATTGGTAGACTCTTTCCTCTGTCAATATTATTCTGCTATTGAGCCCATACTGTATTTTTCAGTTATAAACTTTGCATTTGGTTCTTCTTAACATCTTCCATTTCTTTGTTCAGGCTTTCTATTTTTACATTAATTCTAGGGTGTTAGTAATAACATGTTGGAGCACTTTTTTTTTTTTTAATGTTTTATTTATTTCTAGCAGAGAGAGAGAGAGAGAGAGAGAGACAGCGTGAGCAGAGGAGGGTCATAGAGAGAGGGAAGCATAGAATCCGAAACAGGCTCCAGGCTCTGAGCTGGCAGTCAGCACAGAGCCCGACGCGGGGCTTGAACCCACAAACCATGAGATCATGACCTAAGCGAAAGTCGGACGCTTAACCGACTAAGCCACCCAGGCGCTCCAGGAGCACTTTTATAATAGCTGCTTTATAGTCTTTATCAGATAAATTCAACATTTGTGTCATCTAGGTGTTGATATCTGTTGATTGTTTTTTTCCCAAGTGAACTGAAAATTTTTTGGTTCTTCACATGTCAAGTAATTTTGGATTGTATCCTGAATGGTTTGAATATTTCATTATGAGGCTCTAGGTCTTTTTAAAGTCATATAGAGAACGTTGATCTTTTTAAGAGAAAATTGGTCCATTTGGTCAGGTTCAGGCTGCAAGTTCCAACTCACTTTCTGTGGGCTATTGTTCCCATGAGGGTTTGGTTTTTAAATCCTTTGTGTGTTACTTTCCCATGCGTGTGCCACCCAGAGGCTAGTGTGGAACCTCAGTGGTGGTCTATCTGTTAATTCAGTGCTCAAAGTCTTTGGTGTGCTGATTGGGATCACATCCATGCATGCAAGCCCAAGAGTTCATAATCAATTTTATGGGGTCACTTTCCTAAGCTCTTCCCTCTCTATGACCTCCATATTACTTTCTGGGTCCCTGGGGATCCTTTTTCTGTCCTTCAGTCATAAATCAGGGGCTTTATTTACCCTATTTTGCCATCCACTTTCACGAGTGTACCCATGTCTGGAGCCAAGCAGTGGAAAAAGAAAGAGGAGAAAAAAGCAATGACGGTTCACACTAGTCTCTGGGAACCACAGCTCCACCAATCAGAGAGGGAGGTTTCCTTGTCTCTGAGTTGGTTTCTGTAGGGTTCTGTTGCTGGAAGATTGTGTAGGGGCTGGAGTGTGAGAGAATGGAGGGGAAAGAAGAGAAAATCTGGGGATTTTCTACACTTTTCTCTGAGTGTTAAGATTTCCTTTTCTTGACC
Organism: Proteles cristata cristata; assembly: GCA_017311185.1. NCBI lineage: Eukaryota > Metazoa > Chordata > Mammalia > Carnivora > Hyaenidae > Proteles > Proteles cristata. The sequence goes on along the minus strand of JAESUZ010004344.1, from coordinate 267,434 downwards.
CCCAAGCCAGAGCTAGAGGCTTCTCCTAGAAATCACTATCTGTGCCCCAGTGTCCCTTCTGGGTTTGGGGCTTCGAGGAGTTCAGGCTTGGGGATGCCAAATGCGAAAAAAAAAAAAAAAAAAAGGTAAACTCACTAGGTACTTTGGAAAGTATTAAAATAACTGCTGCATGCATTGTGTCCAAGCTTTACCCACATTCCCTGGGAGAAGCAGGGTAAAGTGAACTTATTCCATCTTACCTGGAACTGGAATCTTAGTCTTCTCCTTCAGATTTAATAATAATGACCATTTCTACACACCACACTTAACACTGTGCATGACTTATCTTGTGCTTTAACAAGCTGACTACTAGGAAAAGGAAAAGTATATTTTAAAGGAAATATACTTTTTAAAGGAAAAGTATATTTTCATGAACTCCTTGAGTTGATGCAAGTGGCTTTGATCATTTTGTTTCTTAAATATGTATTGACAGGGGCGCCTGGGTGGCTTAGTCGGTTGGTCGTCCGGCTTTCGCTTAGGTCATGATCTCGCGGTTCGTGGGTTCGAGCCCCGCGTCGGGCTCTGTGCTGACTGCCAGCTCAGAGCCTGGAGCCTGTTTCAGAGTCTGTGACTCCCTCTCTCTCTGACCCTCCCCTGCTCACACTGTCTCTCTCTCTCTCTCTCTCCTAGAAATAAATAAAAATATTTTTTAAAAAAATATGTATTGACATACAACTAGGTCTCAGCTTCTTATGCTTACAGTGTTTAATCAACTATAACACAAAAGGAAATTTATAAATTAAGTGCAAACAAAAGTACAACACAAAACAATTCAAATCAGCATCATTTATTTAATGTGACAGATGATGTTTGTTGAAACTGAATAGCTGTTCGTACTGTGAATTGTAGTGCATGACTGGGGTACAGACTTTTTTTTGTCACATCACTGCTCCCTTGCGCTGAGTGATGACTCAGTTCTCCCACAAATTTTTCTATCGAACCACTGTACCACCCTGAAGCTTCTATCTGTACAATGTGATATGACATCATTTGGCCTATCTTTAACTCAAAGCAGCATTTACACGTAAGTCAGTCTCTCGCTCTCTCTTTCTTTACCAGCCTAACGTCATTAAAATAGTAGTCAGTGGTGCCAACACTTGTGTGAATGGCATTAAAACCTCTGATACTGAAGTCTTTCAGCAGGACTTAGTTCTGAGGCAGTCAGCCAGAGAGGATCTGGAATATGTTAATAATAGAATCTTAAGCCTGTTACCAATGGAAAACTCTTCCATTAAAAGTGTAGTTTAAGAAAATTATTAAGACTTAGAAAACATGTTTGTAGATTCCCATTTACAAAACATTGCAGTATCATTCAATTTAAAACTTTCAAAAAAAAAATCATTACCTCCACTTTACAATGAGGAACCTGGGGGTTACAGGTTAAATAACTTGGCCACGGTCCTATAGTTGATAAATAGCCAAGTTGGTATGCACAGAGAGCACCCAGCCTGTTCACCTCCAGTCTCCACTCCTAACTGTGACTTAGTCAAGGCTGTTTTCTCATAAAAGGTCATGCCATGATCTGGAGGCTCTTCCGTAGCTTAGTTGGTTAAACCTCTGACTCCTGATTTTGGCTCAGGTCGTGATCTCGAAGTTTGTGGGATGGATTCCCATGTGGGCCTCTGTACTGACAGTGTGGAGCCTGCTTGGGATCCTCTCTCTCCTCTCTCTGCTCCTCCTCTGCTCATGTACATACTCTCTCTCAAAATTAATTCATTAATTAAAATAATATTAAAGAATATTTGTTTTTCCAAAGTGGGCAGAGCTACATGGAACCTCCAAACTACCTCATATAGCTTCCCTTCATTCCTTGATCTAAGTCCTTTATGTTCTCCTAAAGAAAGACTTGTTGAATTATACCCTCAAGACAAGGAAGAATACAAGGAACATAGAACAGTGTTCACTCTATTACTCTAAATTTCCTATATGTCCTTATCACTGCACACTTTTCCATAGTTGTGATCAGTGCACAGTTAATCACACAGTCAATCACTCCCTTTTCTCTTCAGTATACAGTACTCCAACTCGCAGGCCACAGGTAGCACTTTTTACATTGTATCGTACTTGCCTTTCCTTTCCCAAACTGTGAGCACCTTGGGGACAGAGAGTTCATCTTCCATATCACGTTTCCTGCTTCTATCAGTGCCTTGGATCCTGCAAGACACCATAGCGTCTTGCTGGAGCCCATCCCAAATGGGAGCCCCCAGGAAAGGCCCAGAAACACAGTTATGGAGGCTTTGTCCACCCTCCTGTGTAGTCTATAGGGTCTGGACTGAGAAGACAAAGCTTTTTGGAAGCATGAAGGTTCATTTCTTCTGTATGTCATTACTATTAAATTGGGGATTGGAGAAGGCAGAGAAATGGGACCCTTATGATGAAAGTTCACATCTGCTTAGAGATTGTCCACCCTGGTGGGGTGTGAACTGGGTGGGCAGTGGGTTCTTGGAGATGCCTGATGTAAGCAGTGAGGGATAAAATACTTCTGGGACCTCTGAGGATACATATATTATCTTGGGAATCTCTGAAATGAAAAAGGAGGAAGGGAGGCTCTGCTTTTACCTTTTTTCTTCACTCTCTCCCCCACTTCCTCATTATTATTCAAGAATTTATTGACTGATGATTGGATAAGGTGATATGGTCTATATATACAGCAAAATATTACTCAGCCATCAAAAAGAATGAAACCTTGCCATTTGCAATGACATGGATAGAACTAGAGGGTATTATGCTAAGTGAAATAGAGAATCAGAGAAAGAAAAATATCATATGATTTCACTCATATGTGGAATTTAAGAAACAAAACAGATGAACATATGGGGGGAGGAAGAGAGGGAAACAAACCACAAGAGACTTAAAGATAGAGAATAACTGAGGGTTGATGGAGGGAAGAGGGTTGGGGATGGGCTAGATGGGTACTAGGGAGGGCAGTGGTTGGGATGAGCACTGGGTGTTGCATGTAAGTGAAAAATCACTGAATTCAACTCCTGAAACCAATATTGCCCTGTATGTTAACTAGAATTTAATAAAAAGAAAAGAAAGAATTTATTGAGCACTTGCCATCTGCTAGAGTTGGGTGATATACTTGAGAAAACACACCAAGAAGTTCTCCATTTAGCAGGGGAGATTACAGACAATTATGATGTAAAGTGATGATGACGTCTATGAAAGGAATCAGGGGAGCAGAGTGGGGTGCACCTGACTGCTTAGAATGGGAGGTAGGGGTTCTAGAAGGGCAAGGTTTGTGATGGAGCTGGCATTTGTCATGAACACTGGAGGAGTTTTTCAGGTGGAAAAGTGAGGTATATAAATAAATAAAGTGAGGTATAACAAATAAATAAAATTTATATGTTAGCAACTCAAAATAAAGCCTGCTCTGTTGTTGACCACTTTCATAGTACATTGGTGTTGATCTTGGGTATTTTGACTATTTGTGACGTTAAGGAAACTGAAATTGATATTAGTTAACATCTAGATAAAATGTGTCAATAAATTGTGAATATATTTTATTAGAGAAACGTGATTGTGGTATATTTGGAACATAACATGTCAGAAGGGTGAGAGATTGGAGAATAAATTGAAGGTGCATATGGCCAACTTAATGTTGACTTGCTACCTGTGTAAAGTTTTTTTTTTTTCTTTTTTCCTCTTTCCCCCTTCTTGCAATGGAAAAGTCTCAAACACACATAAAGGTAGAGAGATTGGTATAATGAAGCCTAGCATACCCATAGCCCAGCTTTAGTGACCACCAACTAACTTCCACTTTGGTTTCTTGGATTCCTTCAGTTTTCTTTTTTAGTTGTTGGAGCATCTTGAAGCAAATTCAGTACCCACAGATACTTCACTATAATTTCTTAAAAAAAAACTCCACAAATATATACTGGATTAGTTCTTTTAAAAAATACAACTACAATATCATTTTCATACCTGACAAAATAAACAAAAATTCCTTAATATCATGTACAATCCAGTCTATGTTCAATTTTCCTTGATTGTCTGAGAAATGTTTTTTTTACAGTGATGTTGAAGTCACAACCCAAACACAGTCCACATATAGCATATGGATGATTTGTCTCTTGTCTCTCAATCTGTATTAGCTATCTATGCACTTACCCTCTGACTTACAACAAATTAAAATTTATTTTTTTTAATTTTAGTAAAAAAAATTGTTAGGAAACTGGGTTTTTCCTGCAGAACTCCCAGAGTTTGGATTTGGCTGATTGTACCCTTGTGGTGCTCATGAACAAATCTTCTAACAGCCACATTTCCTAGGAACTGATAGAGTTAGCAGCTGTTCAAACACAGGCTCTTTCTTTTGGTAGGAAGGCTTCTTGGGTGGTGCTTCCTATTGAATTATTAGTTGTTCTGGGGTAAGTGAAGTTAACTTTAGTTGCTGGGTTCAGGTGACATCAGGCCAATCCATTCATTATAGAGTTTGTATTAAGGTTTTCAGGCAAGCTAGGCAAAAACAGATGTGCTTTACAAATCCTGCCTGCTGACTATATGGAGAACGAGGCTAACGAAGTGATCCTGAAGGCAGTAAGATCAGTTGAAAACAACTGCAGTGGTCTAGGTGAAAATGCAAATTTCTTGCTAAGATAAGGCCTGTAGAGGTGGACAGGAGGCTCCACATTTGGGAGATATTAAGTAGGAAGGGGGTGTCTACTGGAGGCAGGGGTGAAGGAGAAGAGTGCAGTTAATCAGTTAGCCTATTTGTCTTTCATTGTCTGGATACATCCATCATACCTTAGGTGATTTCATTCATTCCCCGTGGTTTTTAATCCCCTTATATGCTGTTGACTTCAAAAAGTTGTATCGCTGGGCTTAGAGTTTCATCCTGAACTTCACACACTTATATCCGATTGCCTGCTGAGTATCTTCCCTGGGATCTTATCCTTCCCTGTCCAAAATTGTACTCTTGTCTTGCCCCCATCAACCAGCTTCTCCCCCAGCCTTCCCCATCCTAGTAATGGCGCTTCTAGTTCAGAGAAAAGTCCTAAGAGGCTCCTTTTATCTTTTTTTTTTTTTAAATGTTTTATTTATTTTTAGGAGAGAGAGAGAGACAGCGTGAGCAGGGTAGGGTCAGAGAGACAGGGAGTCACAGACCGAAACAGGCTCCAGGCTCTGAGCTGGCAGTCAGCACAGAGCCCGACGCGGGGCTCGAACCCACGAACCGCGAGATCATGACCCAAGCGAAAGTCGGACGCTTAACTGACTAAGCCACCCAGGCGCCCCGAGGCTCCTTTTTTCTTACCTGTCCCTCATACGCCCATCAAGTTTTGTCAGCTTTACCTTCAAAACATATGTGAATTTGAACCATTCTCAGCAACTGGTCCAGACCATAATTTAATCATCTTTCAGCTCATCTTCAGATCTCACTGTTTTCACTCTTGCAGGAGACCAGGTAGGAGAGGTAGACTCAGAGATTTAAGGCTTGAGGATGATGCCTTTTAGAATTCCCCTTCAGTTCTTGGCAAAGACAAACAATTCTTATTCTTCTTCGCTCAACTTTACTTTCCCTCTAGTCCCAAGGCATTCAGTACACTCTCTTCACAATGGCAATGTGGCAGATCACACAATGGCCCCAGTTCTTCACCCCTACCTGGATCTATGACTTTTGCCAGTTAACTTGGCAGTGCTTTCCTACTGACCCTGGGCTTGTTCATGTGAGTTGCTTTGACCAATGGAATGTTAGCAAAGTTTGGTGCAAGCAGTGGCTTGAAAAATGCTTGGACAATTGAGCTTGGTCTTCCACTCTTGCACCTCTACCATTACTATGAGAATATCCTTGAATTAGGCTGCCCGGGCATGGGAGATCCGTGAAGCAGAGAGCTTAAGGCTGGCCTGGATAAATTAACAGCCAGCTGCCCCCAGATATATGACTAAATTGAGCCAGGATCAGAAGGGCCACCTAGCCAGCCACCCCAGCTGCATGAACAATTAGAGTTTTGTGGTTGTCACTTTTTGTTATGCAGCATTGTGGCAATAGAGAACGAGGGGATTCAAAATTCATATCTATCATGTAGATACATTTCTCTTAACTTCAGCTTTTTTTCTCTTAACTATCAAACTCTCAGACACCTCTTTTGGATATATAATAGTTCCAACAAAACATGACCAAAGCCTTTGATTAGCAGCTCTTTCCCTAACTGTTCCCAGTTCATGACAGCTTCATCATTCATCTAGTAGCTCAGGTCAGAAAATTAGAATCATTTTTTATTCCTTAATTTTCATTGTATCTATCATCCAAATTGTAAGGTTGTTTCTCTGTTATCTTCAGAATATATATAAACTCACCCACTCTTCTCTGTTTCTACTACCAACCACTTTAGTTCACACCCCCATAAACTTCCTTCGGTATCATAGTCACCTCCTACCTGGTCTCTGTGTTCATTCTTGACTTATAGTCAAGTCTCAAAATGCCAGCCAGAATAATTTGAAAAAAAATCATCAGACATGACATCAAAAGAACAGAAAATAAAAGGACAGATAAATTGAACGACATTGAAATTTAAAACTTTTGCATTTCAAAGGGCACCATCAAGCAAGTGAAAAGGCAACTTATAGACTGGGAGAAAATATTAACAAATCATATATCAGATCTGGGATTAATATCTAGAATATATAAAGAGCTCTTAAAATTCAACAACAAAAAACCAATCTGATTAAAAAATGGGCAAAGTATTTGTATAAACATTTATTCAAATAAGATATACAAATAGCCAATGAGCACATGAAAAGCTGTTCAATATCACTAATCACTAGGGAAATACAAATCAAAACTACAATGCAAATCAACACCACCTCACACTAGTAGGATGGCTACTATCAAAAAAACAGAAAATAACAAGTGTTGACAAGTATAGAGAGAAATTAGAACCCTTGTGCATTGTTGGTGGAAATGTAAAATGGTGCAGCTGCTATGGAAAAGAGGGTAGTTTCTCAAAAAAATTGAAAATAGAATTATGATCTAGCAATCCCATTTCTGGATACATACCCAAAATAATTGAAAGCAGAGACTTGAACAAGTATTTGTACACCCATGTTCATAGCAGCACTTTCAAAATAGACAAAAGGTATACAACCTAATATCCATCAACAGGTGAATGGATAAACAAAATGTAGTATATACATACAAGGTAGTGTTATTCACCCTTAAAAGGAAAGAAAATTCTGACACATGCTACAACATGAATGAACCTTGAAGACATTATGGTAAATGAAAGAAGATAATCACGAAAGATCAAATACTATATGATCCTACTTGTATGCGAGGTACCTAGAGTAGTTAAATTCATAAAGATAGAAAGTAGAATGTTGGTTGCTAGGGCCTGGAGGAGGGGAGAAGGGGGAGTTACTGCTTAATGGGTATACAGTTTCAGTTTTAGAGGATGAACAAATTCTGGAGATGGATGGTATTGGTCAATAATGTAAGTAGGGGTGCCTGGTGGCTTAGTGAGTTAAGCATCTGACTCTTCATTTCAGCTCAGGTCATGACCTTACAGGTTTGTGAGTATGAGTCCCACATCGGGCTCTGTGCTGACTGTGTGGAGCCTGCTTGGGAGTCTGACTCCCTCTCTCTCTGTTCCTCCCTCAACTGTTCTCTATCTCTCTCTCAAAATAAATAAAAATAAACTTCAAAAAATTATTTTAAAAAACCAGTATAAATAAACTCAATGCCACTGAATTGCACATTTAGAAATGGTTAAAATGATATGACTTATTTTATGTATATTTAACCCCAATTAAAAAATATGGCATGAAAAAACTTTCCTCAGGCATTTGAAATATATTTCAATATCTTCTTTTGATCACATCAATAATATAGCAAAAAAGAAACTCAGGGACAATGAAATGAATTATTGGCCATTTTATTTTGGTTTACTATAAGATAATATCTGTTTTTAGACTATTATTCCATATCCAGACTCTATTTTATATTCAGCTTACACTCCAGCTCTTTAGTTCCTATCTTACATCTAAATTATTTTCCCTGTCATATGAAGACTGACAACACAGTGTTCTTCATGGCTAATTAGTTATCTAATTTTGTATATTTTGAATGCAATCAAACAGATTACAATTTTGAAAAATTAGTATTTGAGATGTACAATTGAATATATGTATTATGCATATCTATAATATATGAATACATGTGTAAATCATATGCTATACAAGAATATACTTTGTATTTTAAAATATAAATGTCACATCTTTTACCCCCTGATCAGAAAGCCATCAAAGGTTTCCCATCTCAGCCCTTTTCATGGCCTTCAAGCTCCACAGCACCCAATTTGGTTTATCTTTTCAACCTCATTTTTTACTACCTTTCTCCTAGCTTATTTTGCTCTGGTGACCTTGGCCTTCTTGCTTGGATTCAGATTCCCAAGTCTGGTACTGCCTCAAGGCCTATGTATTTGCTGTTCCCTCTGCCTAGCATATTTTCCTCCCAGATATCTCCCTGTCTCATGCTTTTGCTTCACCCTGACCTGGGTTCAAATGTCAATTCTTCAGAGGCGTATTCTGGCCATTCTATCGAAAACAGACCCCACCCTCCACTTCATCACTCATGACTTGCTGCCTCATTGTTCTGTTTAGATTTCCTGTTAGTACCCATTACTGCATAAAATTACATTACTTACTCATACCTTTTCTACCTTTGTCTTTCATCTGCCTTGTTGACCACAGCATCTCCAGCTCCAAGAAAAGTATCTAACACATTGATGACATTCAATCAATGTGTGCTCAATGAGTGAACTCTACAAATGTTTATTGAGTTCCTGCTATGTGCACTGTGGACTTAGTTTTGGCATCTGTATGGAAGATTATACTATTGCCTCACACAAGATGTTGAGATAGGAAGGACTGGGGGCAGTTAGGTTGTTTAGATGAGTTTGGTTTGAGATACCTTGGACTAGCAGGTAGAGATGGAGAAGGACAGTTGTAACCCTGGTATGGAATTCAGGGCCTCTAGAGAGACTGGCAGGAATGTAATAGAACTTATAGAACTCTACCATGGGACTGACTACCAGTCTGTCTCTGATGGGAAGAGAGATGGTATTGAGGGAAGAGTGGGCATGGTGGTCCATAATATCAATAGCAAGGTCCATCCTAAAGGGAGCCTTGAATTACGTGGCTACAGGACCTATGAGTACATGTCTGTCCCCAGAACCATAGGGGCTTTTTCACCATCTTCCTGATGTTGAACATTCCTGCAGACAGGAAGGGTGCTCACGTGGCTACCAGAGGGAAGATAGCAAGGCAATCATTCCCACAAAAGGGCCTATCTGTCTCATTCCAGGGACACGTAGATCACTTATACTGAAATTTCTCAGATGCCACGCTTTGGGGGTTGGATGGAGAGAGAATCTGAAGTCTGGGGCAAAGAGCAAGAGAAATAGGAAGATGGGTCCAGAAATTTCATGTACCAAAGAGCCTTAACTTCTTACAAGTCATTGCCCACAAATTTCCTATATAAAAACTGCCCTGGGACACCTGAGTGGTTCAGTAGGTTAAGTGTCCAACTCTTGATTTCAGCTCAGGTCATAATCTTGCGGTTCCTGAGTTCAAGCCTCACGTCAGGCTCTGTGTTGACAGTGTGGAACCTGCTTGGGATTCTCTGTCTCCTTCTCTCTCTGCCCCTCCCCCACTTGCTCTCTTTTAAAAATAAACATTCAGAAACCTTGCCCTTACATTTATATAGCACTTCATAGTTTATAAAATATTACAGTGAAAAATCAGGTGCCCCTAAAGTTGCATTCTACCTGTGGGATCTTTGGAAAATTAACCTCTACAAATGTTCTCATTTGTAGACCACAGTAATAATCTATTCCTCATGGTGGTAAAGGAGACAATTTATGTAAAGTGTAGCCTACTGCCAGCACATGCACATTCAATTAGCATTTGCTTCCTTCCCCATTTCCTTTACTTTATCTCCCTTGAACCTCATACCAATTCTGGGAGGTAAGTTTGGCAGGTATTATTATCACCTCATTTTACAGATGAAAAACCAAGATCAGAGAGATTTATTCTGACTTTACTAAAGCCATAGAACTTTCAAATTGGAGATCCGGGATTTGAATTCAGGCCTTTCATCCCTAAGTGGTCTCCTCCCACCCTGCTGTCTCTCGCTCTTCTCTGATCATGCTATTTTGATGGTGTCCCATGATGGAGACAGAGTTCACCACAGGGTCCGTCCTGTAGGTCAGGAGGATGCCGCCATCTTTGCTTTTGTTATAATATGCTTTTTGAAAACATACAGAAGCAGAAGGTCTGAAAGCTGAACAATGAACTTACATGCTATCAATGGTATTCTGATCAAATTATATAATCTGTAATTACATCTTGCCTTTTAGACATAACCTTTGTGGCTCTATTTCTAGCTCTTCAATTGTCTTTAATTTCACTTTTCCTTCACGGTTGAATGCAGACTTGGCTGGCTGGAGAGCGCTGGGTGGCCAGTCAAAGCTAATGGCTCACCTTTGCCTCCATCGTCTTAAGCTTATGAGACTTTTCACTTTCTTACTAGTATTAACACTTTCCCCTTCCCTTTCCTGGTTATTAAAAAAAGTGGCAAGTTCAACACATTATTTAGACCATTCCACAGCTGTATTGACAACGGTAGTGATCTTGTTGACTCGAATTGTTGAGTGGAGGCAGGGTCATTTTGCCATGGCTCAATGGAGTCTGCTAATTTCTAAAACCTAGAAGGGTGACTGGTGTGTAAGGCACTGAAGATTGTGCTGATTGCACTTTAGAAGAGGGGACATGGGTCATGAACTGCCTGCATTGACCTGAACTCGTATCTAGCCAGGAGGTGGCGCCCTTTCTCTGCCCAGTTGATAGTGGTCGGTCCATACTGTGGGGAGGGAAAAAAATGAGCTTCTGTAGCTTGGACTGCCATTTCGGAGGCTCTGAGACACAGGGCCCAGGTCTGCCTCTTTCTAAACAGCCACTTAATTCCCTTGATGAAGGAAACTGCATGGGGGCTTCACTTCTTCAGCCACCAGAGCCATTTCTCTGTCCCTTCCTTTTAGAGATTCTCTCCCCTGAGGATGAGCAGTGTGGTCTGGGAGAATGATCAGAACGAAGGCTTGTAATGAGGGTGCAAGGGAACTGAGAAAGACGACAGGATGAGGGGCTGCTTCTTACAGTGCTTGCTTCTCTTTCTCCTTGTTGTGAGTCTCCCTTCTGCTCTTATTCTGTAGTAACAAAGTTGTCCTGTTTTTCTGCACATGGAACTCCATCCTCAGGCAGGCTTCTGACCTGAGCTGCTATTTGCCCTAAGCCTTTTTTGTCTTAGACAGATTGTGGGGAATCTAAGTTCTGAACTGGGAAGAAAGGAATGGGAGAAATGAAAATCAGAGAAAAATAGGAGGAAAGAGACAGCTAAACAGATATCAGAGAGAAAAACAGAAAGACAGATACAAAAAGAGACAGTGTGAGACATGCAAGGGTGGGGGCATTGCTTTGGAGACAGAAGGATAGGTCTACATCCCAGCTCATCTACCTCAAGCTCTGTGAAGTTGGTAAAAATTGCCTGACCGCTCTGAACCTCAGTCTTCCCATATAAAAATGAGAATAATTATACTTCATCTGTACCACTGTGATAAGGACCAAAGGAAAAGAATAGAATCTCTAGTTACAGTGGATATTACCTGATGCCAACTAGGCCTTAAGAGAGAAGATGTGGTCCTGGCTTATGTTGAATTCTAACGGTGGGGCATACGTGCTATCAGAGGCTCTGGGAAAAACCTTAGTCCCCTGTATCCTAATCCTATTTTCCCAGAGGATTTTATAACAGGAAGTTTGCCTGCTTCCAGCTCCTGGGCAGAGAAGCCTTATTGTCCAGGATGACATTGTGTGTGTTGGGGGTGGGGGGTGGGGGACTTCTAGGTTATTCTCTTCCACACTCGACACTCATAGCTAACATCTTACCAAGTTTACTATGTGCCAGATGCTTTTTAAAGTGTGCTAAATGGACTAATATTTAATCTTTATAACTGCCTTATGAAGTAGGGACTACTGCTAGCCTCATTTTTACAGATGTTGAAACTAAAGCAACAGACAGACAAAAGGAAATTGCCCAAAGTCACACAGGAAGTGGCAGAGGAGATTAAAACCCAAGCCATCTGATGCTAGGGTCTTCTTCTAACCTTTGTGCTCTCCTCCTTCCCCGGATGGGTCTTGGTCTCTCACTTTCTCATGTGGCAGGAGCAGCAGAAGACAGCCTCAGTGGAGACTTTAACTGGTATATGCATCTCATCTGGGGAGCTGTCCCTGCACTCAGGGTGTTGGGGGGATGTCCCGGCTTGTGATGCCTCCTGATCAGGCCAGAGGTGCCATAGTTCCTTTATCTGTCAGAGAGGTGGCAATTTCAGCACAGATGAGGAATAGGACTTCAAGTGCCCTTTGTTCCTGATCAAATGCAGCACCCAGACAGTGTCTAGACACTACCAGCCTCCCTGCCTCCAGCCTTGTTTCTGGAAGTGAGAACACCCATTGTCTGGACTCCAGAGCTGGGCTTGGTTATGCAGCGGTTGGGAGCAGACAGCACAGTTTCCAGGGTAGTTGTTCCCACAAAATGAAGGGTACTCCATGATTTTAGTTCCTTTCTTTGGTGCAGAAATTGTGGGTCGAGAGTGAAATCCAATGACAACTTCATTTTGCCTTGTTTAATATTAAAAGTGGTATGAAAGTGACCAGGTGAATGAGATTCCAAAGAGGCACCAAGGAACGACTTTGTAGTTACTCTCATTTTGCTTCCACACAGATGCACTTGATATTCATTGCTTGAAAACAAGGTTCATGGTTTATTGGTCTCATTTTCCTCTGAGAGAAGGGAAAATTTCCATATAGGCTCCTGGGAGATCTAAAAGCCCCATGTAGGAGATATTATTCCTGAAGGCTTCTAATATACTCGTTGTCCTGGTCTTCTTGTTTTATTGAGTAGTTTTTTTTTTTTAAATTTTTTTAATGTTTTATTTATTTCTAGGAGAGAGAGAGAGAGAGAGACAATGTGAGCAGAGGAGGGTCAGAGAGAGAGAGAGGGAGTGACAGACTCTGAAACAGGCTCCAGGGTCTGAGCTGGCAGTCAGCACAGAGCCCGACGTGGGGCTCGAACCCACGAACTGCGAGATCATGACCTGAGCCGAAGTCGGACACTTAACCGACTAAGCCACCCAGGCGCCCCTCGTTGAATAGTTTTTAAAAGAAGGTGCTAGGATTCTCTATTCCCTGTGTTCTACCATGTTTGAGAGCATCTGACTGTGCCCTTCATTTGAACAACAATCTGCTATAATCCACATTTATGTCAGACTTGCTTTCCCTTAAACCTTCATAGACCTCTGACGTCTGACATGCATTGAATGTTTCTGTGAGAAGTTTGGAGCCAGTCTGTTTTCCCTTTTGATTATTCCATTTATTCTTTCTTTTTCTCTGAGGTCTAGTCCTTTAATTAGGATGTGTTTCCTTGATATCCATTATAACTTGTTTATTTTGACTCTTCTTTTTTGTTTAGTAACTTAATTAAGCTCTAGTTTGATATGTATTACTCTGGAATAATTGTTTGTTGTGTATATGATGTACCATTTTGATTTGCTGACTCTTGTTTCATTTCTGTGAAATTTTCCTGTATTATATTTCAAAAGATTATATATTTTTTAACCTCAGGGGCACCAATTATCCTTATGTTTGAAAGTCTTTGTCCTCCACACCTATCATTCCCTAATTGCTTTAATCTCTGTTTTATTTTCTCCTCATGCACTGTGATTACATCAGGCTTTCCCCAATCCTGTCAATTCTATTTTTCAACTGGGTCGATGCCATTTCGTTCAGCTGCTCCTAATTTATTTGATTTGTAATAAATTTATTTTAGTTCGCAGTTTGTTTTTTTAGTTCTGTGACATTTCTTGTAATTTCATTTTATTGTTCTATCATGTTCTGTTTACTGATTTTATATTTTCAAGTTCTTCTATAGAATAAAACTCTCATGGGAACCTAGTTCTGTTTGTTGGGTTACTTCCTCCCGTGCCCCAACTTAGATTAAACTGGGTTTATACTCTTTCTTTTTCCTCTTATCTGTCTCCCTGGAAGGATGGTCAGGCCCAGTGGCACTGGTTGCCTCTGCTAAGGTCCCTGGTGTGATGGAAGGGCTTCTATTCACTGGAGTTTTTCTAGTAACTTTACCTAGATCTGTCTCCTTGCTTTCCCAGACCATACTTCCCCAAGCCATAGGGTGTTTGTGTGAATTCTCAGGAATCCTTGGACTCAGTTACTTTCCTACATTCTACCCTTGTTCAGAATAATATAAGGAACCAGAATATTCTTTTTCTTTTCTTGGCTACCATTTTGGGTTTTTATGGTACAAAGTTCTACTCCATTCTTTTCTTAAGTTGCTGCTTGTGACTTTTTATTGGTTTGTTCCACTTTTTTGCTTTATTTCATTGCGTACTTGGAGAGATTCTGTGTACTTGCTCTCCTTAGGTGATTCTGCCCAGAAAACGGACTTTTTTTTTTTTTAATGTTTTATTTATTTCTGAGAATAGAGGAGGGTCAGAGAGAGAGGAAGACACAGAATCTGAAACAGGCTCCAGGCTCTGAGCTGGCTGTCAGCACAGAGCCCGCCGCGGGGCTCGAATCCATGAACGGTGAGATCATGACCTGAGCCGAAGCCGGACGCTTAACTGACTGAGCCACCCAGGCGCCCATAAATGGACTTATTTTTATAATAAGAAATAAAATGCTATAAGACTATTAAAAGAAAACAATGAGGGGCACCTGGGTGGCTCAGTCGGTTGGGCGTCCGACTTCGGCTCAGGTCATGATCTCATGGGTCGTGGGTTCAAGCCCCGCATCGGGCTCTGTGCTGACTGCCAGCTCAGAGCCTGGAGCCTCTTTCAGATTCTGTGTCTCTCTCTCTGACCCTCCTCCTGCTCATGCTGTCTCTCTCTCTCTCTCTCTCTCTCTCTCTCTCTCAGAAATAAGTAAAACATTTAAAAAAAGAAAGAAAGAAAAGAATGAGATCTCAGTCATCTCTAGTTTCCTGACCAACTGTTCAAGTACGCTTTTGAGCACATTAATATCTGCTTACAAGAATAAGTTGAATAAACTCACCCGTTTTAGCTTGGCTGCTTCTTTGAAAACAGAGTGGGACAAATCTATAGAAAGCAAAGTTATACCATGTTTTTCCCTCATTACATGAGCTTTACTTTTCCAGACAGTTCTGAGACTGACCTCAGAAAGGGCGTCAAGCAATGTTTAGATTTGAGTTTGCATTTCATTATATTGATCTTAGCTAACGTTTCTCTTCTTTTGGTATAGAAACTTTGGAGAGTTCCTTCATCCTCTGAGAAACTTCAGTTTTGATCTCAAAGCCTTTCAACTGCTTAGATGAGGCTTACCCACATTACTGAGGATAGTCTTCTTTACCTGAAGTCATCTCATATATAGATGTTAAGTACATCTACAAAACTCCTTCAACACAATAACTAGATTAGTGTTTGATTGGATAACTGGGTTCTAGAGCCTAGCCATGTTGACACAGCAAACTAATGCTCACAACCGGGTGGGCAAGTGGGAAAGCAGAAAGGCAAGATATCAGAGGGGTTGGTTTGGCATATTGCTCCCTCTAGAATTTAATAGGTTAAAAACATGTTCCCACTCCTCCACTCCAGCAGACATGACCAACAATGAGAACACTCACATTTATATAACTCAGCAAGTGAGTTCCTTGGAAACACTCACCATAAAACTGTCCATGCGAAGGTGTACCGTGGGCAACTCTGTACACTGTATCTCCCTGATGGAGACTCATAATACACATCACCATACTGAAAACCATGAGAAATCCCACAGCAAAGAAACTTATTTATCTTTTTTTAAAAATCCAGCTTTTCCCAAACTCATTTGACCATTTCCATTCTTTTCCCCATGTGACATCTATCAACAGAGCATGCTTAGGGAAAGTCTGGCTTAATCTCCCCTGTCTGAAGTAATAGCTCAGTTAGTCTGGGTACCACTGACGTTTCCCTGATAACACAAAAAGAACAACTTTTTCAATTGCTTGTTTCTCGGTGTTCATGAAAAGTGCAAGATTGGCTGACACAGAAAAGTGGAATCTTGCTGCTTCTGTCTTGTGTGTATGACAAAGTGTTTTAAGAGATAAACAATTCAAAATCATTTTCACCACCGCTTTGAGGCAAATGGTCTCTAGGAAAGTGTTGTTTTGCATATCACTCTACACGCCACAAGGTATGGGAAAGCTAGCTCTTGCACACTTGTGAGCTGGTACCTCAGGCAGCAGGGATCAGTGATGCCAGCAATGTGCAGCAAACAAATTCCTCCAAAAACAAATTCCTCGACTAATTCTTGAGTGTCTGCTGAAGGCTCCACCACAGTGCATGTGTGTATGTATGCACATGGGAAAAAATAAAGAGCTAATAGTTTGAGTTAATGGACTTTGTGGGTGGGATTTGATTTAGTAAGAAGGGCTCCTTAGATAATAGTACCTTAGACAAGACTAGAGTTTACTTTTTTGTGGATGTGACATAGACTTAAGAGTGAGAATGGCATTCTAAGGTGAAAGGGATCCATGCTCTGCCTTGTCTAAGATGTTTCTCTCATCTTATCATATAAAATGGCTTAGAACTACATCCTCATTCTAGCTATGAAGAAGGTGGAAATGCTGTCAAGCAGGACACATTCTCTCTCTAGATGCAACTCAGAAGTTTCATACATCACCTACTATATATCCCCTAGGTCACATGGCCACATGTGGCTTCAGTGAGGGGATGCTGACAAACATAATCCTTGTTCCAGGAGGCCAGGAAACCCAGCAGAAGATCATTGGTCCTATTATTCTGGAGAATGCGAGAATGGATTTTGGGGAACAACTAACATTCTCTTCTACAGGGCTATATAAAATGTGGAAAGACATTTATTAAGCCTTTGACTTTTTCCAAGCAAGGGTGTGCCACAGGCCTTTCATTCCAAAGACTGGATGAAGAGAAGATTTGGAGCCCAAGAGTTGAGAACCATAAAGGCAGTACCATTTATACTTCTGAGTGGATCAGAACCATCCTGGGATGGGAAACACTTGAGGGGATGGGAAACACTGATACTCTTGACTGTTTTCAAAGTACTACCAAAGTACTTTTATTTTTAATAGCAACTTAACTTATTGCATTATAATTACTTTTGAGTGTAGATGTGTCTGCCTCCCCAATTATACTGTGCTTCTTGAGGGCGGGGACTCTGTTCTGTGTCTGACTCATGGTAGGTACTTAGTAAACATTGGCTGAATCCAGTGTGGGGAGTTAACACCCACTCCCATTCCCCCTTCTGCTCCAAAATGACCTGAACTCTGAACTTCTCTTGTGAATTAATTAGAAGAACTGAGGGAGAGTCCAAATATTAGCAGGAGACTTCATGGCATCAAGTCTGCTCTTGGGATACCTGGCTGTTGGTGGCTCGCTTACTGAATCTAACTTCATATGGGGAATAGCTGCTCCAGCGTCTGGGTACTGCCTGTTCTAGCTCTCCATTACCATGTCTCAAACTACCCCAAAACCTGGTGGCATGAAATAGCTGTTATGCTCACAGACTCTGTCGGTCAGGAATTTGGAAAAGGCACAGTGGGAATGGTTTGTTTCTGTTCCACAATGTTGGAGCTTCAGCCGAGAGACTCAGAGGCTGACTCAGCACCTGGGGACTGGAAGTATCTAAAGGTTTCTTTGCTTTTATGTCCAACAGTGGATGTTGGCTGTGACCTTCACTGGGGCTGTTGCCAGAACATCTACATGTGGTCTCTCCTTGTCATTTGGGGTTTCTCACAGCCCGGTGACTGGGCTCCAACAGTGAGCTTCACAAAAGGTAGAGCCAGGTAGAAGCTGTTTTGCTATAGTTCAAACTTAACTTGGGAAGTCATGCAGCATCATTTCTGTCATATTTTGTTCTTTGTGTCAGTCTGAAAGGCACTTCCAAGATCAAGAGGAGAAGAAATAGATTCTACCTCTCGATGGGGTGGTGAGGTGGGAAGGTTCCGTGAAGGGCGTGAGGGATTGTAAATGTAGATGCAGTTATTTTTTGGAAAATACTTTATCTAATGGGTTCATCCAGAGGACTGAAGAGCGAGGATTCTCAGATTCACGGAGGACTTCCGGCAGGATGATGCCATCAGCCTCCTTCCACATGGGCCCAAGAAGGGCCAGGAGCTTTGGCAAAATCTCTGCATCCCTCTGGCATCCTGATAAGCAACAGGGGGTGGTAGAAATCTCCTCCAAGTGAGAGTCAAGAGGCCTGTGGTCTGCTTATTGTGTGATATAGGGCAGGCTAGTTAATCCATCTGAGGCTCAGTTTCTCCTATCTGACAGATGAAAAGTTTGGATTAGATCCATTATTTTCTAATACCTTATAGGAGAGGAAGATTCTTCTTCTCTTAAAATTTGTATTACTTCCAGGACACCTGACTAGCTCAGTTGGTACAGCATGTGACTCTTGATCTCAGGGTTGTGAGTTTGAACCCCATGTTGGGCGTGGAGCCTACTTAAAAAAAAAAGATAAATAAATTAGTATTATTTCCAAATAAATGCTTAGGTGGAACCCAATATATGAGTCGGATAAAGGTCATCGAAAGGGGTTTCGGGGGATACTTATGCCCACTTGTTCTTTCCCACTCCTTGAGGATTCTCCATGGAAACTTAGTGCTCCTTGGAGCACATTTGGAAAATCTTTGGGCCAGGATGTTTCCTGAGGGTCTCTAGGATGGGATTGGGTGAGAGAGGAAAGACCCCTCAACCATCTCCCAGATTATCCACAGAGTAGTTTGTTTCCTTCCTGCTCCCTGTTTGAGTCCCCACAGCCACCTGTCCGCCATCTGACACTGAAGTAAGTGTCTGGCAGGTGTTCTGGATGAGCTAAAGTCCCACAAGTCGCTGGGCAGAGCACTAGTTAAAGAACAGGGGTCTCTACTGGTGTTGTTTGAATTTGTAGCTCTTACAGCCTGTAATTTGTGCCAGACCAGCCTAGTATGGGGAGAGATTGAGGACTCTATGCCAACGGTGGTCCCACATTTCCACTTTCGGGGACTCAGCTGGTGACTCAGGGTGACCCTGCAGTAAAGAGGCACCCTGTGTTGGCTGTCAGAGTCCTTTGTCTTCTCTGCTGCTTCTGTCCGCTTTCCACCACTGTCCCTCCATCTGTCCCCTCCCTACCCCCTTCCCAACCCACTCCCACCCCCACTTTTTCTCTCCCACATTCTCTGCTCCCTATCTTTGTCTCTCTATCCTGCTCCCTCTTTAAAGAAAAAAAAAAAAAATCCACAGAGCGATTAGATTTGCAAATGAGCGGGCAGGAAACTGGGAACAAAGGGAACCAGAGCCGAAGAGGGAGCAGGTATAATTACTGTAATTAACTCAAGCAGCAGGGACACATCCCCTAGTCAGTGGTTGCTGTGAGGCGCTGCAGGGGAGGCTGAGGGGAACCGGGGGCCGCCAGGAAACTCAGACGGCTCCCCCTCCCTGGGGCTTCAACCTCAGGGGGGCCCTGGCTAGGAAGCTCCACCTGGAGCAGGAGACCTGTGCCGGCATCCATCTTATCCCTGTCCTGGGCTCACAGAAGCAGGCAGGAGCGGATCCAGGCTCAGGGGACATGATACGGTCTCTTGTCCAGCACACTGGGGCCAGAGAACAAAGCCCCTCTTTTATCTCTTACCTGGACACTTAGCTCTTTATCTGCTTTAGGACATCCTGAGAGCCTGCTCTGGTTACCTGGGATCCAAACATTTCTAGAGGTTTTGGAAGGAAACTCGTCTCCTATCCCATGAAACTGTCGTTTCTGGGTCCCCAAGCATCCCCAAGTCTACACCTCTTGAGGCCCTTCCAGCACACTTTTGCAACCTTACCTTTCACCACTGCCCCTCATCACTTCAACCTCTAGCCAGCTTTGACCGTGGGCTGCACCCTGAACATGCCCACATTTATTTCTATTTCTGTGCCTTCACAGGCGAGGGAGTCCCTTTCCTGTGGTGCTGCACTTTCTCAAATGCCAGTTGGTAAAAAAGTTATCTACCTTTTGTGGTCTGATCGAAACTAAAGCTGCTTCTCCAAAGTCTATACTTATCTCACCCTTCCCAGAAGCCCATAGCCCTTGTCTCTTCCATGGAGCTCGCCTCACTCTACCCCCTCCTGCACTCCTTTCCATCGAGGAAGGCAGATAGACCCTGGCTTAGGATTTCTGGGACTTAACGGCAACCATCTTCGGGGCTCTGTGTCAGTCAGACCCCTTCCCCCTGCCAGTAACAGAAACCCCAACTCAAATGGGAATAAACGAAAAAGGAGATTTATTAGTTGGAGGAACTAAACATTGTGGGGGATATTTGCAGGCATGGCTACATCCAGGAACTGCAACATCAGCTCTTTCCCTCCTGTCCTTTTCCTCAGTGCGGGTTTCACTCTCAGACCGGCCGCTCTACAGCATGGCCCCCAGGATCTCCAGGCTAGTGTCATTCCTAGAGCCAGCCACCCTGGGGAGTTTTTCCTTCCTAAAGTTCCAGCACACATCTGACATTGAGTCTCACTGGGTTGGATTGGGTCCAAAGCCTATCACTGGGTTGGGGGAAATGAAACTCAGTGATTCACCATGCTGGCCTCAAGTGGTACCCGATGGCATCTGAGGGGAAGTCAGGCCAACTCTGTCCAAACCACATGGTTCCCAATGGGGAGGAGTGGTATACCTTAAAAGAAGATAGAAGGACATAATAGTGATGCTGCACAGGTGAAATGGCAGGTGTCTGCCACTCACAGAGCTCCCAGGTGAGGGCCCAGCTCTTAGAAATGCCCCATATCCTCTCATTTTTTAATTTAACTCATCCTTTAATATCCAACCCATGTCCACCAGCTCCATGATGCCTCCCCACCTGCTCTAGGTGCCCAGAGTCTACCACTTCCCAAGCACACACCTTCATCCTGCTTTATCATGATCTCTGTTTTCATTTGTTAGAGCCTCATTGGAGCAACAAGATTATAGACCCACTGGGAGCAGGGATGTGGCCATCCTTGTGTGCCCTGTCCTATTCTGCTACAGCCCTAGACAACATCCGGTGACCCAGACAACACTCCAGTGAGCCAAGCATAGAATACCAGTCGTTTCCATGCCTGAGAACTGGCTGGGTCGCTTACCAGTGTGTGACCTTGGGGCATTCCCTGATCTCTCTCAACTTCCTTATCTGGAAGCTGGGGCTATGAACACACCCATTTTACAGAACCATGACAAATAAAGGAGATACTATGTGCCGAATACCTTGCACTCTCTTCCCAGCTAAGCCCAGCCTCTCTTCCTTCAATTACATAATGGGGTATTTAATTACCACTGAGGTAAGAAACAAGAGTTTACCTTCCTTATTTCTGTGATGCTTGCCTCTGCCTCCCTAGACATATTTGTTCTCCTTGGCCAACTCCCCTTACTTTATCATCTACCTTAAAATTTTTTTTAATGTTTTTATTATTTCTGAGAGAGAGAAAGCGTGAGCAGGGGAGGGTCAGAGAGAGAGGGAGACACAGAATCTGAAGTAGCCTCCAGGCTCTGAGCTAGCTGTCAGCACAGAGCCCGACGCGGGGCTTGATCCCATGAACCGTGAGATCATGACCTGAGCTGAAGCTGGACGCTCAACCGACTGAGCCACCCAGGTGCCCCTATCATCTATCTTTTAAACAGTGTGCTTGTACAAGGCAGCAGAGTGTGGGGGTCAATAGCACAGGTGTGGGGCTTAGGTTGCCGTCATTCCAGTTGTAATCTAGAGTGTAACCTAAGGCAGGTGACTTAACCTTCCAGTGTCTCAGTTCCTTATCAATGAAATGAGAAATCACAATAATGCCTACTTCAGGGGCTGGATTGAATGGGTTAATTTGTGTAAAGCACTCAGGACAGGACTTGGTGGGGAGTAAGGACTATAAAATGTTAACTGTTATTCCTATTTTAATGTTTCAAACTGAAATACATGATTGGCATTAGGTCCAGTCAGTTCTTTCTCTCAAAACTTCTCAAATTCATTCTTTCATTCCTCCCCATCCCTACCAATTTCTTCATTCAGTCCCTCACAATTCCAAGCAAAGATTTCTCCCACATCCACCTGATTGGCCGCTCCTACCTGTTTGGCCTTTTCATCTACCCTCCACTCAAAAATCTGATCATATTGCTCTCTTGATGCAAGTCTTTGAATGGCACCTTGTAGAGATTAGGATACCAAGTCCCCACTCTAGGGCATGATGTAAAAAGTGTTTTGTGATTCCCCCCCACCCCCACCCCTTTGCTTGCTTCTTTAACCACATCTCTCTCTGCTGCCCCTCCTGTTTATCCCCCTTCCCCAGGTGTATCTGCTTTCTCTCACCTCTTTGTCTAGAATGCTCTTACCTTCTCTTTTCTCATGGCCGCTTCTTCAGCATTTGCTGAGTTTCAATTTAGGCATCATCCTCACAAAGGCTTTCTGAATGTCTGGCCTGTTCCTCCGCAGGATGCTCTTAGCTGCCTCACCTAGAGCTCTCTGGGAATAGTTCTATCCCAGAAGTTGTTGCTTTGCATAAGTGTCTCCTCCACTACACTATACCCTTCCTGGGGTCAGGGCCTCATATTTGAATACCTAGCTCCAGGCTTAGTTTCTGGCGCTTCTTGTGGGCTTAGTGCTTGTTGCATGAATTGAATAATGGCAATCCCTATTGAATTTGTCAGGCCTCTTCCAGTTCCAGCGACAGAAACTGGCTTTAGGCGTGGCTGGATCCCAGTACTCAAATGACATCATCAGGACCATATCTGTCTCCATCTCTAGGCTTTGCTCTCCCCTCTCTTCCCTCCACTCTCAAGCTGGCTTCCTGAGAATGACCAGTGGCAGCTTCGGCCAACTCGCTTAGCAACGCCATGAAAAACCAACATCTCATTCTCAGTACTTCAGCAAAAGCTTCCATACTCCTCTCATTAGACCAATTGCTTACTGTTCCAGGGGCATGAAATGGGACCATAGGTTGGAAATAACTGAAATGTATCTTACAGTTCTAGTTCTGGAGGCTGAGAAGTCCAAGATCAAGGTACCAACAGATTCAGTGTCTGGGGGGATCCGCTTACAGGTTCATAGTAGGCACCCTCCCACTGTTACCACATATGGCGGATTGGGTGAGGGAGCTCTGGGGTCCCTTTTATAAGGTCACTACTCCCATTTTTGAGGGCTTCTCCTCATGATCTAGTCACATCCAAAAGGCTTCACCTTCTAATGCCGTAGTAACATGTCTATTCTGGAGCTGGGGAATGGCATCATGGTCACATGGGGGAGTAGGGCATGTATGTTTCCCAAAAGAAAAATGGGAAGCTTTTGCCAGGAATATGGGTCATAGGGAAGCAAAACTGACATTTGCACAGAAGTGCCAGGTGCTGCTAGTTTTTATCTAAACATTTCAGTTAATACTCAGAATGATTCAAATAAATCCATCCCACTATGAGAACACATAGGCTTGAAGTGGTTGAGTGACTTGCTGGGGTTTATATAGCTCATGGGAAATGGAGTCAACTTCTCACCTTGACAGTCTGACTCCAGAGACTTCCCCCTTTAAAAACTTTTTCAAAAGGAGCACTTACAGACAAAAATTTGAAACAGAGTAAAAAGTGAACAGGCAGGTTTACTTCAAGCCTTGACCCTGAGGCCCAGTCTCCCCCTTCCTGTCCCCAGTCATCTATCCAAAGGTCCTACTTTTATGATTTATTATGCTGGTCACAGTAGTCTTTGGTCTAGAGCTAACATGTCCCCACTTCTGAGGGTTTTGCCCCATGCTCCATGGATTATGAGGTCTTTCCACTCTGCCTAGTTCGGAACATAAACCATTTACACCCCCATGTAAAGTGGGGACATCGGTGGGCTTACTGCTTTACAGTGGGTCTTCCCAGCCTCTGGTGGCTTCTCACATGTGTGATGA
Source organism: Proteles cristata cristata (assembly GCA_017311185.1). Classification (NCBI taxonomy): domain Eukaryota; kingdom Metazoa; phylum Chordata; class Mammalia; order Carnivora; family Hyaenidae; genus Proteles; species Proteles cristata. The sequence goes on along the minus strand of JAESUZ010004344.1, from coordinate 243,444 downwards.
CCAGTAGTCAGGCCACAATTAGAGGGGACCCTCTGCAAATTGTGGGACCTCTCTCCTCTCTGATACTCTTCCCTGGCAACCTGGCTGCCTCGCCACTCTGAATGCCATCTTGGTCTCCTGAGCTCAGGGAGACTGTCAGACTGTGTGCTTCAGGTCCTGCTCCTTGACTGGTGGCCAGAAATGACCTGCCAGTGGTAAGCTGGGGCAGCGTAGGGCTCGCCTCCTTCCTCTCCCTCCTCTCAGACATCAGCGACCCTTCTCACTGTCTGCTGCTCAATATTTAAAACCGTTGTTTAATTTTGTCTGTTTTTTTTTTTTAAGAGCTATTTAAAGAAGTAGGGTAAATCTGGTCGAATGGAGTCCCTAGTACTCTGTCATGGCCAGAAATAGTGCACTTTTCACTGTTTTTTTTTTTTGTGACTCCTTCCATTGATAGGCTATGCATAAACAAGTATTTATGTTCCCTCTTCTTTATACATACCTTTGTGTACCTTTGCTACACACTGTTGTGCACCTTACTTCTGTCACTTATCATCCTACAGGTCATTTTATGTAGGCTGACCTCATTCTTTTAAAGGCAAAGTCTGCACTCCTAACCCCTACACTATTCTGCCTCAGTGAATGACAGCTGAGCTATTAGTGGCTATAATTGATGCTCGGTAAATAGTCGACGAGTTGAATAAATTATGGCAAAACTGCACACAGGTGGCTGGACTCATGTTCTGATGATGGAGGAAACAGGATGCTCCATATTCAGTTTGGGGTCTTGTGTTTTCCAGACTCTTCTGTTCTCTTCTCCCACTTCTCGGAAGAGTTTCCCCTCATCTGTTCTGTGGTAGGCTGAGACATATTTAAACCTCAGCCCTTGTCTCATCTCTCCCATTTCATAAGAATTCAATTTACACCACAAAACCACACTCCTTCTGTAAGAGCGATACACCTGTACCATTCCGGGAGATACTGTATGATGATATGGAGTGTGCCTGGACTGCTAGTGCCTACCATCTAGAAGCTCAGTAAATGCTCTTTGGATGAACTTGGGGTTGACTTGTATCTTGTGCAATTAAAATCTAGCTCCCCCCACCACCCCACAGAAAAGTCCTGGTTGTCTAACATCTAGTTAGGACCCGTTAAGTGATGCTGTCAAAGATGAGTATTCACTGACTCATTGTTTATAAAAGTAAAGCTTTGGAAACCATTAAATGTTCATAGCAACAGAATAGTTAAGTGGTGAAAGGTTAGCAAAGAGCATTAGTATTGTGTGGGCTGCTATAACAAAAATACCATGGACTTGGCAGCTTATAAATGAATATTTATTTTGCACAGTTCTGGAGCCTGGGAAGTCCAGGATCAAGGTGCTGGCAGATTCCATGTCTGGCGAGACCCACTTCTTGGTTCATAGATGGCTGACAGCTTGACTTACTGTCTCATGGTGGTGGGGGGTGGAGGGACAAGGGACATCCCTGGGGTTTCCTTTATAAGGGCACTAATCCCATTCATAGGGTTCCACCTTCACAACCTAATGGTCTCCTAAAGGCTCCACCTCTTAATACCATCACATTGAGGGTAGAATAGGGGAGGACAAACATTCCATCTGTAGCAAGTATTTAGCTCTGAAGAATATGTGTTTGTGTATGTGTATAGGTTAACCTAGCTCCCTGAACTGACTCTTTCCCTTACTGCTGTTTTTGGAAGCATGAGACACAAGTTCACTCTTTATCACCTATTCTGATTCTCACAGCAGCCTCAGAAAATGGCGTCTTTGCCTCATTTCTACGGGACTAGTTCCAGGACATATGCATGTATGGAGGAATTCAGATTTAAGTTCAGATCTTCCTGACTCTAAAACCTGAGCCCCAGCTGCCCTTGGGGTTAGGAACATTGTTCCCAAAGTGTGCTCTACAGAACTGCGCTCCTGCTGAATGTTAGAAGGAAAAAGAGTCCCCTGTTCTCAGGGGATATTTGCATTTGTTCTTGAGGTATTTGCATTTCTGTTGTGATCTGATGTGATTTGCAGCTTAAACAGTAGTTTTTAGCATCTGCCTGTGACTCAAAGAGGTTTTTTTTTCTTTCTTTTTTTTTTTTTGATAGATGGTAGCTGGGTTGACACCTTGGAATTATTCTAGATTCAGTACTTGATATGAGTATAAGGTAGCCCTTTCTACAAACTGCCTGGGTCATAGAAATTTGGAATATTAGAGTGAGAAGGGCTTTAGAGAGAATAATTTAGGCCTACTCCTTCATTTAACAAATGAGGAAACTGAGGCATAGGGAGAATTACCTTATCAAACTACTTGGGTTGGCCGAGGGAGGGCTAGAACCTGGGACCTAGACCTCCTGACTCAGTCCAGTGCTCTTCCTTCTTTCTGTGAATAGGAGAACTATTTTATAAAATTTCTGGGAATCAGTTAGTGGTTTTATCTATATTCTCCCTCTGTTGTCACTTCTTGTTTTAGTGTTCTTTCTCTGTCTTGGCCTCTTCCTGATTGTGTTTGAGTTCATAGCAAGATGGCAGGTGGATCCTATAGAAAAGGGGACTAGAGGTTTGAGCAGAAGGAGGCTTAAGGTATCAGGTTGTGGCCTAGCATCAACTCTGATAGGGATAACTGCACATAAAATTACACATTGGATTTGTGACTGAAAAACTGTGTACAGGTAAGAGTTTACAGTTGAGTCATATCAGGGACGCTTCCTATTTAAAGACTATCATGAGCACCCTTTGCCTTATCCATTCTATTTCAAGACATTTATCTTATAAAGACATGACTAGGAATCTTTAAAAAACATTCTATACAATAACAAAAGACTATAAACAACTTAAATATCCAATGATGAGAGGATGATAATAAAACCCATTGTATACCCATGCGGTTGAGAACTGCACAGTCATGAGACACAATAGGACAGACTGTATGGGCTGATATCATGCTACCTATAAGATATATCAAGTGAAAAAAGGTATGTGCCTATTTTGGTTTGGGGTCCCTTGAAAGCAGAGCCTCAAACAGAGACTTGGGTGCAGGTGGTTTATTTGAGAAAGAACCCCACAAAAAATCACTGAGAGGGTGAAGACAGTGAGATAGAAAATGCAAAAATGACAAACAATCTCCCCACCCCCCCAGACAAACAAAAAAACCTCCACCCAAGCTGTATTATTGAGTCGCTGCTATAGGTAAAATAAGCCTAAATCTAGACCTTTGAAATACACAGAATGCCTGTCTCACAGAATTGTCTATCTGTTGGCAAGAAGGAAGATTGGGGTATTTATTAACCATACCCATTCTGTATTCGTTGGGGTGTTCAGGGATTTAACTCCTTTTCCTTCTGGCTGCATCTTCTGGTAGACTGACCAGGCTCCTGTGACTTTGGAGAAAGTGGTAGATAATGTTCAGGGTGGGACTCTGTCAGTGTACAAGGAAGGGACAGACCATGGGAGTTGCTTCAGAAATCAGAGGTGATCTAAGGGAATATTAGGCACCCAAAAGCTTCTGCTATAGTAGAAATGATGTCTACTTGTATATAAACAAAATATATGTGTGCATTTGTGTGCATATACCTATATAAATATCCATATACAAATACCAGCATAGAAGTGTACATACACACACAGATAATTTTTGAATAATGCATAAAATCACTGGGGATAGTGGTTACCTTTGGGTTGGAAGATGGGGTATTTGGAGGTCTGGACATTTGGTGATAGAGTATGAATTTTTTGATGTTTACTTGCTGTTATTTAACCACATGAATATATTTTTGACAATGTTTTAATTGCTCTTATTGAGGTATAACTTCCATATAATAAAATGCAACTATTTTAAGTGTACAGTTTAATAAATTTCTTTGAGTGTATGCAGTGTATCCCCTCCTCTTGATTTTTTTTATGTCAACATTTTGTACCTTTTTAACACTAGCTATATTCTGTTGTAGGGATATTACACAATTTATTCACCATTCACTTTTTGATGGACTTGCAGATTGTGTCTACTTTTGAGTTTTTATGAATACAAATTATCATGAAAAAGTTATGAACACTTGTAAGAAGCCTTTGGGCAGACCAATGCTCACATTTTTCTTGTGTAAGTACCTAGGGGATTGCTAGGTCAGATAATATGTGAATATTTAACTTTATGAGAAATCACTGAATTTTTCCTTTTTTTGTATTTCTACCAACAAAGTATGAGATTTCCAGTTGTTCTACATCCTTGCCAACACTTGGTATGGTTTCTCTTTTTAATTTTAGCTATTCTAGTGGGTGGTAGTAGTATCTGGGGTTTTAATTTGCATTTCCCTGATGACCGTGATGTTGAACACACTTTTCATTTGTATATCTGCCACTTACATTTTTTTCTTTTGTGAAGTGTCCAATTTTTTTTGGGTCTATTTTTGAGTTAATTTTTTTTTATTATTATTATTTTTAAATGTTTTTATTTATTTCTAGAAGAGAGAGAGAGAGAGAGACAGCGTGAGCAGGGGAGAGTCAGAGAGAGAGGGAGTCACAGACTGAAACAGGCTCCAGGCTCTGAGCTGCCAGTCAGCACAGAGCCCGACGCGGGGCTCGAACCCACGAACCGCGAGATCATGACCTAAGTGAAAGTCGGACGCTTAACCGACTAAGCCACCCAGGCGCCCCGAGTTAATATTTTATTAGTAAGCTATAAGAATTTTAAAAATAAATTCCAAATAGAAGCCTTTTGACAGATATATGTATTACATATATTTTTTCTGCATTTTCTTTTTGATTGCTTTTAATGTTGTTTTTCAAAGAATAGGAAACTTTAATTTTGAGATCGTCCAGTTTATCAAGTTTTTTCCCTTTTGGAATAAGTGCTTTTTGTGTATTGTCTAAGAATTATTTGCCTCTACTAGGATCATACCATTTTCCTTCTATCTTTTCTCTGGAAGTTTTTAGTTTAGTATTTATATTTAGCCTAGTGATCAATTTCAAGGTAATTTTTGTTTATAGTGTAAGGCAGTGTTCAAGGTTATTTTCTTCCTGGGATATTCAATTGTTCTAGCAACATTTGTTGAAAAATTTCCCCTATTGGATTTCTTTGGCATTTTTGTCAAAAATTAATTGACCATATATGAGTGGGCCTATTTCTGAACTCTTTGTTCTGTTCCATTGATCTATATGTCTATCCTATGTTAATAGCACACTGTCTTTATTATTTTAGCTTTATGGTAAATCTTAAAATAGTGTAGTTCTTACACTATTTTAGGATGCAGTGTAGGAGGTAGTGTAAGTCCTCCAACTTTGTTCTTCTTTTCAAACTTGTTTTGGCTATTTTAAGTTCTTAACATTTACATACAAATTTCACTATCAGTTTGTCAATCTCTATTAAGAAAAAAAATCTGGTGTCACTGTGATTAAGATTACACTGAATCCCAGTACATTGAAAAGTATTGTTATCTTAAGAATATTGAGTCTTTCAATCCATAAACATTGTATATATCTTTACTTATTTAGGTCTTCTTTAGATATTTCAGTAATTATTTTGTCATTTCAGTGTAGAGGTTTAGCACATATTTTGTTAAATTTATCCAGAAGTGTTTTATGTCTTTTGATGCTATCGTAAGTGTATTTGTGTTAGTCAGCCTCCAGATTGGCCTGAAATGCTCCTTCCCTCCTGATATTGATGCTCTTGTATAGAACCCCTCACCTACCACACACCTTATACCAGAGTTGATCTGTGTGACCAGTAGAGTATGGCAGAAGTGAGGGAATGCCACTTCTGAGACCAAGTGATCAGCTCTCTCGTATTGCTTGCTCTGAAAGATATCAGAGCAGATCTTTTGAAAGGTCCAATGTGGTGAAGCAATGAGACCTTCATAAAGGAGAAACTGAGGCCTCTATCAGCAAGATGTGAATGAGTGATCTTGTAAGTAGATTCTCCAGCCCCAGTCAAAGCTTCAGATGAGTGCAACCCTAGCTGACACCTTGATGGCAACCTCCTAAGAGACTGAGCCATGCTACCCCCTGAAACTGCTCCCTGATTCCTGACTCTCCCAAACTATGTGAGATAATAAATGTTGTTTCAAGCTGCTAATTAGGTAATTTGCTTTGTAGTAATTGAGAACTAATATGGTAGTGTTTTTTTTTTTTTTAATGAACAGTATCTATTTTATTTCAATTTCTAATTCTTTGTTTCTAGAATATAGAAATTCTATTTTTTATAGACCTTGTATCCTGTATCCTTGCTAAAATCAGCTCTTTTGCAGATATTTTAGGATTTCTGCATAGGCAATCATGTCATCTGTGACAAAGACAGTTTTACTTCTTTTCAAATCTGCATGCCTTTTATTTATTCTACTGCCTTATTAAGCCTGCTAGGAATTTTAGTATAATGTTGAATAAAATGGTGAGAGCAGATATTCTTGCCTTGTTTTTGATCTTAAGGGGAAAGCCATTCAGTTATTCACTGTTAGTACTGACATCAGCTGTAGGTTTTCTGGAGATGCTCTTTATCAGGTTGGGGAAGTTTGCTTCTGCTCTTAATTTACAGAGAGGTTTAAAAAAAATGTTTCCCCCTAATTCTTGTCATCAATACTAGATTTGTAGTATTTTATTATAGTAACAAATACTTGTTACAGTGAGATCTACACTCATACCCAGAATTACTATGTTTAAATTGATATAGAACAATATTTACATTTTTAAGTTACACTTTTGAAATTAGATGATGAAGTGTAGCTTAAGTTTTACAACACAGGAAAGAACACATGAGACAAAAATAGAGGTAACAGTAAAAATATAACTATCTGTTCTTGAGACAGCGTGTGGAAATCTTTTGTCAGAAAGCTACATCTTCTCAATCGGATTGTCCAAATCATTAAAATATGGATGATTCGATGTCATTTTGCCAGAAACTTGTTTGTTGGGATTAACCTGTCAATGTACTAGCATGTTTTAAAGCAAATCCAAGCCATTTGCAACCAAGTTTTTCATATGGGATACCGGTCTTCCCAGTTTCCACATGGGAAATTTACTCTTAGAGTCTTCTAAAGTTTCCACTTCTGCCCACCCTTCAAAGCTCTGAAAATCCTGAAGAGTTGATACATTTCTGAATCCCCAGGGAAAAGTGGCTTATTAGTTGCTAATTCTGTAAACAATTGGAGTAGAGAGCTCCAACTGTAGCTCATCTGGAGTAGAGAGCTGACCCCAGCAATACTTTTGCAGATCTATACCAGAGTGTTACTACCTCATGTATGTATACTCTACTAGGTATTCCAAAAGCTCTGGCAAGGCCCAGATCACCCAATTTAGTTGTTCCTTTGTGGCTAATAGATTTTTGAGGTCTCTGTGAAGAGGTCTTCTGAACGGACAAAAACCAACATTCCTTGTATGATTTGGTACAAATACATCTTTTTTTTTTTCCTTTTTGAATTTTTTTAAAAATTCTAGTTAGTTAACACACAGTGCAATATTGTTTTAGGAGTAGAATTCATCATTACATGCAACACCCAGTGTTGTTAGATCATAACAATGCCCTCTTTAATACCCATCACCCATCAGGCCCATCCTCTACCCCCCTCTCCTCCAGCAACCCTCAGTTTGTTCTCTATCATTAAGAGTCTCTTGTGGTTTGTTTCCCTCTCTTTCCCCTCCCCCTCCCACATATTCATCTGTTTTGTTTTTAAAATTCCACTTATGAATGAAATCATATAGTATTTGTCTTTCTCTGACTGACTTATTTTGCTTAGCATAATACAATCTAGCTCCATTGAATGAAAGATTTCATTCTTTTTGATCACTGAGTCATATTCCATTGTATATATATATATATATACACCACATCTTCTTTATCCATTCATCAGTTGATGTACATTTGGGCTCTTTCTGTAGGTTGGCTATTGTTGATAGTACTGCTATAAACATCAGGGTGTGTGCACTGCTTTGAATCTGTACTTTTGTATCCTTTTGGCAAACAACTAGTAGTGTAATTGCTAGATTGTAGGGTAGTTCTATTTTTTTAAGTTAATGTATTTATTTTGAGAGAGAGAGACAGCAGGTGCAGGTGTGCATAAGTTGGGGAGCAACAAATCCTGAGCAGGTCCTGTACTATCAGCGCAGAGCCCTGTGTGGGCAGTCACGAACCTGTGATTTACAAATATCTTCTCCCATTCGGTAGGCTGCCTTTTAGTTTTGTTGATTGTTTCCTTTGCTATAAAGAAGCTTTTTATCTTGATGGGGTCCTAATAGTTCATTTTTGGTACAAATAAGCCTTACCAAGTGAAGAATCCATGAACTAACCAGGAACAATGGGATCCAAATATTTCTTAAGATTCAAAGTATTTCTAAAGTATTCAAAGATGAGATATAACCTGGAATTCTGTGTAAGCATCTCTTGAAGACTGACTATATTTAAATGACAAAGTTCTTTTTTTTTTTTTTTTTACAAATAGTTTATTGTCAAGTTGGTTTCCATATAACACACCCACTGCTCATCCCCGCAAGTGTCCTCCTCCATGCCCATCTCCCCCCTCCCCCCCACACCCATCAGTCCTCAGTTTGTTGACAAAGTTCTTTTAATAGAGAATTTTTCTGAATTATAGTATTAGGAACCTCTTCCTCTTTACTTTCTAGTCTGATTTTCTTCATGGCTACCACATGACTTAAAATTTTTTGTCTACCCTTATATATAACTCCATAGATACTTTCTCCAATTTTCTCTATTTTGGTATAATATTCCATACTTACCCAATAGGTATGGTGGACACTGGCTTATTATTCTGTGATGGTGGGGTTGGGGAGTTGGGGACATGGTGGAGGCAGGAGTGGCAGCTACCTTGTTTATGTTATTCTTTCTTAAACTTCCAAGAGCCCTGAGAAATTTTATTATGAATTGTTTTCTAATAATCTTTCTAAGTGCACTGAGATAATCATGTTTTTTTTTTCTTTTTCGTTTTGTTAATATGGTGAATAACATTGACTGATATGAATCAGCCTTGGATTCCTGAGCTAAACCCCACTTCATCAATGTATATGAATTGTTTTTGAAAATATTTGATGGATACTTTTCACTTTTCTATTATTTGAGCCACATCTGCATTTTATGCATCATCAAGGGCTCAGGAGATCCCCATTGGCTACTGTTAGATTACAATGGTGACTTCGTGCCTGAATGTGGGTGGACAAGTGTGTTTTGTAACCCTCTGGGATCCGTGAGGGGAGTGTCCATACTGAGACACATAGGAATCTTGGTGGACTGTTGATAATTTCTTGCCCCCTTGTATCAATTTATTTACTCAAATCAAATATTTTTTCGGCTTTTATTTGGAGGAGGAGCTGAAAACTGAGATAATGAAGGGAGGATAATAAAGGGAGAAGGCGGAGTACTAGTAGAAACCTCAAAATTGGTTTTGAGAACACCTAGGGGTTCTAGAGAACACCTAGATCCTGACTCCCCTAAAATGACAAATATTCATGATCAGAAGCATGGCTCCTAGGGGTCTTAGTCACACTCCAGGATCATTTTTATGGTATTCCCTCTAGTTTTTACGAGAAGTGTTTTGAAATTACATTTTTTTCCTCTGTTGCCTTAAGTTACGTGGTGTACAAGCACTGTGGTGACAGATAAGCATACTTTTCCTTTGGTGTACCAACACATAAGGCAGCTCCCTGGTGGATGTACTCCTTCATCTGATGCTGGCCTATTTCCTTTTAGTGCTTTGAGCTCATTAGGGGTGTGATCAGTATTTGGTGAAAGCTCAGTGTCCCCTTTCTTTGGGACTCCAGGAGATGGGTATGAGATACTATGAAAATTTATTTTCACTCGAGAGCATTGAGATCAATCATTTAAAAAACCTCTCTTGGTCTTCCTTGGAAGCTGAGGTCACTGTCCATATGCCCTGAGCAGGGACACTGAGACATGAGACTGGGAAAAGGAAACTTCCAGTAGATAACAGGATAAGAGAGAGCTTAAATGGCTCCACTAAGTCCTGACCAGCTGCCAAATTCTCAGGGAAATCTGTGGAGAAGGGTGAGAACCTCTTGGCTTTCTCCCTCATGCAGTCAGCCATGAATCTTGGAGTTTGCGAAAATAGTTGGTGAGCAGACTAGAGCAATGCAGTCCCTCTTTTTCTCTCCAGTATCCTATTTTGCATTCTTCCTCACCTTTCCCCCTCTAATCTAGACTAGGACAATCAGAGGACAAGAGTTCTACTTTAAAACAAGTGTAGGTAGGTATTTATTGTAGGGAAATGGACTGAATTAGCCATCTGCTAAAAATAGAAGATCTGACTTAACCCATTCAGGAAGATCATGGCCCAATGCTTTTAGGGATAAAATAAAGCAATTCAGATCTAATGTTTAGAAATAGTAGCCCTGATTGGGATAGTTGGTTTCTCATGAGAAATGATACAGATTTTTTTCAAATTGGCAGCGATGGTGGGGATGAGATTTGCTGTCAAAAGACTTGACTCTTCACTTGGACATCAGAAGATCTTCTAAAGTCTATTCTAATTTTCTTCTGGGTAAATTGGTCTAAGCCCTCTAAGTTTTGCACTATGTAAATTTCAGTCAAGCTTGCTGAACCCATAAGGGAGGTTTGGAGCTCTGACTTATGTTTGGGGAATATTAATTCTCTGTCAACTTAATGGTGGATGCTCATTCAATTTTCTCACATGTATAGGTTCTTTGAGTGAATAAATAAATGCACAGCATTTATTGAGCACTTACTGAGTGCCATGCACCATGCTTGGCCCTTCTCATGCTATTTTATTTAGGACTCACAACCCTGGCGTATGCTCTTCATTTTAATGATATACAAACCAAGGCTTGGCTAGGATTTTCCAAAGCCATGCTGTTTGTGGATAGAAGGTTGAGATTTGAACTCATTTCTAGCACAGGAGATACTGAGTCTTACAGTATTTATGTAGTCCTCTTGGCATTTTATTCTAGGCTGTGTCCTTATAGGCTCTCAGGTAGTGTTTGTTTATGAAGACTCTATCTGTTTTACCTTTTCCTACTTTGAGTTCAACAGCTTGTGCTGTTCAGCATCACGTCTACTTTATGTTATATCATCTCTTCTATCAATTAAGAGTGTATGTTGCAAAAGAAATACAGCTCACCTGAACCAATGTAGTGGTTTAAAAATATGGCTGAATTCTTTGATACTCTTCCCATTGAGAGATGGGTTCTGTGTCTCCTCTCCTTGAACTGGTGACTGTTTTGACCAATTGAGTACTGTAGAAGTGACATTGCATGACTCCTGCAGGAAGCTAGGTCATAAAAAGCCATGCAACTTCCACTTAATTCTCTTGGGATGCTTGCTCTCTGTGCTGTGAAAAGCCAAAGCCATATAGGAAGGCCACATGTGAAGGCACTCTGGTCATCAGTCCCATCTGAGTCCCGTCTTTGGTCAGTCCAGCCCAAATACCAGACACATGAGTGAAGAAGCCACTGTGAAGTAGATTCTCCAGGTCTAGCTCTTCTAGTTCCTGGGTGTTTGAGGCATTCAGCTGTTCATTTCCTCTGTAGAGGATGCAGACATGGTGGAGCAGAGACAAACCTTTCCCACAGGACTCCATCTGAAGTCCTGACCCACAGAACCTGAGGAATGTACAGAATATTGTTACAGTTTAATTATGAGCTGCCCTTAAGTCACATATTAAAATCATATAGTGGTCTGTCATTCACAATAATCACTTTGAAACTTTTTATTTATTTGTTTGTTTGTTTATTTAATTTTAATTCCAGTGTAGTTAACATACAGCATTATGTTAGTTTCAGGTGTACAATACTGATTCAGTACATTACTCAGTGCTCATCATGATAAGTGTGCTCTTAATCCCTATCACCTATTTCACCCGTCCCTCCATCCACCTCCCCACGGGTAACCATCTGTTTGTTTTCTAGAGTTAAGCATTAAAAATTATTTTTAATCTACCAGCTGACAGCTCAGTTAGGTCCTCCTTGGATTATGCAGATCATAATGCCTTTCTGTCACTGAGTTTTGGGTTAGCTTGTTACACAGTAAGGAAGTAACTGGAAGATCCAAATTGGTTCAACTAGATGAGTTTTGAAAACAGAGACAATGCTGATTACTTCTCTGGAAAGCTACGTAGTGTCCAATTCAGCACTGAGAACATCATGTCTGTTTTATATGTTTACTTACTGAAGAAAGAGAAGGATGAAAAGGTTTTCCACAGCAGGGTTCCTCAGAATTTTTTCCTTGCATGTCCCTTGAAAGGTTTTTGAGAGACAATGCACCCCCTTATACGTTTTAAACTTGATAACTAGTTTCCCGTTATAACTTTACATAGTTGCAAAGACTGTAATTTTTGGCATATTATAAATACTGACATTTGAAAATAGACCTTATTTTGCTCTTTTCAAGTTCCCAATGGTCTAAATATCATGATACTACTACCTTCAGTTTATAAATACCCAAACAAGATTTTCTTCAGTAGTCAGACATTTTTACATCATTTCTTTTCTCCTTGACTTATAGTTTCATTCTGCTTTCCCCACAGAGTTTTATCCTAATGTAATATATTTTTATGCTTGAAAGTTTTTTATTGATTTCAGTATCATACTTCTCTGCAACAATAACATACATATAAATTGAAATAGCATTTGAAAACATTTCACGTGGCTAGAAGGCTTTAAGTGTTGAAACATTTTTTCTGGATTGAATTATCGTTATAATTATTATTACTATGCAGTTGAGAAACAACATAAATATACATTTTTATATATAATTACTAAACACAAAAAGTGAACTTCATTAGAAATGCATCTGTAGGGGATAGATGGATTTTTAAAAATTATTTCATCTACCTGTGGATGAATATTACTTACTGCAAAATGAGACAAATATAATTACAATTCTATTTTTTGTTTATTAAGACACGAGTGCTAAAAATGTTCACGTAAGTAGATGGAAAATCTTCATAGCAGTAGATGGAAATATAAGGAATATTGCTGCATCTGAATTATTTTGAGTATGTCTAAGTCACATATTAAAATCACATCATGATCTATCAAAAATTATTTTTTAAATTTTTTTATTTAAAAAAAATTTTTTAATGTTTTGTTTATTTCTAGGAGAGAGAGAGAGAGAGAAAGAGAGACAGCATGAGCAGGCAAGGGTCAGAGAGAGAGGGAGTCACAGACTCTGAAACAGGCTCCAGGCTCTTAGCTGGCAGTCAGCACAGAGCCTGACGCGGGGCTCGAACCCACGAACCGCGAGATCATGACCTAAACGAAAGTTGGATGCTTAACCGACTAAGCCACCCAGGCGCCCCTCATCAAAAATTTTTTTTAATGATCTATCAGCTGACAGCTCATTTAGATCCTCCTTGGATCATGTAGAAAAGACCTGATTTGGGAAAGGACCTGTACCCAGTCATTTGAGTTGCTCACTTACAAATGGCTTTGTTACCTGCTTATTAGAGACATTCACATGAGTACATCTATTTACTTACTCCCTCTGTTTGAGGCCCTGAAAGTTTATACTCCAGGATGGACCATATTAAGGTTTGGGATGAGTGAGAACTGTGTCTTTCTTTCCATCAGTGGGAGGAAGACTTCCATGAAATAGAAGGTCGGGAAAGAGAACTCGGCTGATGCCCCCAGTTCAGGCAGATCAGTTTTAGGAGAGTCTGCCAGAAAACTGAGCGTTTGGAAATTTATCCTCATAAATCTATCGATGGCTCTCAAACCAAGTCCGTTTATACTCCCAAGGGTCTGTGTACCCCAATTTAAAGACAGCAATTCCAAAGGGTGCTAAAACTGTAGAGATGTTGACACTCTTGGAGGGGACAGACTGGCTTGAGTCTTTTCCAGGGTACTGGCTCTCAGTGAGCTGCTCTATGCTAAGTGCTTTATAGGGAACATGTCCCTGCATCCTGAGAACAACTTGCAGATGAGGATGCAAGTGTTAAAGGAAGTAGCAGCCATCAAGTACCAGAGCTGGGGTTCAAGCCCCAGGTGGTGGGTTTACAGAATCTGAGCTCTTCAGCCTTTATGTTAAATGGTGTAGCTCAGTGGGTGTCATGAGCACAGCTCTTCATGTGAGCTTCTCCCTGGACTCTGATTGCTTCTATTTTTGTCTCCTCCTTGGTAAGTTTCTCCAAAGCACTGGTTCTCAAACCCACATGGCTGGGCCACACCTCCACAATTTCTGATTCAGGAGGTGTGGGTGAGGCTGAGAGTGTGCATTTCTCACAAAGCCTGGGAAGCACACTTTGAGAACCACATCTCTAAAGCATGTCCAGCCTCGTGGGAGAGATTCTATTTCTAATGTATTTGGGGACTGATGTTTTTCCTTTAAATTTCTTTTAGGGCTGAGGTTTTTGCCTGCCTCAAAGTGAGTATGTGTAGCTAGGCATATTGCATGTATATTCCACCACCAGAAATGACTTTGGAAAAACTTGGCTACAGGAATTTTTGCCAGAGATTTAAAAAATTGTTTGTATATTTATTTATTTGAGAGAGAGATAGAGATAGAGATAGAGAGAGAGAGAGAGAGAGAGAGAGAGAGAGAGAGAATATGAGAGAGAATCCCCAGTGGGCTCTGCGCTTGAGATCATGACTGGAGCCAAAATCAAGAGTCAGGTGCTCAACCCGCTGAGCCACCCAGGTGCCCCCCAAGATATACATTTTAAATTGAGACTACCATATACATGTATATACACACACACACTTAGTGGACCTGTATTATCATGTGTGATGCATTCTTATATCTTCTATTTCACTTAACAAGTACTGATAACCCCCTAGTACATCTTACCACCTAGTAAGGAGAAAGGACTAACAATTTGATAAAACAAGGAGCCTGGGTGGCTCAGTCAGTTAAGCTTCTGACTTCTGCTCAGGTCATGATCTCACGGTTTGTGGGTTCGAGCCCCGCATTGGGCTCCTTGCTGACAGCTAGCTCAGAGCCTGGAGCCTGCTTCTGATTCTGTGTCTCCCTCTCTCTGACCCACCCCTGCTCATGCTGCCTCTCTCTCTCTCTCTCAGAAATAAATAAAACATTAAAAAACCAAAAACAAAAACCAATGCCTAAAGAGAATTTCTTCTTTAATGGACACATTCCATCCATAGATATGTTAATAGTGCCAGGCAGGCTTTGCATATCTTTGCCTGGCTGTAAAAGACAGGCTCATTTTCAAGTTCTTGGGTGGCTACATTCTGGTCGAGAAAGACAGTTTCTCCTGTTCAGGGGCTGGATACATCTCTGGGCTGGGGCTGGCCTTGAGGCTTGTCCTTCTTTCTGGTGGGTGCAGCTCTTCTATGAAACTCTAACTTTCTCAGGGCTTGGTGGACTGGAGCTGCCTCCTGAAAGTAGCTTCGTCAAAGGCCGTGTGCCATTTGGGCAAAGTTTGGACTTGGATAAGGCAATGCTGTCTTTATGGCTTCTTGGTCATTGTTTGAACCCTTTCGCCTAAGGTTGATGGGCGCCTGCTGTGGAGAGGGCCTTGATCTTCCCCTGTCTCTCGGCCCATCAGATGTAAGTCATTACCACTCTTCTCTCCTGACATGGGCTTTTGGCTCTTGGGTCCCAATTCTACAATATGTATGGGCTACATATAGCCCATATTCCTGAGTTTTTGGTATCTGCAAGGGTGAGCAGGAAAATGTGTCTTGCTGCTGGAGAACTGTGATGGGCTGTGCTGTGTTGTGCTGTAAACTCTAGACAGAGGTGCCTTTTGAAACAGACCGGCCTGAGCTCCATTTGCTGCTCTAGATCTGGGGTCACTCTCAGTTTTGTCGAGCAAATGGTCAGGATAGAATTTTTGGGTAATTTTCTTGTCAAGGCACCAGCTTGGTCCTTTACAAGGCTTGTGTATAAATGCCATCCATGATACTAGTTCAGATCCAAGGAGGGGAAGGAAAAAGGTTACAGGGCCAGGGGAACTTAATATGTCAATGATAATACTAAAAACTCCTGTTACTATTTATTGGGGGGGTTATCTCTCAGCTTTGACACCTGTGGATTCTGTCCTTTGACTCAAAATGGTAGCTGTGTCTCTTCTATATAGCTTGTGTCCACTATTCATCTTTGTTGTTCAAACATTTTAAACTCTATTCCATTGTTTCTTGGAAATGCTAGAGCTAGCTTTCCTAAACCATGGCCATTTAGGGCTCTTGTTTTTTCTGGCTTAAGACAGTGAATACTTCCATCTGTCTTCCCACATTCCTTTTATCCTTCTGTTCCCCATCACTTTTCAAAAATATTAGAGTGTTAATATATTCCCCCCCAAAGACTCAGTAATGCAGACTCTTAGAATTTGCTGGTTTTGTATATGTTCACATTTTCCAAGTATTCCCTAGTCTGTTTGTTGTCAATAATTTTGCAAAGTCTTCATAACTTCCAAATTGTTTAAATGTATTTCCTGCCCTCCCCCCTTCCCTTTGTATACATTCCCTATTCAAGCTGTGGGTCCTAGATTTTTGGATTTCATGTGGTAAAATTTTTTTTTAAAGCAAGGCACAATTACATAGGGTTGCTATCCTTTTATTTTTTCAAATAAAGACAACCACTGTTTACTTTGCCATCATTTCATAAAAGAAGATGCCCAGTGGAAACTTAGTAGATATCAATTGCCTTCGTGGAGATATGGTCTTACAGAAGCTCTGTTTCCTCACAGATTCCAGTTCACTGCAATCTGTTGGGCACCTGCTGAGTTCTCAGCCCTGTGATGGACATGAAAGAAGGATTAGACTTTTGCATTTATACCCAGGGAGCCCACAGAGGAGACAAGACAAGCAGCTGTGTAGGGTTGTACCTTCTGGGTCTATCTTCCCTCTGAAACTGTGAACTTCCTAAAGAGAAAGATCATATCCTGTGTCTCTGTGTCCCACTGCACCAGCATGGTATTTGACATATCATATATGCTCTATCCATGTTTGCTCGCTGAAAATGAGTTACGGGACTGCCCAAGATCAAATATACATACTTGTTCAATTGTACTCGATCATGCACCTCTGCTAACAGTACTGAACCATGAATCATAGGATAGAGCAGGAAGGTGAAGGTTCACAGCTGACTCAAGTTGACAGCAAGACTTCATGGAAGGAATTGGTGAGATTTGAGAAGGGCCGTCATGAGTGAGCAGAAGTCACATGACCTGATCGTAAGCACTGGGAAAGCAGTAAGGGGTTGGAAGGTAGCTTGAGGCCCAGGTGATAATATTCAGGAGAGGTCATGTCTTTGTTTTGCAGGCTAATTGCTTATTTGGAGTTTATTTGGTAGCATGGCATGGTGATAGATGCCAAAGAACTGTTTAGGGCAGTGGTTCAAACTTGGAAGTGATTCCTTTCTGTTTCCCACCCCTCAACCCTACCCTCCATCCCAGGGGACATTTGGCAAAATCTGGAGACATTTTTGGTATCTGGCATATAATTCTGGGATATGGTAGAGGGTAGGGATACTGTTCAACATCTTACAATGTACTAGACAGTCCTCTTCCTCCACTAAACAATTGACTCGCTCAAGTGTCAAAGTGCTATAGTTTAGAAACCCTGATGTGGGTGATTGATAAGGAAAATGGAAATAAATAGAGTGCTATCAGTAGATATTTATGAACACAGCAGTACCTGAATGCTACTACTGCTATAACAAGATAACACTTAACCTCTCTCCTCTCCAAGGAACTTCCCTTTCTTGACCAATTCCTATCCTACTTTTCTTTCTGTCTTGTGTTGCCAGATGTCCTTCTCTTCCCTTATTGTGCCTTCCCTCTCTTTGACTGAATATCTCCAGAACTTCTATTGGCTTCCTACAAATCCAGACCTCCGAGCTACCCAGGAAACTCTGGAAGATCACACAAGAATTATAATTTGGAGCTGAACCCAAGCTGTCTTGGCCCAAGATATATCTTTACCTTCATGTCATCTAGGCTAAAAGTCCCTCTGTTAAGCCTCATGGTTAAGTATTTATTCAGAGGACATTTTGGCTTGCTCACATTTCTTTCTTTAAAAATATTTTTTTAATGTTTTTTATTTATTTCTGAGAGAGAGAGAGAGAGAGAGAGACAGTGTGAGCAGGTGAGGGTCAGAGAGAGAGGGAGATACAGAATCAGGCTCCAGGCTCTGAGTTGGCTGTCAGCACAGAGCCCGATGTGGGGCTCCAACCCATGAACTGTGAGATCATGACCTGAGCTAAAGCCGGATGCTTAAGTGACTGAGCCACCCAGGTGCCCCGGCTTGTTCACATTTCTAACCTGCTGAGACCACTTTAGGCTTTTTTTTCTCTCTCAGGTGTTCCATAGTGGCATTTGTTTACCCTAGGCATGACAGCAGGGTATAGAGAGGTATGTATTCCTGTAGCATTGATTCTCTCTATATTGGTATTAGTAAGTACTCTTTGAAAAAAGAGTTCAGAGTGGAATCTAGAAACAGACAAAAACCCAAACCAACCTAACAGACAAAAATCAAATGCATGGATACAGAGAACAGAAAGTGGTTGCTAGAGATGGGGTAGGGAGGGGACCAGGGTGAGTGAAATGGGGGAAGCGGGTGAAAATATACACTCCCAGGTCTAAAATAAATAAGTCAAGGGATGTAATATATAGCATGGGGACTATAGTTAACAATACTGTATTGTATATTTGAAAGTTTCTGAGAGTAGATCTTAAAAGTTTTCATCACAAGGAGGGGCGCCTGGGTGGCTTAGTCGGTTAAGCATCCGACTTTCACTTAGGTCATGATCTCGCAGTTTGTGGGTTCGAGCCCCGCGTCGGGCTCTGTGCTGGCTGCAGCTCAGAGCCTGGAGCTAATCTGTGACTCCCTCTCGGCCTCCCCTGCTCACGCTGTCTCTCTCTCTCTCTCTCTCTCTCCTAGAAATAAATAAAAAAAAACATTAAAAAAGTTTTCGCCGCAAGGAAAAAATTATAATTATGGGTGATGGTAACTAGGTTTATTATGGTGATCATTCCATAATATATACAAATATTGAATGATTATGTTATTTTTGTTGTTGTACCAATTATATATAATAAATTAAAGGTTTTAGAGGGCGCCTGGGTGAAAACTAGTCCCCAAGCGTCCGACTTTCGCTTAGGTCATGATCTCGCGGTTCGTGGGTTCGAGCCCCGCGTCGGGCTCTGTGCTGACTGCCAGCTCAGAGCCTGGAGCCTGTTTCAGTCTGTGACTCCCTCTCTCTCTGACCCTCCCCTGCTCACGCTGTCTCTCTCTCTCTCCTAGAAATAAAAAATTAAAAAAAAAAAAGTTTAGAAAAAAATATTTCAGTGACCACTTATGTCTAGGATACTATTGGGTTAAACAGCTATTTTATTGCAAGACTTCTTCAAGCCTTCGTTATGTATATGGGCGTTTTGAATTTCCAAGGGGAAGACATGGTATTCTGTATTCTCAAACTTAACTGACCACAGGACACATTTTGTATAGCACAAATTGATAACTTAGTTTGGAAAGCATTATTATAGTAGAAAAGTATGGACTTCAGAGCTATTTCTCTTGAATTCAAATCTCTGCCTCGATCATTGAGTAACTCATTTCATTGGGTAAGGTACATAACTCTTTGAAGCCTCAGCTGCCTCATCTGGAAAATATAGTCATAGGCAAAGAATAAGACCCTCACAAAGTATTGGATATTACTTCCCAACATCATGCTGCCATTATTTGTCATGTGGTTCTGCAATTTATTGTGATATGAATATTCTTCCTACAGGACTAAAATCATTGAAGGCCTGGATGATATCTTATGTTTGTATTCTCAGTTCTTCCCCCAATTCCTGG
Source organism: Proteles cristata cristata (assembly GCA_017311185.1). Lineage (NCBI taxonomy): Eukaryota > Metazoa > Chordata > Mammalia > Carnivora > Hyaenidae > Proteles > Proteles cristata. Next base: position 223,733 of record JAESUZ010004344.1, on the reverse strand, counting down.
CACATGATGGTGCTCAACAAATATTAATTGAATGAATCAATATGCAATGTATATAATGTGCCTTATACAGTCTCAATAAATGTTAGTTCTTTCTTAGCTCCTTCCTTTATTCTTTCTCAGAGGGTAAAAGCTCTTTGGAAGAGATAGGAGGGAGGTGGAATAGGGCCATGAAGTGATGGTGACTTTGACCTTGACGTTTTGATTGGCTAAAAAAGCTACATGAGGATCCATGCTTTGTGCCTGTGACAGTTAGCCAATGTACATCAGAGGCTTGCTTAAGGAAGGGATGCTTATTTATTTGTAACTTTGTACCACAGAATGGGATTGGTTAGGTCTCATCTGGAGCAATCTATTCAACCTGGGACATCAATTATTAGGAAGGAGAGAATATTGATTTCTTCAATGCCCCTAATGCTGACAGCTTCTTGAAAGGACTATGGATGAGGATCAAAGAGACATTCACAGTCCATGAGGGTCTTCCTGGAAGGATACTGGAACATCTGGATGTCCCAAATTATGATAACAGTGAAGGAAATGGTAATATGTACAGAGACACATTTTAACCTTCTTTTGAAGAGCAGCATGTCATAAAGAAAAATACTTTGGACTCATGTACCAAACTGGGTTTCAGTGTCTGTGTGGCTGTGAGTCAGCTTCCTGCCCTCTGGGACTGAGTTTCCTTGTCTCTAAAGTGAAGGCTTGGGGGGCACTTGGCTGGCTCAGTCAGTGGAGAATGTGATTCTCGATCTTGGGGTTATAGGTTTGAGCCCCACGTTGGGTGTAGAGGTTACTTTAAAACAAAATCTTAATAAAATAAAATAAAGGTTTTGGGGGCACCTGGGTGACTCAATTGGTTAGGTGTCCAACTTCAGCTCAGGTCATGATCTCACAGTTTGTGAGTTTCAGCCCCACACCGGGCTCTGTGCTGGCAGCTTGGGGCCTGGAGCCTGCTTTGGATTTCTTGTCTCCCTCTCTCTCTACTCCTCCTCTACTCACACACACTCTCTCTCTCAAAAATGAATAGACATTAAAAATTTTTTTAAAATGAAGGTTTGGGACTGCAGTATGCTTGCAGGTCTCTTTGGATTTGATAAAGTGTAACTCTGAAACATTTGAGGGCATATTGGAGTAGGGAGTCTAGACTCCAGATTTTTTCTGTGGGTTTCAGAGGGCAGAACTGAGACCAGAGTTCTGAGTTCTCTAGGTGAGAAGAGAAGAGGCCAATTTGCTGCTCAATGAGAAAAAGTCATTTCATAAGGAGGTAGAGTATGGACAAGTCCTGTCACCTGAAGTGCCCCCAGAGCCACCTGCTTGGGCTATTCTAGAGATGACCTTTAAAACCCTTGCTTTTGATTGTTTTAAACAAACACTATTTTAGAATAGTTCTAGATTTACAAAACATTTATGAATACAGAGAATCCATATACCCTCCCTCCAGTTTCCCCTAATATTAACATTTTACATGAGTATGGTATATTTATTATAACTGATGAACTGACAAGGAAACACCCTTGTTGACTAGAGTCCACTTTCTATTCATATTTCCAAATATCCTTTTTCTGTTTCAGGATCCCATTACATTTATGTTCGTCTTGGCTATGACAACTTTTCAGACTTTCCTTGCTTTTAATGACCTTGACAGTTTTGAAGAGTTCTGGTCAGGCATTTTGTCAGGCAACTGTCCCTGTGTTGGGATTTCTCAAGAGTAGACTGGGGTTGTGGGTTTTTGGGAGAAAGACCACAGAGGTGAAGTGCCCTTCTCATGATATTATGTCAATATGACTTATCTCTAATGATTCTGACCTTGACCATGTGACTGAGATAGTGTTCATCAGGTTTCCCCAATGTAAAGTTATTATTATTTTTGTCCCTTTTTATACTGTGCTCTTTGGAAGAAAGTCATTATCTATACCAACATTGACGAAGTAGGAAGTTATATTCTACCTCCTTGGGGAGAGTCCTCCGTTTTTAATGAAAAAAAAAAAAATTATTTTGACTTTTGCTTGCCTCCCAAGTCTTATGCTGAGCCCTAAGCACAATGAGTGAGCCCCTTCTCACTTTTTTGTCAGAGTAAGACAGCTAATCAAGGCACAGGGATTTACTTAAGCTAACAAATGATTATCCTTCCCTGTAGAAGGGTTACCAGAATGCTGAATTTGCTAATTACTCTTCTCTCTGCATCTCCCAGGCAGTGATCTTGAGAGATGAGACGAATCTATCTGAAACGAGGGCTGCATCTACTGAGGAATCAGGGAGGCTGAGGAAGAGGGAGGGCAGCCACTTACCAAAAATGGAGGGGGTGGGGAACATGCAGAACTGAAGCGGCCTGAAGGGAAACGATGTGGGTAAGAGGGAATTAATGGGAAGTTTGGTCTCTGGGTCTAATTGAAATTTCTCAGTCTGTGCTATCCATCAGCATTTCTTCGGGATTACTACTTGTACTTCTGCTAATGGGGGTTGAGGAGAAATGTTTATCTTGGGGCAGTGGCTGGAAGAAAAGCCTGCCTGGATGGAGTCTCTCCGCCTCTGTTCTCAACTGACTGCCGTTATCCTCCAAATTAGGCTTTTGCCAGCCTTGTTTTCTCCTGCTCATATCCAGAGTTGATGTTTCTCAAGATTGCCATTAACTGGCTGTGGGATCTTTCCTACTCCTCATTGGTAAAGTGATGTGTTAGTTTGAACCAGAAAGGATAAATATAAACACTGGTGATGCTTTATTCCTTTTCACACTTTTGGCAGATATTGTTAACTGATCGCACCACTCTCTCCTGCTGAGCACAAATGTGGCCTCGGAATCCTTCTCATCACAGTGTTCTACATATTAGCTATATACCAGTTGGGGTGGACAAAGCAACGATTTGGGGCCTGAAGATTTTCAATTTCAGACTTGCACAATTCATCCATTATTCAAGCAACAAATATTTTTGCATACATATGTATGCCAGGCACTGTGCTAGACACTGGGAGTACATGATGGATAAGAGATGTGGTCCCTGCCTTTGTGGAGCTTATAGATAGTAAGCCCTTTAATAAAAGTCACATGTTATACCCCTGAGCTCCTTACACAGTTGAGGGAAGTCAAAATCATCTGATGGTGAGACAGGTAGGAAGCAGATTTTATTAAGCACCTTGGGTAAAGTTCAAATGTATTTTTTCATATAATCTGCACAGCCATCCTCTAAGTGCGCTACCAGAAGAAATTGCCCAAGGGTCAAGAGTGTTAAGGAGTAAACCAGATACTGGATCTTTGGTCAGTGTGATGCCAACAGCAATGGTTTTTACACCATGCCTCTCTCATGGTACCCAATCTTTCTGTTCTTCAATAAGGAGGGTGTCTTCAGTGAGGAAGGTGGGAGGTTAGAGTCCATGCAAGGGAGAAAGTAAAGGCTGGGCCCGTTTAGGTGCTGACCTGTAGTTGCTGGAGGCTCTGGCTGAGACTGCTGTGTGGGGCTGATTCTGTCAGTCACCCCAATGGCCCAGGGCTCTGATTACAATGATGCTATAAATGAGGCCAGCCCAGAGAATGTACCTCTTCCTGTCCCCTGGGTCATTTATCACATCACATCAGCCCTATTTCTTCCTAGGTGTACCTTGCACTTTGGGTGTAGCCAATCCTTTCCTGGTTTCTAAACTGTTTAAAGCTCTAAGATTTCTCCCTATGCTCTTGTGCTGCCTTGAGATGGGTGGTGCCCTGGGAAGATGTGTCTAGGGAAGAAGAGGAAAGCGGCAAATATTGGGTGCAGTCAGGTTGAACTTGCTGTCCTGGATGTAGCTCTGCTCCAAGCCTAAACCTCAATTAGGGCCCAAGCACCCAGTCCAGATTTGTACGGTTATGCCCTGTACAAAGCTTTCCATAAGAGCTTTGTAATTAAGCTGCTGAACGCCAGAGCTTCATTCACAGAGACTAATGATATTCAGCATTTGGAGATCCAGGAAGTCCTCCTTCAATGGCAGGTTGAAGCTGGGTGTCATAAAGGACTTCCCTGAAAAAGAGATAGGGAAGAAAATTCCCAAGGCGTCATTCAGATATTTCCAGAGACTACAAAGACTCCCTTGTCTCATAGAGAAACTGTCTTTTTCTTCGTTTCCTAAATAATTAAGAGGACTGTGGGAATCTCTCCTCCCTTTTGAGTGAGCTAAGCATCCCCAATTGGTCCCAGTTGTTTTTAGTTTAGTTTCCTTGAAAATAAAGCCTGAAGCAAAGACTGATGTGCAGGTAGTGTATTTGGGAAGGGGTAGTGGATGGTGGATGTGCCACTCAGAACTTCTGTCAGGAACACAGGGCTGGGAGGAGGGGCCAACATGGCGGAGGAATAGGGGGCTTCGAAGTTCCCTCCTCTCTCGAACACGGCAGTATGGAGGGCAAAGGACTTTGAATTCCAAGACTCCGGGCGGCATAGTGACAGAGACGCTTCCAGGGACCTTATGGCCATAGGTGAGTGACTGCAAACTTGGAGAGAGAAAATGAATGGAGGGGAGGGATCCCTTTCTGCGGAGAGACTAAGGGAAGAGAAAGAGAGGCTGGGGAAGTGGAGGACTCTATCTGGACAAAAGAAAAGCCACAGAACCGGCCGGAGAAAGATGCAGTCTCCAACTGCGGGGTTTTCTCCGGACTGGGACTGGCTGCCCTGTTCACGCACAGGGAGGCTGGGGGTGGGGGGTGGGAGGGGTGGCAGCCCCAGCTCGGTAACTAGTTCGGAGGCACGGCCCGCAGTGGGAGAAAGCGAATCCCTGTCTGGAGTGCTGCGGGAAGAAAGTATATATCCACTCAAAGGAACGGCATTTCCCCAAAACCTGGTCAGAGTGGGAACCTTCAAGACATCGGGGTTTAAATCCCAGCCGATCTCCAGGGAGGCATGGGAGTCGGCGGAGGAAGACAAACTGCCTTCTTTGCAACCGTAGCACAGTGAGGATGGCTTGAACAGAGTGGTTTGGGTCTCCTCCCAATCTGTGGCGGAGAGACTGGGGTGTCGCCATTTTCCTCCCCACCACCAACAAGGTGGGGCTTCAGGGAAGGGAGAGCGGCCCCGCCCACACCAAGCCACACCCCTCTGCGGGGACCTGTGTATCTACCGCGCGGCCTTGACGCTGATTAACCAGACAGCCTCCTCCTCCAGACCCCGCGATTGCATTGCCTGATTTAATTCTCGGACAATTCTTATTATAGAGATACATTCTTCCTTTTCTCCTTCTTAATCTCTTCCCTCCTCTAGTCTGGTTACTCTGGTTGTTGGTCTGTTTAAGCAGACATATTTAATCCGTTCTCTTGATACATGTTTCACACCTCCTTTATTTTCCTTTCTCTTTCTCTGGATTAAGCTGTATAGTTTGGTCAATTTTCTTTTCTTTTTCCCACTTCCTTCGTTATTTTCCTTTCTCTCTCTCTGTGGATTAAGCCATATAGATTCACTGTCTGCTCAATTTTTTTCTTTTTTTTTCCTCTGCCCCTGTCATTTCTCTCTTTGTATGGGATAAGGCCTCTTCCGTCAGCACCGCCTCCACCCTGTTACTTGTAGGTGGTGTTTCTGGTATTTTGTTTTTGTGTGTGTGAATTTCCACGTTTTTGTTTTCTGTTTGTTTGTCAGTTTTCCTTTCCAGGGCTACTTCAACGAACAAATCAAAGCACACCTGGTGGAGGGTCCAAAAGATCACTACAGTAGGGAGATAAAATAAAATCACAAGAGCAGAGAGCAAGTAACACTATCCAAAAAAAAAACCTCCTGACAGGCCCTGGACAGTGTGTGACCCCTCTTTAATATACTAGTGTTTGCAAGAGCAGGGCACATAACAAGCTTTTGAAACACGTAAGGGACAGAAAACTAGCCAAATTGACAAAATGGAAGAATTTTCCTCAAAAGAAACTCCAGGAAGACATGGCAGCTAAAGAATTGATCAAAACAGATATAAACAATATAACTCAACAAGAATTTAGATTAATAGTCATAAGATTAATTGCTGGGCTTGAAGAAAGCATAGAAGACAGCAGAGAATCTATTGCTGCAGAGATCAAGGAACTAAAAGAGAGTCACAATGAATTTAAAAATGCTGTAAACAAGGTGCAAAATAAACTAGAGGCGGTGATGGTGAGGATTGAAGAGGCAGAGGGGAGATTAAGTGAAATAGAAGATAAAATTATGGAAAAAGATGAAGCGAGAAAAAGGTAAAAAAATTCTTGACCACAAGAGGAGAATTAGAGAACTCAGTGATTCAGTGAAACAGAGCAATATCTATATTATAGGAGTTCCAGAAGAGAGAAAAGGGCTGTAACAAGAGATGAAGAAGGGCATTATATCATAATTATGGGTCTATCCAAGAAGAAGAGCTAACAATTATAAATGTTTATGCACCAATTTGAAGCACCCAAATATATAAAATAATTAATCACAAAATATAAGCAATCTTACTGGTAAGAATGTGGTAATTGCAGGGGATTTTAATTCTCCACTTACAGCAATGGACAGATCATCTAGACAGAAAATCAATAAAGAAACAATGGCCCTGAATGATACACTGGACCAGTTGGACTTGACAGATATATTTAGAACGTTTCATCCTAAAGCAGCAGAATATACATTCTTCTCAAGTGCACATGGAACATTCTTCAAGATGGATCACATACTGGATCACAAAATAGCCCTCAATAAATGTAAAAGAATTGAGATCATACCATGCATACTTTCAAATCACAATGCTATGGAACTTGAAACAACCATAAGAAATAGTTTGGAAAACCTCCAAATGGATGGAGGTTAAAGAGCATTCTACTAAACAATGAAAGCGTCAACCAGTCAGTTAAAGAAGAAATTTACAAATATATGAACACAAATGAAAATGAAAACACAACAATCCAAACCCTTTGGGATGCAGCAAAGGCAGTCCTAAGAGGAAAATACATTGCAATCCAGGCCTATCTCAAGAAACAAAACAAAACAACAAAAAAACCCAGAATATACAATCTAACAGCACACCTAAAGGAACTAGAAACAGAAGAACAAAGAAGCCCCAAACACAGCAAAAGAAGAGAAATAATAAAGATCAGAGAAGAAATAAACAATATAGAATTAAAAAAAAAAACAGTAGAACAGATCAATGAAACCAAGAGTTGGTTTTTTTTTTTTAAATAAAATTGATAAATCCCAGCTAGACTTCTCAAAAAGAAAAGAGAGAGGATCCAAATAGATAAAATCACAAATGAAAATGGACTTATCACAACCAATCCCTCAGAAATACAAGCAATTATCAGAGAATACTATGAGAAATTATATGCCAACAAACTGGACAGCCTAGAAGAAATGGACAAATAGCCAAACTAATATTGAAGAAGAAAATCAAAGTGAGAGGCATCACAGTCCAGACTTTGGCCTCTGCTACAAAGCTGTAATCATCAAGACAGTATGGTATTCGCACAAAAACAGACACATAGACCAATGGAATAGAATAGAGAACCCAGAAATGGACCCAACAAATGTATGGCCAACAAATCTTTGACAAGGCAAGAAAGAGTATCTAATGGAAATAAGACAGTCTCATTAGCAAATGGTGCTGGGAGAACTGGACAGCAACATGTAGAAGAATGAAACTTGATCATTTTCTCACACCGTACACAAAAATAAACTCAAAATGGATAAAGGGCCTGAATGTGAGATAGGAAACCATCAAAACCCTAGAGGAGGAAGCAGAAAACAACCTCCTTGACCTCAACCACAGCAATTTCTTACTTGACGCATCCCCAAAGGCAAGGGAATCAAGAGCAAAAATGGACTATTGTGACCTCATCAGATTAAAAGCTTCTGCATGGCAAAGGAAACAATCCATAAAACTAATAGGCAACCAATGGAATGGGAAAAGATAGTTGCAAATGACATATCAAATAAAGGGCTAGTATCCAAAATCTATAAGGAACTCACCAAACTCTACACCCAAAAAACAAACAATCCAGTGAAGACATGGGCAGAAGACATGAATGACACTTCTCCGAAGAGGACATCCATTTGGCCAACAGACACATGAAACAATGCTCAGCATCCCTCCTCATCAGGGAAATACAAATTAAAACCACACTGAGATACCACCTCACGACAGTCAGAGTGGCTAAAATGAGCAAATCAGAGGACTCTAGATGCTGGGGAGGATGTGGAGAAACGGGCAGCCTCCTACACTGTTGGTGGGAATGTAAACTGGTGCAGCCCCTCTGGAAAACAGTGTGGAGATTCCTCAAAAAATTAACAATAGAACTCCCCTATGACCCAGCAGTAGCACTGCTAGGAATTTACCCAAGGGATACAGGAGTGCTGATGCATAGGGGCACATGTACCCCAATGTTCATAGCAGCACTCTCAACAATAGCCAAAACATGGAAAGAGCCTAAGTGTCCATCAACTGATGAATGGATCAAGAAGATGTGATTTATCTATACAATGGTATACTACATGGCAGTGAGAAAGAATGAAATCTGGCCATGTGTAGCAACATGGATGGACCTTGGGGGTGTTATGCGAGCCAAATAAGTCAGGTAGAGAATGACAAATACCATATGTTTGTACGTGTAGGAGGATTAGGAGGAACTTAATGAAGGACCATGGGGGAGGAGAAGGGGAAATATAGTGGGGGAGAGGGAGGGAGGCAAACCATGAGAGACTCTTGAATGCTGAGAACAAACTGAGGGCTGATGGGGTGGGGGGAGGGGGGGGTGATGGGCATGGAGGAGGGCACTTGTAGGGATGAGCACTTGGTGTTATATGGAAACCAACTTGACAATAAACTATTTAGGAGGAAAAAAAAAAAGAAAAAAAATCTCAAAATGGATGAAAGACCTAAATGTGAGGCAAGAAACCTTCAAAACCCTAGAGGAGAAAGCAGGCAACAACCTCTTTGACCTCAGCCACAGCAATTTCTTGCTCTACACATCTTACAAGAAAAGGGAATTAAAAGCAAAAATGAACTATTGGGACTTCATCAAGATAAAAAGCTTCTGCCCTGCAAAGGAAACAATCAACAAAACTAAAAGGCAACCTATGGAATGGGAAAAGATATTTGCAAATAACATATTGGATTAAAGGTTAGTATCCAAAATCTATAAAGAACTTAACAAAACTCCACACCTGAAAAACAAGTAATCCAGTGAAGAAAGGGGCAGGAGACATGAATAGACACTTTTCCAAAGACGACATACAGATGGTCAACAGACACATGAAAAGATACTCCACATCACTCATCATCAGGGAAATACAAATCAAAACTACACTGAGATACCATCTCACACTGGTCAGAGTGGCTAAAATGAACAACTCAGGAAACTATAGATGCTGGTGAGGATATGGAGAAATGGGAACCCTCTTGCACTGTTGGTGGGAATGCAAACTGGTGCAGAATGCAAAGTGGCTGCGCCACTCTGGAAAACAGTGTGGCGTTTCCTCAAAATATTAAAAATAGAACTAACCTACAACCAAGGAATAACACTACTAGAAATTTATCCAAGGGATACAGGAGTGCTGATTCATAGGGGCCCATGTACCCCAATATTTATAGCAGCACTTTCAACAATAGCCAAATTATGGAAAGAGCCTCAATGTCCATCAACTGATGAATGGATAAAGAAGATGTGGTTTATGTATATGATGGAATGCTACTTGGCACTCAGAAAGAATGAAATCATGCATGCCATTTGCAGCAATGTGGATGGAATAGGAAGGTATTATGCTGAGTGAAAAAAGTCAGAGGGCAGATATTATATGTTTTCACTCATATGTGGATCTTGAGAAACTTAACAGAATACCATGGGGGAAGGGAAGGGGGAAAATAGTTACAAACAGAGAGTGGGGGAGGCAAACCATAAGAGACTCTTAAATACAGAGAACAAACTGAGGGTGGATGGGGAGTGGTGGAGGAGAGGGGAAAATGGGTGATGGGTACTGAGGAGGGCACTTGTTGGGATGAGCACTGGGTGTTATATGTAAGTGATGAACCATGGGAATCTACCCCAAAAAGCAAGAGCACACTTTACACATGTTAGCCAATTTGACAATTCCTTTTATATATATAAAAGGAATACAGGGCTGATTCCCTTTTGCTGGGAGTGCTGTGGCTGAGAGCCCTTAGCTGTAAGCCCTTTTAGGGACTGCTTCTGTTGCAAAGAGCCACAAGTTCAAGGTCACAGCCACTCTGGAGTGGGTTACATATAATGACTGATGGGAGCCAGGATATAAAGCTCTAGTCCTTTACCCCAACCCAGGATAACCTGGAAATGTCATCTCAGTTTCAATACTCCTGCTTCCATCCTTCCCTCTCCTCGCGTGTGGATTTCTAGAGCCCAATAACAAACCCAACCCGCGAGCACAGGTGCCCAGTGGGGTTGGGGTGGGGAGCAGTGAAAGGCTAGCATTTGTGAGCTGGATCGCCATTGCCTGGAGGGCAGTTGGGACCATGTTAATGAAGGTAGGTGGAGCGGTGCAAGGTTTAATCTCTGGGGGATTTGGGATGTACTCCAGCGGACAAGAATGGATTAGCTGGTGCAATGTATCAGTATTTGAGAAATATAGGGTAAATAGTAGCCATGAAATCAGTGGAATCAGATAGCTATTGCTAAGTGTTGATTTGTGGCCCCTCCACCCAGAGAGACTGCCAGGCTCTCTGCTCCTTTTGTTGTGGTCAGAAACTGCCTCTGTGTAGTAAGCTGCTATGATAGGAGGGCTCTTCTGGCTTGCTTCTCTTTTCTTGGTTTCTATAGTCCAGCGTTGGTTGTTATCTGATCTTTGAAAACTCATGTTCTTCTGTTTTGTCTGGTTTTCCAAGTGTAAGGTAGGAGGGTAAATCTAGGCCCTGTTATTCCATCTTGTCCAAGGGTGCAAGTCCTTTATTATTCTTATTTTTTAACTTAGCACTTTATCAACAGAAAAGATTGTAAATGAAAAAGTAAAATGCTCGGTGGTTGCGGTGAGTGCTAATAGAGTTCTACAGCTTAGCCATTAAGTTGACCAAGGCTTGTCAGGATTTTTCAGCCAAAATTGATGACTTTTCTACCTTGTGGAAGTAGGTCTCTTTCCATAATGAACCTCACTGGAGACTGGTTGGTGTCTCCGTAATTGATATGTGGGTCCCATCGGTAGGTTTGAGTACCCACCACCCACCTCCAACAGAGGGGGGCTGCATGTGCTGATATCAGAGTTTTGTTTCCAGGATCAGGGCTGTTCAGTCTGGGTAGTGGCTACCAAGGATGTTCAGTGGCAGCAGGAACAAGAGAGTGTATAAGATTGGAAAAGCCACAGAGGTGAGGGAGGGGTGTATAAAATGAAACTCAGTGACTAGCCAGGAGCCAGGTAAACAGAGAAAGGAAGGAGGAGTCCAGGCCCCAAGGCTGTTGCCTTGCCCAGGCCTGGAGCACCAGACACATTTTCTTTATGGGAGAGTAAGTGGGTCCAGTTAAAGATGCGGGGTCAGGGTCATGCTGGAAGGATAGGCCTGAGGAGCTGAGTCTGACTCTTCTACCTGGAGGACGTTCTTTACTGCATTCCAAGTCTGACCTCTCCAATAGAGCATCATATTTTGGTTCAGAAACCTATGAAGCAGGCTGGTCATTTCCAGGAGGGCCAGGAAGGGTGTAATTTCAGCAGCTGGTACAGCTCTTTCAGAATTGGCTTCCTTAGAGCACAGTCCTGGGAGGCACTTTTCTTCCCTTGTCACATAAGCTTGGCAGCCAATGCATTCTGCATCCTCATCTTGAAGAGTCATTAGCAAGTTAAGCGTTCTTAGAAACCCTGCAATGAAAAAGCTGTTTAATTTTACCCAGCTGTTTCCCCCTTTGCCCGGCCATAGGAAGCAGGAAGCCCCTCTGTGAGAGCAGGCGTGGGTGGGGGCATGCGGTTTACAGACAGTCCCTCACTGGAACTAAAAGATTGTGGATGGGTCTTCCTATTATGCCCACTGCCAGTCCGGCTATACTGGTTCTTGTGTTTCTGGACTCTATCCAGCTGTTCTGGCTAAAGAATGCCTTTGTAGGAACAGTTTAGCTTGACCTTTGTGCCAGAACACCCTTTTCCATGTCCCTCTCCTTCTAGCTCTTCAATGGTTGGCTCATTCTTTACTCAGCTGTCACCTCACCTGCTCTCAGAGGCTCTCCTGACCACCTTGGCTAAAGCTGGCCTCTGCTAGAGATTTTATTTCCTTTATAGTGCTTCTCCTTTTCTGAAATCATCTCAGTTTATTTACTCGTCCTTCTGTGAGAATGCAATTTCCAGCAGAGCTGGGATCTTCTCTTCACCACAGCTCGCCCACAGTGTAGACCTGCAGCAGGTGGCTTCATACATGATAATAGGTCATAGTCATCAAGTCTTACTGAGTGCTACTGGGAGACAGGCATTGCTCTTGGAGCTTTCCCTGTGTTAGCTCGTTTTCACGGTTTGTTCAGTAAATTAATGAGGGGAGCCTCTCCCGACCCCCTTACAAATATAGCCCACACTGGGGCCCTTGTGTGGCTCAGTCCGTTAAGCGTCCAATTTCGGCTCAGGTCATGATCTCATGGTTCGTGGGATCTCACGTGTCGGGCTCTGTGCTGACAGCTAGCTCAGAGCCTGGAGCCTGTTTTGGATTCTGTGTCTTCCTCTCTCTCTGACCCTCGCCTGCTCAGGTTCTTTCTGTCTCAGAAAAAAATTTAAAAAACATTAAAAACAATTAAAATACAGCCCACATCTAGTCCTACCTTGACTAGGAAAGTTCTGGCAGCACAGCTCTCTGTCTCTATCAAACTGCTTACTGCCTGGGGCCCACAATGCATGTGTGGATCATAACTGATTGTTTCCCTTCGTACCAATGGTTAATATTTTTAAATACCAACTTTGCTGTTTTGTAACGTTTATTGCGGTAGCTTTGCTGGGAGAAAATATTTCTGAACTGCATGGCAGTGTTGCTGGAAAGCCTCTCACTGGGCTGGTAATACCCAAATATGAGCTCTTTGGTGGCAGGAACTTTCAATCACTAGATCTTGAATATGAAGCGTTTGGCAGGTGCTGGTCAAAGTGCTGGGGACAATGTTAAACAAGGCAGGCATCACTCTAGAAGCCTTGTGCTTACATTTTGGAGGAGTTTTATGTCTTCTGCACATCTCCTGGTGTTAACACATGAGTGGATATTCATTCATTCATCTGTTTGCTCATTCACCAATATTTTAGTGCCAATTGGGTTCTGGGCACTGTGCTTGGTGTATTAGGCACATAACTCACAGGGCGGTGTGTGAGGGGAGGAGACAGAAAATAAAAAATCCTAAGTCATATCAAGCTGTATGAAGGGGTTGGATATAGTCTGGGGTGCTTCATGCGGACTGCTTTTCCCGACTGCGGAATGGCAGTGCTCCGAGGCGGGACGAAGCCATTCTCTGAGACCCCAGGGTAGGCTAGTGAGCCCAGAGCTCTGGAGAAGGGACATTAGCAGGGGCTGGTGTAACACTGTTGAAACAGAGCAAAGACTTTTTTCCAATATAACCCAATCCTAGGTTTGCAGCAAATGGTTCCCCATCCCAGGTAGAGTGAGACTAGAGACAGAACTGCCCTTTGAAGGTGGCCTGCAGCCTGGCCCCTGCTGGGTGTCGGTGGGCCGGTAGCTGAGGGTTGGTGCAAAGCGGACGCGGAGCTGGTAGCTGCCTCTAGAATGAATACAACCAAGGAATAGACTGTTATCCACTGCCTCCTCCGAATCCCTTCCCGCTTGCAGTGGGGCGGCTGTTTGTGCAAGTCAAACATTGATTCAGCTGTTGAGGGAAAGGGGTTCAGGGCGGAGGGGGTGGGGGCGGGGCCGGAGGAGGGGAAAAGTGTCCCTGGGAGCCAAGTTGGGGGAGGCCCTCTCAAGGGTTAATTCCTCCTGTCTGTGTCTCTGCCCCTGCAGGCTGTATTTATAGATGGGATAATTGCCGAGGCTTTGAAAGCGGCATGCTGGCAGCACCGGGCTGGTGAGTGGGGGTGGGGAGGCCTGGGTCCCATCTGCTCCTGGGAGTTGCCCCTCCCCCACTCTCCCCTCCTCCTTAGGGCTCGTAAGACCCAGCTCCGGACGGGCCTGACTAGCTGTGTGTTCACCAGGTATGAAGTACCTCACATATTATCTTCCAAACAGCTCCAGACGTGCATACAATCGTTTCCCCCAGCTCTTGGGTCAGGCCTTTCCTGACCATCGGAGCTAAGGGGGCCCTAGAACCTTGCCATACTTCTTTCATAGCACTAATCATAATCAGAAAATTATGCTGTTTATTTTTTACTTGTTCCTTTAGTGTCTGCTTTGTGTCCCTTGTTTGCTGAATGCCTGGCTTAGAATAGGTCTTTAGTAAATATTTGTTGAAAAGAATGCTTATTTAACAGAAGAGGAAACTGAGGCTCAGAGGGGTGAAGTAATTCTTGGGGTCACAGTGTGAACAAATGGCAGAGCTGAAATTAATGTCTGGTCTGATCATGTTTAGAGTTTAGTGTCTTACTAGTGGACCAGGAGTCTCAAACACAGGGGCCAGGCTGCTGTGAGAGGTGGGGGTGGGGAGCGCACGTGTGTGTGTGTGTGTGTGTGTGTGTGTGTGTGTGTGTGTGTGTACAGAACTCCCTTACTGCCCTGGATGAAGGGGCAAGTGCTGTTCAGTGGTGGCTAATTGTTGCCGGATCTTTCAATTTTTCAAGACAAGCCAGAAATCTGGATTGTTAAGTGAAATTTCCTGGTTTTTAAATGCTGGGAACAAATCCATGTTAAAAAACAAAAACCACACCAGGAAGCATGGGGCCAAACACAACACGGCTGCAGGCTGGATGGGGCATGCAGTTTGCAGCCTCTGCCCGCTGTTACCTGCCCTGTATTGAAAAGCAACATTGATAACAGGGATACTGGACTTTGGGCATTTCAAAGCCCTTCCTTACCGAATACTTCTCTTAATAGTCCTGATGTTCCAGCAGGGAAGTAGGGGAGATGGCTGCACCCATTTTACAGATTAGCAAACAGAGACCTGGAGGGATTCCTCTGCAGCCACAGGACAGTGGCTAAGAGTTCTCACTCTTGGCCCTTTCCCTTCTAGCCCGGTATTGTCTGTCCTGCCCAGAACCACCTCTCTCCATGTGTTCCATTTCTCTCTCTATCCCAGTAGAGGGGAGAGGGCGGCTGTGGGGTAGATGGGGATGAAGAAACCCCACGCTGGGCCACCCCCAGGTTTGGGGGCCCCTCAACGGGATTCATTGCCAGCTCCATATAGAGCGACCTGAGCCTCCATCAGCCCAGAGAGAGAAGGGGAGCCCTGGGCTAGTCTGCAGGCTCTTGCATGGTGCGGTGCCTGCCCTATTCCAGCCCAGGGCCACACCAAGAGTGGACAGGAAACAGAGGACTGCTGCGTGAGTGAATGAATGAATGAATTTCTGAGAGCCAAGGGGAACAGGGGGAAGGACCCGTGAATAGTAATCATGATGACGATGATGTCATAACCATAACTAGCATTTATTGTGCACCTGTGTATTCCAGACACTGTCTTCAGCCTTTCCCATGTCAAGGTGACCTGTAAATCTAGAACAGTGACCGGTACCTTGTAAGTGCATAGAACAATGTTACCTATTAATACTTGATTTAATCTGCACAACAATCCTAAGAGGGGGCATTATTACTATGCACATAAGGAAATCAAGTCACCAAGAGGTCAAGCAACTTGCCCAAGTAACCAGCCAGTAAGTGGCGGGCCCAGGACTCGAACTCTTAACTCTGTGATCCCAGAGCTTTTCCTCTGACCTACTAGGGAAATGCAGAAAAGGGAGATTGCTAGACAGACAAGAGAAGTGAGGAAGAACATCCAAGAGTCTGGAAAGGAAGGGTTCCTGTGGGAACCAGGCAAAGAAAGGGCAGCACATGGGGGCCTCAGGAAGAGCAAGGGCATTGTGAGCAGAGGACCGGAATGCAGTTCAAGGCACCCACTCCCCAGTCCCCCTGGGTCCCGTGTGAGTTGAACATGATGCAAGCTGACAGATTCAGGATTAATCTAAAGGTTGCGGCTCTCTGAGTACCAGGTAGAAATTTTGCCTGAAGCATGGCCAGTGCGTGATTTGTAAGCAGGGCTTGACCTCGGCTGCCAGCCAGGCCCTGTACCCTCCACGCTTCTCCACGGAAGCTGGCAGGACCAGGGCCCCTTGCTGAGACGGGTCAAAAGGGTTTAAAAACAGGCAAGAAACAAGAGAACAGATCAATTTTTCTCAGTGAACTTAATGCTCTGTGAAGGAAATGTTATAATTATATGAACTTCTGTGTATGGAGAGAGACCTGGACCTGTCTGTTTCTCTGTCTCTCTTACCACTTATTACCTTTGGGTGGTCTGGAACCTTTTCAGTATGTGTATCCACAGCTCAGGGTTTTAAGTAAAGGTGAGGAGGAGCATGTACTTTGAATTTTTTCTTTTCTTTTCTTCTTCTTTTTTTTTTTTTCCCCATTTCCCATAGTACGGAAAACTTTTGATATCATTTTATAGTATACAAATACAAAATGGTGATAGGAGCCACAGTCTTCATGATCCCTCCAGACCTGGGAGGCAGAGCTGCCGCTGCGTGTGACGGGGGCCATGTCAAAGCCCAGCCCTCACCTTCAGGGTGGCTGAGCTGGTCTAGTCGTGTCAGCAGGTGAGTAGGAGGGAGTGGTGGTCGGAGCCCTCTCCTTGAGCAAGCCCGGCCAAGTGAATCTGGGAAGGTGCCTAAAGTAAGATCAGGGTAGACTAATTCCAGTTCTCCCTCCCTGCTTGATAGTCTGTGGTGACCAAGTGAGCTGTATGAGTAAGACTGCCGGGCACTTCTGAAAAGGTGTTTCCCTCCTGATAAGTGAGAAGTATGAAGGAATGAAGACTTTTTTCTTTTCCTGCTCTCTCTGTTTTGAATACTGTTTTGGATACTGTTGTATGATATGATGCTTCGGTGTGTGGCAGCCGATGAAGTTTTGGGGTGATGGGGGGCAGGTCCAGAGCTGACGGCCAAGAAAGAATTCTTGAAGACGTCTTTGGTGCTAAAAGGTGATTTTATTAAAGCACAGGGATAGGACCCATGGGGAGAAAGAGCTGCACTGGGTTTGTGGCAGGTAACTGATTATGTACCCCCAGGTCGGGAGAGGGTTAGGGATAGAATAATTCTCCAAGGTATTTTGGAAGCAAGGTTTCCAGGACATTACCATTTAGTAAAACCTTAGTCATGAGACCCTTCAGATGTATATTAGGGGGCCATAAGCTGGGAGTGTGATTGCCAACATATATCTTGGGGTAGTTGAGATAAAGGAAATTTCCCAAGGAATTTTTAGTTAGGGTAGACATATGGGTTCCTGGAGGGTGAGGATAATGTTAAGCCAAGATTCTCTTTGTCCCTGGCAAAGTGTCGTCTTCGAGGCAGCTGAGCTCCTAGAGGAAGGTCCCTCTGCATGTTCAAGGACTTGTCAATGGGCTGTAGGCAATAAGGGAATTTAATTTTTCATTTGCCTTAGTTTCCCACATTATCATGGCAAGCACTTAAACCCCTTTCCTTTGTTCTTGGGTAGCCAGGAGTGCCCAAGGAATATCATACATACTCCACCTGAGAGCGGGTGCTGCCAGCCTGTATTTTGCCCTCAGCTTGCCCCACGCTCCCTCATCAACAGCCATGTTGTGACTCTGAATGACGTATAATAGAATGAGGATGGCAGAGGCTTTATGGAACTTGGCCCCAAAGACATGACTGAATTGGGGTACTTACTTTGGGACTACTTGTTCAGTAAGAACCTTCTTTATAGTTTAAACCATTGTTGGTCTTGTTTTTACTCTATGCAGCTTAAGTACTCCTGATTTAGAAGCAGAAACCTGGAGGCTGTGTTCCTGGGTTTTACGAAGTCCAGATTCCTTGAATTGTCTTCTAGAGTTGATGAGGGACCACAAGACAAGCTTAGAGCAAAGCACAAGCTAGCATAGCCTACCCCCCACCCCCAAGCTGGGGTATGTGTGATATCCCTCAGGTCCTCCTGGCTGCCCAAGACCAAAAGAAAGGGAAAACAAATGGTTCACTGACAGAGATTAGAGTCATTCAAGACACAGTCTCCATCAGTTTACAAATATCTTAGTGAATTATAAGGAAACAGCAATCTCATCAATAGCCTAATCTCTAGAAAACTATGGACTCAGTTTCCTGGAGCCCCAGCATCACCCTCCCTTCCATAGTGATGTGGGGAACAAAAGCAGGAAGGAAATGGCAGGTAAAATTAAATTTCTTTAGAACCTGAAGCCCATTGACAAATACTTGAGGCAAATAAAGAGTATAATGTTTCTCTAGGAGCCACCTACTGTCGTGTTAATGTCTCACTAGAGGAAAAACAACCTTAATTTGACAATGGCTAGGCCTCAGGTATCTGATGAGTCCTCTTTAACATATGAAAGTCCTTCTGGAGGCCTCCTTTGGTCTTTACCTCCCCCAACTCCATAGGATATAACCAGTCTTCACAACCCCATGGCAACTCTTTCTGCCCACAGTCCTGGCCTATGCTTTTAATAAATCACTTCTATTGGGACACCTGAGTGGCTCAGTTGGTTGAGCGTCCAACTTGAGCTCAGGTCATTTTCTTACAGTTTGCGAGTTTGAACCCCACATTGGACTCGCTGCTGTCAGCCTGTCAGCAGAGAGCCTGCTTTGGATTCTCTGTCCTCCTCTCTCTCTGCCCCCACCCTGCTTACCCATTGTCTCTCAAAAATTGCATTAAAATTTTTTAAAAAATAAAATCACCTTTTTTGCACCAAAGATGTCTCCAGAATTCCTTCCTGGCCATCAGCTTTGAACCCCCACCTTTCCACAACCTCATCAGAACCAGTGTTGGATGATTCAGACCCTTGGGTTGGCTTGCACCTTACTTCTTTTGTATGAGGGAAGTTAGTGTGGAGGCCTTGTGGTCTTGGCTCGGGATATCTATTCCTTAATGTGTTTTGCTCTGTTTGATTTCTTTGCTGCTTTCCCCTTTTTATAAGGCAAATAAGAAATTGCCTTGAAAATGAAACTCCCTTTGTCCATTCAATCAAGAAACGCCCGGGGCACCTGGGTGGCTCAGTTGGGTTAAGCGTCTGACTTCGGCTCAGGTCACAATCTGTGGTTTGTGAGTTTGAGCCCCTTGAGGGCTCTGTGCTGACAACTCAGAGCCTGGAGACTGCTTCAGATTCTCTCTCTCTCTCTCTCTCTCTCTCTCCCTCAGAAATAAATAAACATTAAAAAAAGAAAAAAAGGGAATGCCATGCCCAAGTGCATTGGAAGAGCCACAAATATGGAGGTGAATCCCCAGTGGCCCATGGTGGGAAGGGAATGGGAAGGGGGCCTCTAAATAGCTAACATTAATTACATACTTACATATACCTGACATTAAAAAAAGGCTTTATGGAAAAAAATTTTTTTGAATTCTCAATTTTATTCCACCAATCTGTGTATCTAATCTTTGAAATTGGGAAGTATAAGTCTTCCCACTTTGTTCTTTTTCAAGATTGTTTGGCTATTCTGGATCCTTAGAATTTCTATGTAAACTTTAGGATCAGCTTGTCAATTTCTGCAAAAAAGGTAGATGGGATTTTGGTAGGAATTACATTGAATCTGTAGATCCATTTGGTGTATATTGCCATTTTAACAATATTAAGTCTAATGATCCATGACCACGGATGGGATAACATTCCATTTTTTAAAAAGTCTTTGTTAATATCAACAATGTATATTTTTCAGAGTATAAATTATACACTTAAGTTTATTCCTGAGTACTTTATTCTTTTTGATGTGATTGTAATAGAATTGTTTTCTTAATTTCATCTTTAGATTGTTCATTCATTCCAAGTGTATTGAAATATAATTGATTTTTGGATGTTGATTTTGTATCCTGTAATCTTGCCAAATTCATTTCTTCTGAGTAATTCTTAAGGGGATAAATATTTCTTTTTCTCCTTAATTCTACCTGTTTCTGAACTCCAAGCCTTCTGAGATAACTTTGGTTCCATGAGTGTTTTTTTTTTTCATTAAAAAAAAATTTTTTTTTAGTGTTTTATTTATTTCTAGAGAGAGAGAGAGAGAGAGAGAGCATGAGCAGGGGAGGGTCAGAGAGAGAGGGAGTCACAGACTGAAACAGGGTCCAGGCTCTGAGCTGGCAGTCAGCACAGAGCTCGACACGGGGCTCGAACCCACGACCCGCAAGATCATGACCTAAGCAAAAGTCGGACGCTTAACCGACTAAGCCACCCAGGCGCCCCTTTTTTTTTCATTTTTAATATAAGTAAATAAAACATTTAAAAGGCAAATAAACATGATGAAAGTAGACATTCCTCCATTCTTTACTGGTTTCACTTTTGCTTTCAGTCTGGGATCTAGAATGAGATGGGGATTCCCTTTAGGCACCTGGGGAAGGAAGAAAAAGGAGATCCATTTATTGAGGGAATTAGAAGAGAGGGTTTGAGCAGAAAAAGTAGAGGAGAGGCAGCGAGAGAGGAGAAATACCCAGCACCATGAAACTTGCTCCCTGATAGTGTAGGGAAGCAAGCAAAAGCCCAATTGGTGAGACAAGAGTGAGAGTGGGTAAAGTGAGAGTCGGGTTTAGAAAAAGGCACATCAGTATATCTGTCACTGAACCTGCCTGCCCAGGGTAGGGCGTGCCAACGACTGTCCGGGAAGGACTCTGCTGTTGGTGTGGCTGAGAGTGAACCAGTTCTCCATATCAACATCAATGACTAGTGCACATCTGCTATGTGTCTGGAACATTCATGACTCATTAAAATGACTCTGCAACGTAGATCATGGTATTGACCAAGGGAATTGAGTCTCAGGCAACCTCAGGAATTTTCCATTAGTGAAGGACAAAGTCAAAAGCTGAGAGGTGGCTTCTTTGACTTCCAAGTCTGCCTTCTTCCTGCTGTGCTGCATGATTTCCTGAGCCCTGGTTTAGGGAGGTGTGCTCTGCCGGCCCTCCCCTGAAACTTTCAGGGTGGGTGCGTGAGCAGGTATGTGTGCATGCTCCTAGGTCTGCTTGTGTCACCATTTTGCAAAGTACTCTCAACTCATACTTTAGTACTAACAGCCAGAGTTTTCTAGCTCCTTCAGCACTTTCCTAGGTACAGGTGGGAGAGTGCTCGGTTTGGGAAATGTGAAACACACCCTCTCGTTTGCCCTCAGATTTCTACAACCAGTTCTTTAAATCAGTTTGGAGATGAGACTTCTCCTTTGTATTTGGGCATACTGGCCTGTTGGATGAAGGTTTGTGTATCTAGAAGCCCCTGGCCATCCTACCACACTGTGGCTTGGCTAATATTATTGGCCACCTGGAAAAGCAACTGGGACATAGTTGGGTCTCAAATGTTTTCTGAATGTTTAATGGATGGATTATAGTCCTTGCCCCAGCACCAGCATTATAGGGGGGCTAGAATCTGTTAATGATTTTCAAAATGGGAGGCAGGTCAGGTCTAGCATAGGTGGGGCTCCCTGTTGTAATAGGGAGCCCATAAGCTATTCCCATAAGCTCATCTGTCTGTTGAACGAATGGGTATTTATTGCTTTCTGAGGAGGTGCCAGGGACACACCAGCCAACGAGCCTCAGTACTCATGGAATTTAGAATCTAGAGGGGGCAACAGACATAGTTACAAGTACCCAAATCCTGGACAGTGCTTTCTTCTGTTGCCATGTGGCTTTTCTTGACTAAATGACACCTGTCATCTTGCCTGTTTCTTTCTCCTTTTTCCTTTCCTAGGCTACTTCCCTACCTCCTGCTACTGTCTCCTGCCTCTCTTGCCTCCATGCTGGGTATGGGCTTACCTTTCTTCTTGCAACAGAAGCTTCCTACTCCTTTCTGAGGAACTCCAGGCAAACTGTCTGCACAAGGCTCTTGTTAGTCTCTGTCTGGTGAGCTCCTTGTGGTCAGGATGGGCTCTGCAGCGCACTTTCTGCCATTGAAAGGACAGCTCCAGGAAGAGAGGCCATGGGATGGCATAATCTCAGGTTTAATTGTGCGGGAGTGAATTGCATGTGACTGAGTTCCCACCCTTGGAGGGAAAACCGTTCGTATCAGTTCCCTCACTGTCCCCTTCATGTGTATTGTGATTAGTCCCCATCCCCTTTTTTGTCTTTTTTGTGGAATAGGAAATGGCTGTCCAATGATAGCTAATGACATAGGGAATCCTAGAATCTCAAGGTTAGACCTTGAGACCTTATCATTTATTCTAATACCTTTCAAATTTCTTTGATTATGACTAATAGTAAAAAATATATTTTACATAAGTTTTTTAATGAACCAGTATGCATTATATACATTTATTACATATGCTCATACATATTAAGTACATAAAGTATGACAAAGTTTTACAAAGCAATGCTCACCCTTAGTATGCTTATATTTTCTATTACATTTAAGAATGCTGACCCTATACCTGACTAAATTGGTTTTATGACTCAGGATCTCAATATTAAGTTTTAAACTGCTGCTTAGAAAACACTGTTTCATTTATTTACATATTTTTAAATGTTTGTTTATTTTTGAGAGAGAGTGAGAGAGAGCGAGAGAGCGAGCGAGCAAGCAGGGAAGAGGCAGAGAGAGAGGGAGACACAGAATCCAAAGCAGGCTCCAGTCTCTGAGCTGTCAGCACAGAGCCCAACGTGGGGCTTGAACTCACAAACCATGAGATCATGACCTGAGCTGAAGTCAGATGCTTAAGCTACTGAGCCACCCAGGCGCCCCAGAAAACACTATTTTAATCTAACAGCTGTTGTCCTTTCTACTTGTCAGATAGTTGTCTAGTCTTTGCTTGAATTTCTCTGATAGGTAACTTGGTACCTACCCTAGGAAGTCCATTCTGTCTTTGGACAGCTGTGTCTGTTAAACAATTGTCCTTATAATATTAAATCTGGTCTTCTACCTATGACTGACTGACTCCTTTTCCTTCCAAGTAAGAGCCCTTCAGAACAGTGGCTGTGTCCTCGTTCATCCCTTTGTCTTCCATAACATAGTAGTTGTGGATCAGTGGTGTGCTCCAGCTGGTGTGCAGCATCTTGTGAGAGCCAATTTTCAAATTCTTAGGAATTTTGGGAGCTGATTTTTAAAGTCATTATTAAAAATTAAATTCTATGACTTACAAATCTATGAAAAACAAAGGTACTACGTACTCAGAGCTCATCACTTCTTGGTTTATTGCTTTGACTATTATTTATGCTCTTAAAGTTATGTCTGTATGGTAGAAATATATTTTTTAATAGTTTATTTTTTGAGAAAGAGATAGAGGGAGTGTGAGCAGAAGGGCAGAGAGAGAGAATCCCAAGCAGGGGCTCCACATTGTCAGTGCAGAGTCTGAGGTGGGACTCAAACTCATGAACTGTGAGATTATGACTTGAACTGAAATCAAGAGTCGGATGCTTAAGCAACTGAGCCATCCAAGTGCCCTCGTGCGGTGGAAGTGTTATATGAGGGCGTGCTGTTGCCCATATCTTCCGAGCTCTAGGTTCAGTCATGTCACCTTGGTGGCTTGATCTTGGCCATGGCAGGAGAAAGTACACCATTGACACTGGTAGATACAGCAGGGCCCCTCCCCTTGGAAAGCCTGTTATTATGCACCTACTGGTACACTATTGCTCTGGGGTCATACAGCTTGGGTTTATTCTCAGCTTCAGCACTTGCTAGCTGTGTGTGATGGGCAAATGACTTAACATCTGTGCCTCAGTGTATTTGTCCAGTGCATACTGAGGGCTGCCTTGAGAACTGAATGATGTGCTTAGAACAGTGCCTGGCACATGGCACCTTTCTAAGTGTTAGCTGTCATCTAGGGTTACTGTTGCTAGATCATTCCATTCTCCCTGGTAGGGTTTGGTTTCCAGGAGTCACTCAGCCTAGTCATTCTTCCTTATTTTGCCTTCATATTTGATGTATGGGTTTTTGTTGTCTTTTCCTAGCCAGATCACAGGGTCCCTGAGTAGGAGTGATTGGCTTTCTCTTTGGGAGTTCTAGGTCCCAGTCTTTAGCTGGCTGCTGGATGGAGGCTCAGTCTCACTGACCAGTGGGGACCCTCGGGACTCCCCAGGGGCCATGTTCCCAGTGTAATGTCCTTCTCCTAGTGGACAGCTCCTGGGTTTGGCTGCTTGATGGGGAGATGAGAAAGGATTTCAGTGGAGGTAGCCCAGAGCTGGCTGGCCACTGCAGATGGTCCAGCTGCCACCAGGTGGTTGGCCTATAAAAAACTAGGCCCTACCTCCCTGAAAGTAGATAAAGCTGAAGCATAAACAGCATCTTGCATCAGTGATGAAGCATCTGGCTCCTCCCCCAGCTCTGGACGAGGCCTCTTGGAACTCGCTTAGGCCCTGGTTCTTTCTTATGGACAGCTGCTGTGCTATCTGAAGAAGACAGGAGACTCCTGTCTTGAAATAGCTCCACTTGTGCCTATATTTTACCATTAGGGATTTATTATTTTGGAGTAAACAGTGCTTTCTCCATAAAGTTCTGTTTTGAAGTGGTGGTAGCTTGGGAGAGTGGCATATTATTAGACCTTTAAAATTTTAGTGTGAATGAACTTGTACATTAGCTATACATTGCTCTCTGCTCCAGTGCTATCTCTTATCTGAGTGGGTATTAATTTCGAAGAAATGCTGGAGGTGACACTGTGTGTGTCGAATTCTTAAGCCTTGCTGTACTTTCAGAATCACCAGGAAAGCCTTTTACTTAATTAGAAAAATTTTAATTTGAAAGCTACTGGCCCTTCCCCCATTCAAAGTAAATGTCACTCACACAGTCTCATTACTTAAATATATGTTTATATATATTAATAAGAAACAAAAAAAATTTTTCTTCAACTTATCCACTTCTATCCTGGGAAGTCTTTAAAAAGTGTAGCTTTCTAAGGTCCTTCCCTAAATGTACAGAAATAGAATTTTCTGGACTGGAGGCCAGGAATCCTTATTAAACAAATATCTTCTGGTGATTATAAATGTGCAGACACGTGTGGGACTGTTGGAATGGTGCACTGTTTCTCGGTGACCAGTGGTTCATTCCTGTATTCTCCAGCTCCCTGCCCAGGCTTGGTGTGTAGCAGGCACCCAGTAGGTGCTTAATAAGTGATGTTTAAACTGAAAGAGGCTAGGAGTGGGCAGACCTGGATTTGAGTCTAAGCTCTGCCAATTCCTGTGTACCTCGGACAGGTGACTTCCTCCTCATCCGGGAAATCCGGAAGGTGATGTACACAATTGGAGGGTTAAGGGCCAGTGGGGTCATCCTATCCCTTCTAAGCCTCCCTTCCTGGGGTCGCCAGGGGAAGGGAGGCAGTCAATTGCAGGGCTTAGACAAGTCCCAGGGGGTTCTCTATTAATTACTCAGGGGGCACTTGTAAGCATCCTCAAGCACTGGTCTTTCTGACACTGCCTTTGGGGACAAGGATGAAAAGCTGGGGACATAGGCAGTGCTGGAATCGATCATCTCGCTGCCTGCCTGTGGCTGGATTGATTGGATTCCTGCTTGATATCTGCCATTAGGGGACCAACTAAAGCTAATTTCCAGCTCGACCCAGCCCTAGCTCCTGAGGACTGGGGGAGGTGGCTGCAGGGGGCTGGCAGGGGAGATCTAGGGCCCAGGCTGGGGGTAGTGGGGGCGCAGAGGGCACTGCCCTGGGAGTAGAATGGTGGGGGAGGGAGCCACAACCGCCTTCCCCACAGTCTCATTGCGTCTTGCTGATACCTGCTTCTTCCAATCCTTTTCCATCCTAGTTTTAATAATCAAGTGAATGCATCTTCTTAAATATTTCATTGAACAGGGAGACTGGACTGCCCAGGGGGAGTGAGGGCTCAGGCCTCAGCAAGCATCTTTGCTCTGTGGCCTCATCCTTTCAGAAAAAGGGATTGGGCTTGACTCGCCGCTTGGTTTCTGGTGGGGCCCTGAGGCCAGGTCTTTGAGGAGATGGAAAAAAGTGGAGAGCTTGGCTGCTCTGGATTTGGTTACTCTGGGCTCAGCTGTTCTGGGAATCAAGGCTCCAAGGGTTTCAGTTTCTTTATCTGTAAAATAGGTTAATGATATCTGCTTTACAAGGGGGAAGGGATTCAGTGAGAAAACTCATGAGAGTGTACCTGGCACTGTTTTTGGAACTTAGTAGCTGCTCAATAAATTGTAATTTTTCTTATTCTAGTGTAAGACCCTCCCTCCATTTTAATGTATCTGTAATCCTGTCCTGTCTTACAGACAGTGGGTATAGTTTAGGTGTAGCGTTTTGTTCTCTTCCTCTCCTTCGAGTGTTGTTAATTCAGTGATAGCTTTTATAACTAAGAGTTTCTCAGACCTGAGAAAATGTGCTATCACAGACATTTGCCTCCCATCCCTCAGCTGGGACTGCAGTGATTCACAGATTTGTTTGGCCAATAACCTCTTTTTTAAAAGGGAGATTAGCAAGTGTTAAAAGTGTATTAGCAACTAATTGAGAAAATTAAGACAGCATTTGAAGAAAGGGGAAGCTTTGCAGAAAAGTAAGTAGCTGGGCAAGGCCTCACATGGCGGGGGTGGGGATTGGGGGGGATACTTAGGTATGTCTGATTTGGGAATCTCTAGAACCCATGTTTCTTATCCCATTCTGCTCATACGCCCACCTCTGCTCTAGAATATTCCCTTTCTTTCTTTGTTGTGATCTGCTTTAGAGGCGCCACTAGAACCTGCATGGTTGAAGGTGTTTGCCCATTTGTGACAGGTTGTCTTGGACCCCTGCTGTATGTACACAGATCAGTCTCTACAATGCACTCAATTAAAAGGAAAACAATTCAGGGGCACCTGGGTGCCTCAGCTGGTTAAGTGTCTGACTTTGGCTCAGGTCATGATCTCACAGCTTACGAGTTCGAGCCCCACGTCGGGCTCTGTGCTGACAGCTCAGAGCCTGGAGCCTGCTTTGAATTCTGTGTCTCTGTCTCTCTTGCCCCTCTGCTGCTCATGTTCTGTCTCTGTCTCAAAAATAAAATAAAAACATTAAAAAAAAAACAATTTAGAGACGAATCCCTGAAACATGAGGAAATGGCAAAATGTGGTGTAATTCTGGCCTCTCCATTCATAACTACTGCATATGGAATTTGAAGCCTTCCTCGGTCTCTAGTTTCGTGTGTGTGCGTGCGCGCATTGTGCTGTGCAATTAGGGAACCTATTTCAGAGAAAATTTCTTGTGAAAATCATTCCAGAGAAGTAACACCTTGCTATGGGCACCCAGCAACCAAAAGAAGGGTCTAAGCCCACTTTGGTTTCCAGGTGCTGGGCTGTGAGCAGAGTCCTTCTGCAGTCCTGCCTTCCATTGCCATGTTCCTGTCAGGGCCGGAAGCCGATAGCTGCTTTCCCTAGAGGGAGGCAATGTGGGTTAATGGCAAGGCTATTATTGATTCCACCGCCACTGCTGCTGGGAGCTGGCACTTGTTAAATGCTTACTATGTAGCAGGTACTGTGCTAGCCATGTAACTTGAACTACCTAGTTTGATTCCCACAACATTCCTCTTAGATTCCATTATCAATACCATTTTGCAGATGAGAAGATAAAATTCCAGAAGACTTGCTTTGTAATTCCCAAGTCCGCTTGGCACTGCACTACCGAATCCTGAGTTCTCTGCCACAGTCACTGTCTTCTAGCAGCCCTAGAAGCATGAGAATAAGTGTTGCTTCGAGGGGTTTTGGGGGTCCCGAGCTGTGTGAGCCCTGCTTCTGTCCCGAGTAGCCGCTGCCTACAATCTCTCTTTGGGCTGATCCTAACATAACTCCATGAGGCTTCATTCATGTGTTGGTTCTGCAGAGGTTGGCAGACTTGCAAAGGGCCAGATGAGAGTTTTGGCTTTGTGAACCACACAGTGTCTGTTGCAGATCCTCAGCTGTGATGTTGTAGCACGAAAGCAGCCACGGACAGTTCGTAAGTGGATGGGCCTGGCTGTGTTCCGGTAACGCTGTATTCACAAAACTGGGTGGCAGGCTATAGATTGCTGACCTCAGGTCTGTGGCAAAGGGGTGACCTTCACTGAGAAAACCACGTGGAGGTTGCCTCTGGGAGGGAGCCCTGCATTTTGGAGACTAAGAAGTATTTCTGGGAGAGTGGTCAGCTAGGTGAAATGAAGCTTTTATGTGTGTGTGTGGGGGGTGTATGTGTATGCTCAAAAGAATCATGTTCCTTATTAAAACTATCCTAGTTTCATAGTCCTTATTAAAAAACCCAAGAATTTCAGCATGTGGGGAAATCTTGCAGTTAGGGAAGGATCGTGTAACTCAAGGGCGCCCCGAGTTTCCATTGCTGTTGTGGGAAGAGATTCCCCATGATCACTGAAACATGATTCGAGGGATGTGCTGGTCCTCCCTTAAAAGGCTGGGGCCCAGTAGGGCACACGACTTTTTTCTCAGTCCTTTTTAGTGCAGCCAAGAGGTTCTGAGATTCAGAGGAAACAGAAGGGACAAATAGACACCAATGTGAGATGCAGAAACATACCCAGTTTACATAGAGAATTCTGACCCTACCCCGGCCAGCTTGTCTCCACGGGTCTCAGAGACTCTCCTGTTCTGTACACTCTTCTGGTACTTTCTAATTAAGTCTTGCTTCGGGCCCAAGAATAATCCCTGTCCCTAGATAATTTGTGCCGCGTGGGCATTGTCATTATGAATGACCTTGATGAAAGATCTCATTCTTAACCAAGAGGGTCTGTGGTCATGACATACCAATTAGTTTTTTTAAAAAAAGGAAAATAAGGTACATTTACAAAGAAAGAAAATAAAAATCAGGTGTAGTCCTTCTGTTTAGGGATGACCACTGCCTATTCTCCATGTCCTTTACTGTAACAGGCTCGAGGTCGTTCTTGAACCTTAATTATGCATCCACACAACAGTAATGACAGTGCACTGATGAAAGAGTCATTCAGTCACAGCAGAATAAGCATTGAGAGATGTTTGATGAGGTGGAGGGGAGGGGAGACACACTGTAGGGGCCAGTGAGGTGCTGGGTGGGTGGTGTGGCTTTGTGGCTTCCTCGATGTCCTGGCCTGGGTGCTCAGCCAGGGAGCGGAGATGAGGAGGGGGTGGTGTGGGCGCGCCCCACTGTCTGAGTTGTCCTTGCCCTCCACTGCCTTGGAAGGGAGGTGGTAACTGTTCTGCCAATGAGATGGGAGAGGGTGGGAGCTGGTGCCTCCTCCTGATTATCTGCAGCTGCCCATCCACCCTGGTCAATGATGCTTGTCCATCAGCACAGAGATCCAAGTCCAGCCATGTGCGAGGGGAACATCTGTTCCCACGGCTGCAGGGCCCTGCTGTCCTGGAGTCAGAGTGATTGCAGACGCCGAATGTGGGGTCACTGGTAGTGTGGGTGTTGGAGGGATAGAAAGGGAGGAGAATGGTATAGAGGGCAGGGGTCTGGTGTCAATTAGGGGGCACTGCTTGTTATTCTCTGGGAAGCTGGCACAGTCTACTCATTGGACATTGGGGCTCTGGGTACCCTGGGGCAGGCCTGGCAGAGAGAGGTGGACAATGGCTCTTTGGGAGCTCAGCGGGCTATGGGTAGAGAGTGAAACCTAGAAGGTGCTGGTCTCCTGATCCCCATGCTACTCAGCATCAGTGGTGTAAGAGAGGATAAGTTTCACCTGCTACCATATTAGGAGGGCTTCATGGACACAGATCCTGATACCACAGAGCCCGGGTGTTCCCAGCAGGACCTGCTTCCATTTTTTCATTATTTCTGTCACCAGAGCTGCATGGATAATACAGAGGTTGAGGGCCTGTGCTCTGGAGTTAGACCAAAGTGGGTTCTAATATAAGCTCTTTTGTGTACTGGCTGAGTGACCTTGAGCAAGAGATGAAACCTCTCTGTGCCTGTTTCCTGCCCTGAGAATGAGGATAACCATGTCTGTCTTTGGAGGTGTGGGAAGGATTAGTTGCATTAATGTGCATTAATCACCCAGCTGGACTGTAGCTGCCAGTGGGGTGAATGTTGATTGCCTCCTCTTAGTTTGATTCACATCTG
This sequence comes from Proteles cristata cristata, assembly GCA_017311185.1. NCBI lineage: Eukaryota > Metazoa > Chordata > Mammalia > Carnivora > Hyaenidae > Proteles > Proteles cristata. The sequence continues at coordinate 193,797 of JAESUZ010004344.1, read as the reverse complement.
TAGACTGTGGCTGTGCTCTCTGATGTACCCATGACATCTGCCTTTCAAGGAAGGATCAAGGTCAATGCCTTTAAGCTCCCTGTTTGATCCTGTGATGGCCATCTGGTCACCACAACTCACTGTTCACCCTGCCAACCTATTTCCCAGGCCTTATAGATATGAGAGTGCTGATGGGTCACGTGCATGGCCATGACTGGTTCCCTGGCTCCTGACTTTACCTGCTTACCTGGGACCTCAGTCCTCTATCCATGATATGCCTAGGAGCGTCCAGGGGCAAGGGTCTTGAGCAAGTGTATCAGAGCTGGTCCGGAGCCTCAGGGTTTGCCTGAACCCACTGGGCTCTTCCCCTTGCCAGTCTCCCCCACTGTTTGCAATTGGATGCGCCCACTCCTTCCCATGATATCTCTCCATGCCTTGTCCATCCTTCCTCTGAAGCCCATGAGCCACCAAGGCTGTCCTTGCATCTGTTCAAAGCATGGATTGGTGACAGTAGGGTGAAGACAGAGAATTCCTTTAGTATACTTTTGGGGTTATGCTTTGGAAGGTATCATCTGTCCTGCATTTCATAGACTTTCTCTCGAGATGTCTCTCTTCAGTTTTATTTCTAGCATCCCCCAGCCCTCCAGACTTCAGATGCAGGTCCCATGAGGACTGGCTGGGAGTGGGTCTGCGAGCCTGCCTAGATTCATCTCTGCTTCTCAACCCTGGGCTTCCACGGAACTCTTTCCTGAGTTCCTTCCAAAAGATCCTGAGACCCCACAAAGAAGCTCTGGCTGCCCTGACACACTAGGTTCCCCACCAAGCCAGATTCCCAGGCTCAGGGAGGGAGGTCTCCTGCCCAAACAATAGCTCATCATTTGCCTGCAGCACCATCGTGGGTTATCTGGCTGCCTGTTTTCCAAACCCAATAATCATGTTTCCTGCAACTGTCCACTTGCTAACCTGCTTGTAACCTGCTTTGTAAGGCTCTTCTGATCCTTTCAAGTCCAGCTTCTTTCTTGGTGTCAGGCCAGCAGTGGCCCTGGGGAGAGTCTGAGCAGTGCTGGATAGCATGGGTGGTTGTAGCGTACCCTGTATGCCATGTTCTTTCTACTGGGTGAGTCTCATGGGAAGCATGACATGGAATCATGGAAGCATTCTCTGGAATCATGGGGTGTTCAGGCAGACAGTAGAGCCCTTCCCTCCTCCCTCTAGCCAGCCAACCCTGATGGAGTCTTGCTCTGGAGACCCACCCTCACTTCTCTGAATGCCAGTGGCCCAGTTGTGGTCAAGATCTGGTCTGTGGACCACTTCACCCACTTCATCAGGTTCACCCTCGGGTCCTATTAAAATGCAGAGCCCTTAGTTCTTCCCTGGCTTACCACCATTGTATCCATTCAGTGCTTCCGGGTAGAAAAGCTTATAAGCAATTCAGGGGCTTACAGAAACATTTGAGCCCTGAAAAGAAAAAAAAATATTGGCCCCAATATATAAAAAGAAAATTGTAAAATCAAAGTTAATACATGTTTAATTAAATATTAGAAATGTAACTGTCAACTCATCAACTGCAAGTCTGTTCACTCTCACATGGTTATATGTCGTTTATATTTAATGAGGGATGCAGATGGCTTTTAATCTGTTCATTGTGTGGGGCTCCTGGGTGGCTCCGTTGGCTGAGCATTCAACTCTTGATTTCCACTCAGTTAAGGATCTCAAGGTTCATGAGATGGAGCCTTGCGTTGGGTTCTGTGTTGACAGTTTGAAGCCTGCTTGGGATTCTCTCTCTCTTCCTCTCTCTCTCTCTCTGCCCCTGTGCCCCCAATAAATACATAAACTTTAATCTGTTGATTGTGGGGTGGGGTGGTGCCCCCACAGAGTACCTGAGGCCTCCTGTAGTCTTCAGATGGCTCTGTCCAGACCCAACGAAATCTGAATCTCTGGGGATAGGATCAGAAATCTGCATATTTGTCATGTTTGCCAGGTGCTTCCCAGGAATTTTAGCCTTATGGCCTTCCTGAGATTGTCACAGTGCTGGGAGAAAGGTCATTGAGAGACAAGAGCTGTATGTTGTAGGGTGGCTGTTCCCAAACCCAGCTGATCACTAGAACCTCCAAGGAACTTAAAAATAACACAGCTGCCTGGGCACCACCCCAGGCCTATTCAATAAGCTCATTTGGAGTGGGGCCTGGGAATCTTCATTTCTAAAAAGTTATCTAGGAGATTTGAATGGTCAGCTAGGTTTGGGAACCACAGAATTACGAAAAGATACTAGACCAGGGCTTCTCAAACTTGGATGTGCAGAGTGATTCCTGGGGGTCATTTGGGTAAACCTTAGGTTTTGACTCAGTCAATCTTGGTTGGAGTCCCAATTCTGTGTTTCTGACAAACTTTTGCCATGCTGCCACTGCTTGTCCATAAACCATACTTTGAGCGTCAGGGCCTGGATCCTGGGCTGGAATCCTGGTTTTGCTACTTACCAGAAAGGAAAGCATGATACATTTTAGTAACTCCTGAAAGGCCTAGAAAAGAGTTTGCAATCAGCTTACCCTGTGCCTTGAGTTTTAATATAAGGCCCAGTAGTCGATGAAGTTTGGTTGGTTCAGTTCCTTCCACTTGGCTCATCTGTGGATTGGAGTGATCTCACTCACCATGGCCAAGGTTGCTCTATGGATTTCTCAGGTTGCAGCCAGGGACAAGTTTGCTGAGCCCTCTTCTCCTGGCTTTCTAGTCCCTTGTCTTCAGAGATAGGCCTGCTTAGAAATTCTGTGAACTACCTAGCATCCTTTAATAAATTCCTTTTCTTAAATTAGAGTGGCTTCTAAGAACCCTGATTGATAAGTGCACAGAGGGGCTAGGGATGAGAGCCATAGAAAATACTAAAAGTGGCTGGTCCATTTGCCATCTGTCCTAGGTCAGGCAGTTGAGAATTTTGAGTTCTTCTCTTTATCCTCCAAATGGCCCTATAATTTATTTCCTTATATTGTGTGAATGTTTTTATATTGATAATTTTTTTTGAAAGCCTCTTGAGGATAGGATTGGGTCTTCATTCACATTTTCATTGATTCAGTCAGTCAATATTTGTTAAATGTCAACTCTGTGCCAGGTACCATTAGCCTTAACCTGGGTTTCCCAGAAAGCAGAACCTGAGATGGATGGCTTATGTGGGAATCCTTTCCTGGGGAATGATCCAGGGTGGGAGGGGGTGGGGCAGGAGTGAAGGACAGGAACAGCAAAGCAAGGAAGGAGGGGAAGCTCAAACAAGACTGCACTATTAAGTTGGCCACAGCTATGGGTGTCTTAGTGATAGACCTCATGGGACATCTGACCCTGAAAAACACATCTGAAGACCACCTGTCCAGGGTCGGTGAGGAAGAAGCGTCTATCCATCCACTTCGATACCTCATGTGCATTCATTTCCTTGGGAGCCATAATAAATTACCATAAACACAGAAATACATTACAGTTCTGGAAACTCCAAGTCTGAAATCTAGTTGTTGGCAAGGCCATGCTCCCTCTGGAGGCTCTAGGTAATTCTCTTTCCTGGATTCTTCTTTGCTTCTGGTGGTTGCTGGCATTTCTTGTAGCTGCATCATCTTGATCTCTGTCTGTCTTCACGTGGCCTTTCCCCCTGTGTGTGTCTCCAAAACCTTCTCTCCTTATAAGGATGCCAGTCATTGGGTTTAAGAACCAATCTAATCTAGGATGACTTTATCAAATTAGGACTTGATTACATCTGCAAAGACCCTATTTCTAAATAAGGTCCCATTTGCAAGTATGGGACTGAAAGTGGTTAAGCTCTGTTTCTCCTGCTCACAGCACTACTCTGAATACTTCACTTCTGATACCAGATGTGTCATTCCAGGCAAGTCTCTGACACCACTGGGTGTCCTACAATTTAACTCAATTCTGGCACTGTCCATCTGGGGATACGTTCAGTCCCACAGGTTAAGGGCTCAATCCCATCTTTCCGAAGCGAGATGTAATCCAGGTGGCCGCCTGTGCTTCTGACTGACTGGCTATAAAGAGGGAAGTTCATGACCTCCTCCTTGGATTTGATCATTTTTTAGAGTGGCTCCCAGAACTCAAGATCACCGTTCACTTATAGATTACCAGTTCAGTATAAGAGAACACAGCTCAGGAACAGCCAGCTGGAAGAGATGCAGAGGGCAAGGTATGGCAGAAGGGGTGCCTGGCTTCCGTGGCCTCTCCCAGTATGCCACCCTCCCAGCACTTCTTTTTTTTAAATTTATTTTTAAAATTTACATCCAAGTTAGTTAGCATATAGTACAACAGTGATTTCAGGAGTAGATTCCTTAATGACCCTTCCCCATTTAGCCCATCCCCCTTCCCACAACCCCTCCAGTAACCCTGTTTGTTTTCCATATTTAAGAGTCTCTTATGTTTTGCCCCCTCCCTGTTTTTATATTATTTTTGCTTCCCTTCCCTTATGTTCATCTGTTCTGTGTCTTAAAGTCCTTAAAGTCCTTAAAGTCCATGAGTGAAATCATGATATTTGTCTTTCTCTAAGTCGCTTAGCATAATACCTTCTAGTTCCATACATATAGTTGCAAATGGCAAGATTTCATTCTTTTTGACTGCTGAATAATACTCCATTGTATATGTATACCACATCTTTTTTATCCACTTATCCTTCAGTGGACATTTGGCTCGTTCCATACTTTGGTTATTTTTGATAGCACTGCTGTAAACATTGGGGTGCGTGTGCCCCTTTGCAACAGCACACCTCTATCCCTTCCTCCCAGCACTTCTATATGTTCATCCGGAGCCAGTACTTCAGGGATTTTTATGAAGGCCCCGTCATGTAGGCACGATTGACTAAATCATTGCCCATTAGTGATTAACTCAGCCTCCAACCCTCTCGCATCCCTGGAGGTCTGGGGGGTGGGCGATGGGTGGGGCTAACCTTTGTATCCTGTAATAGGATAGTTCCCCTGACAACTAGCTGTGGAGGTTCTCCTAGAGCCCCCAGCCACCAGTCAACTCATTAGCATACAAAAGACACTTAAGTCTTCTGGAGATTCCAGTGATTTTAGGAGCTGTGTGCCAGGAAAGGGAGCATATTTATTTCTTATGTCACAGCGGTTAGGACTTCAACTATCTTTTGATGCAGTTCAACTCACAACATCATGGTTAAAGGTTCTCCCCATGATGCTAGCTCCACTGTATTCCAGGTTGCATATACATGGGTGCCAAGGTGACCTCCTTGGCACAGAGGACCCCTAGGGTGGGGGTGGGGTGAGAAGTTCTACACATGCCCCTAAGGTGATTGGACTGTCAGGCTGCACCTGTGTGAACCTGTCAGTAGCCATACTGAGCTGTGTGCTGCAGCAGGGGCTGGAATTAGAGATGAGGCCTGAAGCATATAAAGTGGTGCATAGGAGGGAGTCCATACTGGCAGAAGTAATGCTAGTAGTGGGCTTTTAGCACTTGTGTGCCAGACCCTGTGCTAAAAACATTAGAGGAATTTTATTTAAATTTAGATTTCACAACATTCCCATATAGCAGGTGCTATTATCCCCATCTTATTGATGAAGAATTTAAGATTCCAGAAGTGTGGATTACTCAGAGCCAAACCTCCCCTGCTATAGAATGTTAGCTTCATAGGAGCAGAGACTTTGCTCTGTGCGATAGTCTTGGTACCTAGAACAGTTATACAGTATACAGTTGGTGCTCTATAAATGCTTGCTTAGAAATGATAGGGCTTGGGTTTGAATTAGGCAGGCTGATGCCCAGACCCATGTGTTTAATCTACCAAAGAATCTGTGATGAACAGAAAAGAAAGGTGCCACCCTTCTCATGAGCTACAACCCCTTTCAGAGACAGGCCTAAGTAAGTAATTCTAAGTATTCTGTCGTAGGATGGCCCTTGCTCAGGTGGCAGATGTGTAGTGGTGCCACATGCACACTTGATGGGTTGGTGCTGGACTCATATGCCACCAATTTGCATTTTCTTTTTTTTTTTTTTAATTAAAAAATTTTTTTTTTTATTTCTAGGAGAGAGAGAGAGACACACACAGCATGAGCAGGGGAGGGTCAGAGAGAGGGAGTCACAGACTCTGAAACAGGCTCCAGGCTCTGAGCTGGCAGTCAGCATAGAGCCTGACGTGGGGCTCGAATCCACGAACCGCGAGATCATGACCCAGGCAAAAGTCAGATGCTTAACCGACTAAGCCACCCGGGCGCCCCTCCAATTTGCATTTTCTACCCAGTGTGATGCATCCTCAAGCACTGTGTTCTGGTCTCTTCCGCAAAGGCCAGACTTGGCCTGCTGGATGCATTTCATGACACTAATAAACATTCACACCTACCCAGAGCATTTAGACATTTAGAAAATGGAGCCTAAAAGCTTTGTGCAGCAATGTGCATTTCTCCTGCAAGCCTGGGGAACATTAACTGAAACACACATGCTACGGAAACTGGCTGCATCATTATTGGAACTGATGCGCGCTCACTCCGACCAATCTGTTTTTATTTGAAGCACTTACGTTGCATGAAACTGAGCATAATAACTACAGTCAATAGAGATGTATTTGTTTTTATTTAAACTCATAAATGTGCTAATGCCAATAAAGATTTTTTTCCCTCTGAAAAGTAAGACATGTATGGAAGAGATGGAAATTTATACATCCATCAAGCCAGGAAAGCCCATTTTCTCAGAAACCATTTTTTGAATTGCCAGTGATTTATGGTGGCAGACGGAAGATGGAGTTGGTGAGGTAGGGAGAAGGAACGGGAGAAAACCCATCCATGTAGTTAATTTATTTTATTCCATTTAAAGAGCAGAGGACTTGAGAGTGTGGAGGGCAGGGGTGGGGTATCTGCGTGAAAATTGAATTCTAGGAATAAGAAGTTAGACCCTCATTGTCTTGAGTTGTGCCAAAATATACTTTGGAAATTTGGAGATCAGATGGAATGGTGAGACTAGTGCTGGCTTCAGAAGGTAGATAGATTTGCTACTATCGAGCCATGTCACTTTGACAAAGGTCTTGGGCTTCCTCATCTACGAGCAGGAGATCAGTATTGGCCTGACTTGGTGGTGAAGGGCACAAGTTCTCTAGAGCCAGACTAGACTGCTGATATTCAAATCTTGGCTCTGTTCCCTACAACTGTGTGGTCCGGGGCAGGTTACTCTACCTCCCTAGGCTCTGGTTTCCTCCTTGATCTGAGAGGGGATGATCATGCTGCATACCTTATAGCTTTGTTTTGAGGTCTAAAGAAGTAATGCACATAAAGGACTTAGAAAAAAGTCTGGTAGACAGAGCCAAAGTCAAAATGTCTGCAGGGCTGGTTCCTTCTTGGGGTTCCAGGGGAGAATGTTCCTTGCCCCCTGTAGCTTCTAGAGGGTGTCCATATTCCTTGGCTTGCAGCCACACCACTGCAGTCTCTGCTGCCATGGTCACATTGCCGCCTTCTCTTTCTGGGCTCCTGCCTCCCTCTTCTTGCAATGACATCAGGCCCACCTGGAAAATCTACCATCAGAATCCTTAACTTATCTACAGAGACCATTTTGCCATGGGAGATAATACATTTGCAGATCCCAGGGATGAGGTGTGGACTTCTTTGCAGCCTTCAATAAGTCTTAAGGTCACATAGCTGTTTAGCAGCATGGGCTGATTTTAAGCAAGAGATTTCCGCTCATGTTCTTTTCATGACTTGGTGAATATGCTGTTGGCTGCCTTGGCTCTTGAGATGACAAAGTGACTAGCCTGGAGGCAGCTGACCAGGGAGAGGACATGCACTTGAATGTCTGAAGCCATTTGGAGCTTCCTGAGGGCATGTCTCATAGGTAGCCTACCATCCTGAGGTTGGCGAATGAGGTAAGCAGGCTGGATCCAAAGCTTGGCTGGTGTGTAGCTGGGACCTTAGCATGATATCCCCAGGGGGTGGAGGAGGATGGGGAAGAAGAGCTCACTCAGCCTGGATCTGATGGGTCAAAGAGTGGATGCGATAGGATGACAGGGAAACTCAGGAAGGTAAGAAGGAAGAGAACTCTGAGTGCTTTAGAGCAATCGTTTCCAAATCTTATCAGCTGTGGCTTTTTTTTTTTTTTTAAAAAGTATAGTCAATAAGATGGCTATTATCAAAAACAAAGACAGAAAGTAACAAGTGTTGTTGAGGATATGGAGAAAATTGGAACACGTATACATTGTTGGTGGGAATACAAAATGGTTCAGCCACTGTAGAAAACAGTATGGCAGTTTCTCAAAAAATTAAAAATAGAATTACAAAGTGGTCCAGCAATTCCACTTCTGGGTATATGTTTAAAAGTGTTGAAAGCAGGGACACCATCAGATATTTGTACATTCATGTTCATAGAATTTTTCAGGATGGCTAAAAGGTATAAGAAACCCAAGCGTCAATAGAGGGATTAATAAACAAAATGTGGTATAAACATACAATGGAATATTGTTCAGCCTTAAAAAGGAGGGAAATTCTAGGGTGCCTTGGTAGCTCATGTGGCTAAGGATCTGACACTTGATCTTGACTCAGGTCATGATCTCACAGTTCGTGGGATTGAGAACCACTTGGGACTCTGCACTGACAGCACGGAGCCTGCTTGGGATTCTCTCTCTTCCTCTCTCTCTGCCCTTCCCCTGCTTGCATGTGCATGCTCTCTCCATTAAAATAAATAAAGAAGTTTTTTAAAAAGGAAGGAAATTCTGATATATACTATAGCACAGATGAACCTTGAGGACATTATGTTAAGTGAAATAATTCAGTAACCAAAAGACAAATACTGTTTGTTTCCACTTCCATGAGATACCTAGAGTGGTCAAATTCATAGAGACAGAAAGTAGAATGGTGGATGCCAGAGGGGTGGGCGGAGGGTGGTGGGTAGTGGAGAGTTAATGTTTAATGGAACAGGGCTTTAGTTTGGTAAGATGGAAAAGTTCTGGAGATAGATGGCAGTCATGGCTGCATAACAGTGTGAATGTACTTAATGCTACTGAACTATATACTAAGAAGTGTTAAAACGGTAAAAATAAATAAATAAAACATACTGCAAAAAATACAAACCAAAAACCTAGAGACAAAGATAGCTTGTCAGGGAGCTGCCTAGGATGAAGTGGGACAAGGTGCCTTTGCTCTGATCTTCCATCTCCTTTTCACCTTCCGTGGGGGCCCTGAGATAGCTCCCTGCAACCCTGGAGCTCTTTGCATAGCCATCAGGGTAACAGCATTTATTGATGCCACACTAACTGAGTCATGGAGTCTAGTGTCCTGTAACTCCCGTCCATGGCACTTGTTTGCACTACAAATTCTCTCGCACTGTAGGAAAATAACTTCTATCTTTGAATGTGCAATGGTGGTGGAGAAACATTGGCCCAGAAGAAGACTGAGGCAATTCTGTGTCTCCCAGGAGTCCATCTCTGGGCTCCTGAAGTGCCCTGTGGTGGCCGCATCACATCACATTAGCCTTTAGTGGCAGTGAGACTCTGGGTCTTTATAGGAGGGGGGACACTGAGGGCATTTGGAACAGACTTCTGCTCATGGCTGTCAGCTTCTCTAGCTGGGCCTGCCCCCCTCTGCCTCCTAAGGTGTGCTGACTTCTAGAAGCTGTCCAAGGCTCAGCTGGAGTGGGTTCTGAAAGGGGAGTTTAGGTCGTTAGCTCAGGATGACTGCACAGGCTCTGCTCCTCCTGGTTCTGGTGGCTGCCCGCCTGTACCTATGACCACTGAGCCAGGTGTTGGTTTTAGTAAGTTGGGATGGAGGCGAGGCAGAAGGGTTGGAAGCCCTTTGCTTGTATAAAGGGGTCAAGAAATACCTGTTACTAGACTGTGTACCGAAAGGCTCCTATGAGTGATACAGCCGATGGTATTATAGGAAATTGCCAGAGGCCGGCTCCAGCAGGTCCAGGGGTCCCTGAAGGATGGACGGTGTCAGTGAGAGAGGGAGTGAGAGAACCCTGAGATTCTCTCTGATCACCAGGCAGGCATCTCTGTCCTGTCGGTTTTGGTGTCTTTATTTATAGGTCAATGTTAACATGGCATCAGAAAATGGAATTTTTACACTGGATAGTTCTCTGTGATAAGATGTTTTTGGAAAATGTACAGAAACAGGTTTTACAGAAGTATTCTTGCAGAACTGCCCCAATTATAGTGAGGTTGAGTAATTAAGAAAATAACAGGATGTTCACATTTTAATAACACTAAGATTAAGTCATAGGTTTGTAGATACTCTTATCCATCCTCATCTCAGTTGCCAGGGTAAGGGAAGGTGTTTGTGGAATTTAGGCCTTAGAGAAGGGACTACTATACATCACCAGTTAGTAAAGGTATATATAGTAACTTATGTTCTACTCTTACCTGTTCCTTCTCTAAGTTAGGTTCTTTGTCTCTGGACAAGACTTGATTTTCCAATTATATTCTTTATGGCACTGGAGAGCCAACCATACCTTTAAAGAGTGTAGCTCATTTCCAATAATAGAATAGCCTCTTAGAGTGCATTTACCTTTGTGTCTAGTTTTGTGATTTCTTGAATAGCTAGGGCATGAGAGACATTTTTGGTTAGCTGATTTACATGTTGAGCTGTATGAACATCTTGGACTAACGCAACAGTAGAAACAGAAGTGTACATGTAAAGGTCAGTCTTTTAGGAGTAAGGGTCATTAGCCTGTTCATAGCTCAAGGGAAAGTATGTAAGGAAACAGGACCTGCTGGAGACATGATGTCTGTTCCCATTATTGAAAGAAGTTCCCACAATAAGTTCCTTCACAAGGTGCAATCATCATACCAGGGCCAGAATAAGGGGACAAGTCATTCCCAATATTGATCAACAAGGTACCTTAGGGGTTGGTGCTCAAGCAGAAATAATTGATTGAGGGATGGATATTGGTCGTCACCTGACTGGCAAGAGACTGTGCAAACTTGCTTTAACCTCAATGGGAGTTTTTTCGACTAGTGGGCTCAGAATGGCTCCCAATAGGAAATTAGAGATGAAAGCTGTTGCCATGCCCCGGAGGGCCTTGAGGAGGCCTCAGGGCTAAAAAGCGGGCCATGAAATGTAGGTGGATGTATTAGTAGTCTTTCAGTTGTACAAGGGCTAAAAGTATCAAGTAAGAAGAAAAAAAAAGTTATAGCCCACAAATCCAGTTGTAGATTTAACTTGAGGCCTTATGTTGGTCCCCAAGTGATGTCACCAGGAACCTATTTCTCTCCACCACTCAGTTTTGCTTTCTCTGTTTTGGTTTCTTTTTCCCCACGTGTTGGCAACATGGCTTCTAGAAGCTCTAGGCTTACACCCATTTGCTCAGCAGTGAGGCAGGCAAATAGGCTGCTTCTGCGAGGGTAGAGGTTTCATGCAGGAGATAAATTTGGAAGATAAATTTGGAAGAATAAAGATCAGTTTAAAAAAAAAAAAGATTGGTTCCAGGTCGTAGCTATTGTCAAATGCCAAGCTAAGGGTTTGGGCATTATTGCAGGCTTAGGAATAGGAAAGCACCATGGTTAAATTGACATCTTGGGAAGAAAGAATTGGTGTAATGAAGTTTGGACCAGGAAGCAAGAAGCCAGAGACTGAGTCATCATTTAGAAGAGTTCTGTAGATGTCTAGAGGTGAGTAGGGGGCCTCGTGCGACCTGAAATTGTTGTCTCTCCTCCTCTCTTGTCGCCTACATGGAGAGTCTAGAGGCAAAACCAAGGGCTCAGTAAATTTAAAGCTTGAGTGGGTGGCTGGGTGGGTGGATGAAGACATGGTGGAGGGATGGCTGGGTGGATATCCCAAGTCTTAGACAAGGCCATGCAAATGGATGGAGGTTGCATGCAGAGATTTGTAAATGTGAGGAACCACAGTGAGGCTGTAACTGTTTGAAGTTCTACTTGGGGTAAGTAGATCTCAATAAGTAGGCAGTGCCTACTGCGGCCCCGCGGATGTTGCCCACATGGTCTGCAGAAATTAGGACCCAGTATTTCCCACTTCTAACTTTCTGGGCATCTGGCACTAGGTCATTCTTTTTGCTAGAAAACTCGAGCCCCTTCTCCCCTTTCAAGGAAAACCAGAAGCAGTCTCTGTGTAATTTGTTGTGACAGGAAAGATCGGCACCAAAGAATATTTTCCTCTCTACCACAGGGCACTCTGTTGTGCTTATTATTTTCTCATGCAGATTGGCAGGGGTAAGTTGGCTTTTCATAAATTAAGAACAAAGGTATGGAATGTCTACCACATGACCTGTTAAGTCTTGTGGTAGGTGCTGGGACCAAAAGGTGAATAAAATAAGATTGTATAACTTTATTGTTATTATTGTGATTCCTTTGATCATAATTAATAGAGACCAACCCTGGCTAATGTAAACCAAATGGGCAATTAATAGGAAGGGTATTGGGAGGGTCACCAAAATCTGCAGAAGAGACTGGCCAGGCCTCGGGTAGAGCAAGAAGCAGGCCTGTCTAGAGTTCTTCAGCTGCCCCTTATCAGAAGGCTTGGACGGATCCCAAAGATCTCCAACCTCATATCTCCTTACGTCTCAAATTTCTGAGAGAATCTGATTGGCGCAGGCTTGGATCAAGTTTCTTTCTTGGGACTGATAAACTGTGACAGGAGTTTAAGATGATTTGTCACATAGCAAAGACCCAGCTATTCTTGGGAAATAGACCATTGCTAGAGAAAAGAAAATAAACTATTGTTGTGAGTCAGGCAGCTACTTGAACTGATATTTACTCCAAAAGCCCCTGCTCCAGAGGCCTCTAGACTAATTCCACTCATTCTTGGTCAGGGGTGGTTGAGGGAAGGCTGATTCATGTGCTCCTTGGTTCCTCAGTTTTCATACTTGTGTAGTAAGTTGTCCCATCTATTGACAGGAAATAATTTCCTCCAGACATTTGGAAATGCTTAGCTCATCTTTGAGCAAAACAAGAAAAACAGACCTATTTCATTGATTTCTAGGTCACTTACAAGGCTGGAAATTCTACATAGTACCTTGATGCCAAAAGGGGCAGCTTAGGTATTGCCCACATTTCCATAACAGCTCCCCTTTGGACGTTTTGCAGTAGCATCAGCAGTAGGTATACCAGTAAAGACTTCTTCTTTATCATTCTTTTAATTTACGATCAGTTAAATTTGTGGTCATTTTTTTCCCCTTCTGGACAGTGTGTGTGATTGGTATTTCTGTTGCAAGTGGGTCAGAGCCTAAATAGGTCATGTTGGCTCTTTAAATGTGGTAATCTTGAAATGAACAGGGCAGGGGAGGGAGAAGTGCTTAACTGGTATCCAAAGGAATAAGGAAGGTGGGCTCAGGGTCCCACTGGTGTTTTGGGGGCCAAGAATCCCTAACCGAACTGAGGGAGAAATGGCTATGGGCTTTGGACAGTGGAAGATGGAGTGTGTGAGAGCAGTTTAGCTTCCCTCTGACCTGATCTGTGGGGGTGATAAGAACAGGCAAGGATTTGGATCTTTCGGAAGCAGGGGGAGTAGCCGTGGACTAAACTGAGTCCCTCTAAATTTATATGTTGAAATCCCAACCCTCAGTATCTAAGAATGTGAGTGTATTTGGAGACAGAAGGTTTGCAGAAATCATTCAGTTAAAATGGGGTCATTAGGGTGAGCCCCAATCCAATATGACTGGTGTCCTTAGAAGGGGAGATTAGGACACAGGCATATACTGAGGGAAGACCATGTGAGGTCATGGGGAGAAGATGGCCATCTGTAAGCCAAGGAAGAAACCAGCCCTGCTGACACACCTTGAAAATCTTGGATATCCAGCCTCCAGGATTTTTGGAAAATGTTCAAGCCATCCAGTCTGTGACTTTATTAGGTTGGCTAATACAAGGGCCTTTTATAAGGTGATATGTTCTCTTACTCTCTGCTTCCTCTCCCACAGACAGACTTGGCTTTTTGGATTCTCTGTTTTGGGGGGATGGGCTCTGTTCTTGGAACCTTAGGGCCTAGAATTCTGGGGGACAAATTCTGCTTTTATCCATAGGTTCTTTATTTCCATGGCTTAAGGAATTTTCTTATTTGACACTTCTGCAGCTAAGAGAGACTGTGAGGGGCTGACCTTGAGCCTGAGCCTAGGACTCATCTTTCTTTTTCTTTCTTTCTTTCTTTCTTTCTTTCTTTCTTTCTTTCTTTCTTTCTTTCTTTCTTTCTTTCTTTCTTTCTTTCTTCTTTCTTTTTCTTCCTTCCTTCCTTCCTTCCTTCCTTTCTTTTTTTCCTTCCTTCTTTCTTTCTTTCTTTCTTTCTTTCTTTCTTTCTTTCTTTCTTTCTTTCTTTCTTTCTTTCTTTTTTCTTTCCTGCATTTCTTTTTTTTTTTTAATATATTTTTTTATTTATTTCTAGGAGAGAGAGAGAGAGAGAAAGAGCATGAGCAGGGGAGGGTCAGAGAGAGAGGGAGTCACAGACTGAAACAGGCTCCAGGCTCCGAGCTGGCAGTCAGCACAGAGCCCGACGCGGAGCTCAAACCCACGAACCGTGAGATCATGACCTAAGTGAAAGTCGGACGCTTAACCGACTAAGCCACCCAGGCGCCCCTTTCCTGCATTTCACCATACTGTCATACTGAATGGCCATTTCAGGGTAACCGCATGAGGAATGGCCAAGGTCACATCATTTTTGTAGATAGAGAAACTAGAAGGAACCTCACTTGTCAGTGTGCTAAGACTTCACTGAGATGAATCTCAGCTCAGCCTGGTGACTTTTGATTACTCTGAGATCAGAACTTGGATTTCAGACACTGCCCAGCTGCATTTCCTTTGTGAAATTCCTTGCCTGTCTGAAATTCTATGTTTCTTCACTTCTTCTGGTTGAGGAATTTTGAGAGCCTTGCAAAACTATCCGGGAGGGCTATAAAGTGTGTTTTTATTTTCTTTTCCCAGTTTTCTAAAAATATCCAAACAACCCAAAACTCAATGTCTTATCGTTCATCACTGGAATATAGAAATACAATTGAGTTTTGTATATTTATCGTGTATTTTTTTTACATGTTATATAACCCTGATTATTAGTATTTGGAGATTCCATTAAATTTCCTACATCAATAACTATATGTTGCGTAAGGACAGTTTTACTTCTTACTTTCTAATTTAGAGAAAATTTTAACATTTCTTTTTCTTGTGTGGTTGTATTGGCTAGGACCTCCAGGAAAATGTTGAAAACAGTGCTGACAGTAGACATCTCCTTATTCCTGATCTTTGCCGGAAAGCTTTCTGTCTTTTACCAATAAATATGTTAGCTTGTGTCTCTTTTATAGATATCCTTTGTCAGGTTGAGGAGATTCCCCTCTATTTCTAATTTGCTGAGAGTTTCATTTTTTTTAAAATTTGAGAATGGATGTTGGATATTATCAAATGCTTCTTCTTTGTGTATTGACATGGTTTTCTCTTTTAGTTTGATAAATATAATGAATTTCATTGATTTTTGAAAAAAATACTAAATCAGCCCTGCAGTCCCAAGGTAAATCCCACGTGGTTATATTATCTTTTATCATATTGTTAGATTCAATTTACTAAAATATTGTTTAGAATTTTTCCATTTACATTGATGAGAAAATATTAGTTTGTAGTTTTCTTATAATATATTTGTCTGGTTTTGGTGTCTGGATAATGTTTGCCTGTTAGAATGAGATGGGAAATTCTCCTTCCTCTTTAATTTTCTGGGAGAGTTTATATATAATGATGAATATTTCTTCATGTTTAATACAATTAATTCACTAGTGAAGCCATCTGTACCTAAATTTTTCTTCTTAATCATTTTTTAAATGTTTATTTATTTACTTTGAGAGAGAGAGAGAAATAGAGAGGAGAGAGAGAATGTGAATGGGTGAGGGGCAGAAAGAGAAGGAGAGAGAGAATCCCAAGCAGGCTCTGTGCCACCAGCATGTGCACCAGCCCTACATGGGGCTCAATCCCATGATCTGTGAGATCCTGACCTGAGCCAAAATCAAGAGTCAGACACTTAACCAACTAAGCCTCCCAGGTACCCCTGGACCTGAACTTTTCTTTCTGGGGGGTGGGGTGGGATTTTAAAATACAAATTCCATTTCTTTAATACATATAGGACTATTCACATTACCTATGTCTTCTTTAGCCAGTTTTAGCAATTTGTTAGACTCTGTCCATTCTATCTAAGTTGTTGGATTTACTAGCTTAAAGCCATTCATGAAATTCCCTTATTATTTTAATATGTACAAAATCTGTAGTGCTATCATCTGTATCTTCATTTCTGTTATTAGTAATATGTGTCTTCTCTTTTTTTCTAAGCAGTCTAGCGAGAGGTTTATGAATTTTATAAGTTCTTTAAAAGAACCAGCTCCATCCCCCTTTTTTCCTCTTCTTCCCCTTTCTTCTACATCATTGATTTCTATTCTAATATTTATTACTTCTTTTCTATGCTTACTTTAAGTTTAATTGACTCTAGTTTTTCTAGTTTTTTAAAGCTGAGATCATTGATTAGAATCCTTTATCTTGAGCCACCTTGGTGGCTCAGTCCGTTCGGTGTCTGACTCTTGATTTTGACTCAGATCATGACCCCAGAGCTGTTGGATGGAGCTCTGTGATGGGCTCTGCATGAGTATGGAAATTGCTTAAGATTCTCTGTCTGTCTCTTTCTTCCCTCTGGGCCTCTCCCTTGCTCATGTCTCCCTCTCACTCTCTCTCTCTAAGATAAAAAGATTAAGAGGTGTCTGGGTAGCTCAGCCGGTTGAGTGTCTGACTATTTTGGCTCAGGTCATGATCTCACTGTGAGATCGAGCCCCATGTCAGGCTCTACACTGGCAGCTAATAGCCTGCTTGGGATTCTCTCTCTCTCTCTCTCTCTCTCCCCTCTCTGCCACTCCCCGATTCTTGTGTGTGCTCTCTATAAAAAAAATAATAAATAAAAAAGAATACTTTTTTCTTTTTTAATGAATGTTAGTGCTATAAAATTTCCCCTAACTACTGCCTTGGTGCCATCCCACAAATTTTGATATGTTGTACTCTAATTTTCATTTAGTTCCAAATGCTTTCTAATTTTTCTTTTGATTTCTTTGATGACCAATAGATTACTTATAAGTGTGTTATTTAGTTTCTAAATATTTGAGTATTTTCCAAAGATCATTCTCATACTGATTTCTAATTTAGTTCCATATGGACAAAGAACACGTTTTGTATGACTTGAATCTTTTTAATTATTGAGAGACTTCTTTATAATATAGGATATAGTTTATCTTGCTAACTATTCTGTGTGTGCTTGAAAAGAATGTATCATCTGTTGGGTAGAGTCTTTTCTAAATGTCAGTTAAGTCAAGTTGGTTGATAATGTTCTTCAAATCTTTTATATTTTTACTGATTTTATATCTATTTGTCCAGTCAGTTATTGAGAGAGGGGTACTGAAGTCTCTGACTATAAATGTGTCGTCTTTGTCTATTCTCCTTGCAGTTCTATCTGTTCTTAATATATTTTGAAACTCTGTAATTAGATGTATAAGTGTTTAGGATTATATTTTGTTTTTAAAAAAACTTTTTAAATGTTATTTATTTTTGAGAGAGAGAGCACAAGCAAGGGAGGGGCAGAAAGAGAGGGAGGAAGCAGGCTCAAGGCTCTGAGCTGTCAGCACAGAGCTCAACGTGGGGTTTGAATGCATGAACCGTGAAATCATGACCTGACCTGAATTTGGATGCTCAACTGACTAAGCTATCCAGGCGACTCTAGTTTTATATCTTCTTGACAAAACGACTCCTTTAACATTATGAAATGAACTTTTTTATTCCTAGTAATATTGTTTACTCAAAAATCTACCTTGTCTGATATTAATATAGCCATTCAAACTTTCTTTTTGTTAGTGTTAACATACTATTTTCTATCCTTTTATATTTAACTTACCTGTGTCTGTTTGCTTATTGAGAGTTCAAGAAGGGGAGAGGGAGAGGGAGAGGGAGAGGGAGAGGGAGAGGGAGAATTCCAAGCAGGCTCCACACCTAGTGCCAAGCTTGATGTGGAGTTCGATCCCATGACCCCGGGATCATGACCTGAGCCCATGATCAAGAGTTGGATGCTCAACTGACTGAGCCACCCAGGCACCCCTGTGTCTTTATATTTAAAGCACATTTCTTACAGACAGCATATAGGTGGGTCTTGATTTATTAACCAATCTTACAATCTCTGAATTTTTTATAAATGGTGTTTAGACCCATTTTAATTAATTAACTAATTTACCAGCTGTATTTAATGTGACTAGTGTTTTGGGATGCATATAGGTTATTTGGAAACAGTGTGATCCTTTCAAGTTAAAAATTTATTTTTTATTCTTTATTTTTGAGAGAGAGACAGTGAGACAGAGTGCAAGCCGGGTAGGAACAGAGAGAGAGGGAGACAGAATCCAAAGCGGGATGCAGGCTCTGATCTGTCAGCACAGAACCCAATACTTGAACTCATGAACCACAAGACCATGACCTGAGCCAAAGATGGACACTTAACTGACTGAGCAACCCAAGCACCCCCTTCTTTCAAATTTTGATTTTCAGATTTATTACACAGAACCTGACTAGTGATTAGTCTAGGGCATATTATTTTCCACTGCTGAGGCAAGACCCTTCTGAGTATTCTGAGTATTCTGTTCAATGCCTGATAAATTTCATGTTTTCTAGTCTGGCTGGTAGGAACAGACACTATTGTGAGCCCCAAGTGGATGTTGGGTTCTGTTTCCTCTGCTCATTTTGGGTGTTTCTTTCCCCAGCCCTTGTTATTTTCCTAACTTGCATGAAAACTTGAGGAGGATGATTTGTAGATAGATATTTGGAGTTTTCTCTCTGAGGTTCTCAACTTCATGGTAATTTGACTTTCCAGCAGTGGTTGTCTTGGGACTCTCAGCTCTCTCAGCTCAGGGAGTCTGTTGGTTTCCATCGTGACCTGGAGACTCTCATGGCAGGAAACCAGGATAATCTTAGGGCTCAATTCATTTATTTCCTGACTTTCAGGTGTCACTACTTCTCATGGTCTGATGTCCAGTGTCTTGAAAACCATTTTTAAAGATATATACATTTTGATTTCTTGGTTGTTTCAGGTAGGAGGGAAAATCTCCCTGTTATTCCATTTTGGAATAGAAGTCTTGAGTAGTGGTTTATCTGTCTCTCCACCCTCTCTCCCTCCCTCCCTCCCTCCCTCCCTCCCTCCCTTCCTTCCTTCCTTCTTTCCCTTTTAAATTACATTTGAAGGTCCTTAGGGAGGATTTATGTTCTCAAGTTGCCATGGTCTCTGCCATTTTCTGTATTCTATTTCATTACTTTGACTTATTTTTTTCATCTGTGTTACTTGTTCCTCCTAGCTGTTTTAAATTACAACACCTGAAAAACATGGGACATGGAATAGATGACTTTGGTGATGGTGGGTGTGATAGGGGGTAGGCAGTGTGTTTCTTGAGTGGGAATAGCAACATAACATTTTAATCTTTGTATTCCTAGTGCCTGGTACACATACCATATGTTTTTATTGAAGGAAGAAAGAAAAGATCAGGAAAGACTGAATTATTACTTGGCTGGGTGATTTATGGACTTTTATGTAAATAATTTCTAAAGGTCTTCCAAAATGTTCGTAGTGATTTATACTTCCACAAACTCTGTGTGAGACATCACACATTTGAAAATATTGGTGGGTGTCTTTCTGAGTCATTTTTCCTTCAAATTAAACCTCTTGAGCTCTGCACAGGGTAATGTCACAGATGCTGAAGGTTTACTGCCAAATCCCTGAGACCCACCCTGAGTTCAGTTTAATGTAGTTCTTGGACATGATGCCTTCCTGTGTCTCTGCTTGCAGATATTCTCGGGCCTCAGAAGCCTTGGACACTGCCTACATGTCCAAGATGGAAATGCTGGCAAAATAATACCTCAGAGTGTCCTTCAACCAGTGAGTGGATCAGTATCCCAACTTCCTCCCCCACGGGGCGATCCATGCTGCTGTGTGTTCTACACGGTCTCTCAGAGGGTTCCCAGGTGCGATTTGAGCTCCTCTTTTCCTCACAGCAGTGACCTGTTCATTGACACACCTTTAATTGATTCCTCCCTTTTTTGTTTTTCTTCTTCATGCCCTTGCTGTGCTTCCTGGGATTATTTCCCAAATAAATGACCTGTACCCGAATTCCTGTCTCCAGGCCTACTTTGGTGGGGAATCTAAACTAAGGCAGGTGGTCTTGGTAAGGAACATTCCCGCAATTCAATGCATCCCTGTCCCCCCTCCCTGCTCCCAGTACAAACACCTGTGTGTGATAGGGGAGGTGGCAGGAGAAGGCGCTCGGCTGGCCGGGAGTCCTGGGGGCCAGGGGGCCCATACCCATGGTGGCCCTGTTGACATTCTTTTTGTGTTTCTAAAGATGGGTAGCTTGAAGGAGCCTGAGCTGGGCCCTCAGTCCTGAGGGAGCCTTGCTATGTTCAGATACACAGGTGCTGATACAGGAGGCTGCAGGCAAGGGGAGATGTAGGCAAGTCCATGTTGTCATGGGTTCTGATGATTTCATTTTCTGCTTAAAACAGGTTCTTGTAAGTGATGAATCACTAAATTCTACTCCTGAATTCTACCATTATTACACTATATATTAAGTAACTTGGATTGAAAAAAATTCTCATTGGGGCACCTGAGTGGCTCAGTTGGTTAAGCATCCAGTCTCCCACTCTTGATTTCAGCTCAGGTCATAATCTCATGGTTTGGTTTGTGAGACCCAGCCCCACATGGGGCTCTGAACTGACAGCATGCAGCCTGCTTGGGATTCTCTCTCTCCATCTCTCTCTGCCTTTCCTCCTCTCTCTCTCTCTCTCTTTCTCTCTCCCTCTTTCTGTCTCTTTCTCTCTCTCTCAAAATAAATAAATAAACTACAAAAAACCAGGTTCTTATTTTTAGGGCATCATTACGTTGAGCTATAGTAGGCCTTTTTGTGTGTGCATCTATATGGATATTTACAGGTACTCTGCAAGCTCTTTGAGGTAGGATCTGTGTCTTAGTAGTACCTTTTGGAGGTTACTTTTTTAAATATGTAATATATTTACATGATTCAAAATCCTTTTGTTCCTGCCTTCAACCTGGACATGCACTGAGTTTCAGCTTCAGCCCCACTGCAAGCCCTGCTGTCATTAGTGTTTTAGAGAAGCCTCCAGAGTTTCTTTATGCTTACGCAAACAAATGTGATATTCTTTTTTTTATTAAATTTTTATGTCTTTTATTTTATTTTGAGAGACAGAGACGGAGAGGGACCAGGGGTGGGTCAGAGAGAGAGGGAGACACAGAATCGGAAGCAGGCTCCAGGCTCTGAGCTGTCAGCACAGAGCCCAACGCTGGGCTCAAACCCATGGACTGTTGAGATCATGACCTGAGCCGAAGTCGGATGCTTACCCGACTGAGCCATCCAGGTGCCCCACAAATGTGATAAAGATTCTTATGCCCTGCTTCATAATCCTGTTTGTTACATAGCACCTAGTTTTATGCTTATTTCTTCCTGTGGTATAGCTTAGATCCAGATACTTTGATATCTGTGAATAGAAAGCATTGTCATTCTTTAATAGTTTCGTAGACTCCCATGGTCTGGGTGTACCATAATTTATTTAGCCAATCCTTATCAGTGGTGATTTGGGTTGCTTCTGATCTTTGCTATTACTGCAATATTGTCTCAGCAAATAACCTTGTGTATATGTAATTTTGCATATATGTAAGCATATTTAAAGAATACATTCACAGAAATGGAATTGCAGAACCATAGGGTTCATTCATTTATAATTTTGATCCATTTTATTCAGTTGTCCTCCACTGGGATTGTAGGAGTTTATTTCCTACCAGGAAGTAAGAGAGTGCTTAGTTTTCTATGACTTCATCAACGAAGTACATGATCAAACTGTTGGAAATTTGCTAATCTGATGGGAGAAGAATGGCATTGTAGTGTGTTTTAATTTGCATTTCCCTTATTACGATGGTGATGGAACATCTTTTTATATGTTCAGGAGTCATTGTATTTTCTGTTAACTCTAACATTTTCCCATTTTTCAGTGGACTTTATTGTGATCCATTCTGGTAGTACTTTCTTACAGATTCTGATAGTACTTTATATATTGGAAAGATAAGCTCTTTATCTGTGACACCAGTGGAAAATGTTATTATGTTTTTGCTGTTTATTGTTTTTGGCTTACCTTATTGAAGTTTGCTTTTTGCCATATTTTTATTTAAAAATTTTTAAATGTAATCATATGTATCAACTTAAAAAAGTGTCTTGTGGATTTTCAAGCATAGTTAGAAAAGACATCTTCCACTCGGTATCCTTAGCTTAGTGCTGGGAGCAAGTTTAGAATGCTGTAATTAATAGGTCACCAAGGCCCTTCTGCTCTTTGTTCTAAGATCTCTGCATTCCCTCCTCTACCCTCCCCCAGCTATTTAGCCAGTTTCATCAGGTGAGTAACAGAGATTTATACCCAGATGTGACTAACTGGTAGACTTAACTTTCCCCAAAGTTAATTCTATTTAAATAAGGAGTTGAAGTCAAGTCAATGATGTTCAAATTGCTAGAAGGTTGGGAAACAGGGGAAAGAGGTCAAAGATGCTGTAGTGAATTGGAATGATAGCTCTTCTGTACTTCAGGTTTCTAGTCCCTCATTCTACCAGTCTACAATCCCAAGAAAGACTCAGTTTTGGAGGAGAGATGACTCTTCCCTCTGGGCTACATTTCTAGCAATAGTAGCTGTGATGCTTATCTGGCCTGGTATCTGGTTGGAAGATAGAAGGACTGGGCAGCACTGAGCAAATGTTGATTAAACTGAATTTATCTTTTGTACCTACTGCTACCTACTTCGCTTCTTTCCCCCCTCCTAATCTTGTCCCCTAGACCGAAGGGCCCAGTGGAGATTATTGGATAGGAGGGGGCTGGATAGTAAGGCAGTCTTATAGAATTCTACTCAAGAAGGGAATTCTATATTCTTCTGGGCCCAAAGTCTGTCACTAACTGGCTGTGTGATTATATATAAGTCCCTTGATCTTGCTCCTGTCAGTTTTGTCTATTATTGATCAAGAGGGACCTTATTGTTAAAGACCCTAACATTTTAGGCTTGCAAACCAGGTGATTCAGGTATTTGGATTTCTTGATTGATGGTGAGTGGGAAGGAAGTTAGAAGCCCTCTCAGATGCTTTATGCTTTTGTCCTAAAACCTTCATCTTGATGACCAGTGACTTACGGAGAGCTTGATCAGTCTCTGCATCTGCCCCTGTTCCCTCTCCCCTCTGCCACCCCAGCTCTGCCCAGCCCCAGTGGAGCCAGGTAGTTTATGGAATTTATTGTGTTTATTAATTGTAATTAAACTGGGCTATAAGTAGTGACCGAAAGTTTTGATAGGACAGTCAACTCTATTAGGGTATTTTGTACTTGAACATTTAAAAAATTTCACTTAAAGAACTGAAATGAGGTCATGTGTGTGCCTCAGTTGGCTGAGCGTCTGACTTTGGCTCAGGTCATGATCTCATGGTTTCTGAGTTCGAGCCCCACATCGGGTTCACTGCTGTTAGCACGGAGCCTGCTTTGAATCCTCTGTCCCCCTCTGTTTGCCCCTCCCCCACTTGTGGTCTCTCAAATATAAACAAAACATTAAAAAATAACTAAAATGACTTTGTTGGTGTTGGCTACTGGTCTCTGTCCCTCCCATACCCCCATTTCCTGCCCCAGAGATAAGTGCTGCTGATGGTATGGCTTCGAGCTAGATGTTTTTCAGAATGGTGGGGTATATAAATAAAGCATTTGATAAGTATACCTATTTTATTGGTATGTTTGCCCTTGAACTCCTGGGAATCCATAGGGACAAAGAGTTTCTGTGGTTCTCTGTGACAGTGAGGGCCACTTCTCAGCACTGGCTGTAAGCACTTTGACAAAATGACTTTGTGTAGAAGTGGGGGACAGAAGCTGGGTTTTGCCTGCTCTCTCTCTAGCCTTGTTTGTGAGGGATGTTTGCAAAAGTTAGGATTAGAAAGAGATTTCTGAAAGAGAAAGGATTTCCCAGACTTTGAGCCAATCTTCACTGAACTCATTCTATGTACAAAGGAAGGATTCAGTCCTGTGCGAGACAGCCCTCTTCAAGTTTCTATGGCACTAGAGTTCTTTTCCTGGAATATCCTCCCCTTCCCCTGGCTCCCTGCCTGAGGAGCCACTGTCTGTGACAGACCCTGCTGTTGGGTCTGCCTCTAGATCTTAGACCTGAGGGAAGAATGCCCTGGTAACCCCTCTCTTTCTTACTTGGAAAGGAGAGAGGAGAAGGACCTAAAAAGGCAGACATATGCCTAAGTGATAATAGGTCCCCCAAAATAGGTCCTTTTCTGGACAGAAACAGAATTATTGCCACAAGGATGGCATATGGCTGTCATTTCAGTGGCTGAAAACTTACAAATCATGCTGGGAATGGGCCCTTGAAAGTATATCCCACTGGGATAAGCAGAGTTAAACAATATTGAACAATATTGAAACGGTTTTGCAGAGACTTTGCCGGCAAGTGTGGTGTTCATGTAAACCATGCAGTATTTCTCAAACTTATGTGACCTTGACCATAAAGTCATTTTTTTTTTTTAAAGGATCATCACAAGAGGTTTATATTCTGCAAGCCAGAATCTGGAAGCATTAATCTTGGCCCCTCGGAAGATTTATGAATTAATTGTAGAGTCACGGTTTCCTAACCCATGGGTTTTCTACTTCATCCTTGCTCCTCAAAGTGTGGTCTGTGGGCCTGCAGCACAGGCATCACCTGGGAGCTTGTTAGAGATGCAGAATCTCCAGCCCTACTGAATCAGAATTTGCATGTTAACAAGCTCCCAGGTGATTGGTGTGCACGCTGAAGACTGGGCTGCCTTGCCCTGCTCCATGCTGCTGCCTCTTTGCTTCAAAGCCTTCCATGACCTGACTCAGACACGAGAGCCTCAAGTCAGTGGCAACAGTTGTGTTAGGTTGGATTTGGGTAGGGAAGATTTCTAGGCCTTCTGGGCCAATTGGGATGTCCTCTTCTTGACTTCCAGGTGGCTTGCCACAGGGGCAGAGACCAGCAGTATAAGACAACTCAGAGGCAACAGAAAAAATAGACCATGGAGAAAACATAAAGAGATTTTGATAAACCCAGAAGGAAAAGATTCCTGAGTGGGGTAAGTGTGAATAAAACGAAAAGGACTTTTAGGCAGATTCATGCCGAGGGCTGTGATGGATTAGGGGTTGGTGGTAGAATGGTGCTCCGAACCCTGCCACCCCTGGCCCCTATGATAAGAGGCTGGGAGAGGAGCTCAAAAGATGTCTTTTTTCCCCCCAGCTGAATGTGAGGAGTCCCTGCCAGATCAGATGTTCAACTTTAAAACAAATGGAGGAAAAACGATCAAATGCAGTCAGCTAGAAAAATCCACTTTTCCTATTTCATAAAAAGCAAGAGCCCATATGATAATCCCTCCCTTGGCACATGTTAGAGATTTCTTTATCGTTTCTTTGCTTGCGGCCAATTCTGCCACACCCAGCTGGGGGCCTGGGTTACAGTGACTTCATCTGCACTGGGTCAGCATGCCAGTTCCAAGCCAGTGGCTCTAGAGCTGAATTCTAGCATATTTTTTTAGGGAGAAGGGCATGTCTGCCTGTGAGTGAGGAGAGGAGGGGAAAGCGAGAAGGGAGAACATAGGACAAAGGGCCCCTTCTCTCTGCAGGCACAGGGGGGCGCACTTCCCAGTGTGGAGGGCCTTTGAGTTCTGTCTCGCTCCTAAGCCAGGACTGAGAGTTCCTTCAGTCTCAGGATCAGGGCTTCCCTGCTATGCCCCAGACATGAGCACAGTGCTTGGTATTTACCCTAGAGATGCTCAGTAAACATTTGTCGACTGAACTGACAAAATCAGAACCATTGAGGTAATACACAACTCATGAGATATGCAGTTCGGAGGTCTGGGCTGTAGGATTAGACGTCACCCTGTTCTAGCTGTGTGGACTTGGACAAAAGCTCTTCATTTCTCTGAACCATAGTTTATGAAGTGGTGATTATGGTGTTCACCTTGAGGTGTAGGGCGGATTACATGGGATCCCATGTGAACTGTGCATAATGTGAAAGTGGTTCCTCGCCCCCTGTGGGTGGTAATGCCCACAGCTCCCCAATTTCAGGCATGCTGGAAGAAAATCAAACCAGTGTGAAGAATAAACTGTCTTCACATTTTATTCAAGGGGACTTAGACTTGAGTGCTCCGTAGGAACCGAGCTGAGAGCTCAGAGTTGGTTGTGGATGACCTTGGAGTTAACTTTGACCCTTCTTTCCTGCACAGCTCACATCCAGTCCTCTGGCCTATCCCGATCTAGCCACTTCTTACCTCTGCTGCTATCACCCTGATCCCAGCCCTCATTATTTCACCTGGATTCCTGTGAGAACCTCCTCATTGGCCTCCCTGCTTCCTCCCTTAGACCATCAAGTCTCTTTTCAGTGTAGCCAGAATGATGCTGATCAAACATAAATCTCTTCATGTCACTCCTCTGCCCAGAAACCTTCAGTGGTTCCCCCGATCTTGCTTGGAATAAAAGCCAAAATTCCCACAATGGCCTCAGATCTCCCCAACCCTTCATCTCTCTGGCCTAGTCTACATCTTCTTGCTCACTCAGCCCCAGCCTTGGTAGTTTTCAATTGCTCCAGGCATGTTTAAGCCTCAGGGCCTTTGCACTTGCTATTTTCTCTACTTGATCCACCCACCCCCACTGTTCCCCAAGCTCTTCCTTATCTTTGCTCATTGTCAAATGAGGCTTTTTCTGACTTTCCTGTTAAAAATCAAACACTGTTCCCATCTTCTACCTGCCACTCCATGGCCCCCTTTCATACTTTATTTCTCTCCATTCATGGCTGTGTAGCGTATTTTATATTTCACCTATTTGTTTTCTCCACTAGGGCAGTAAGCCCTGTGAGTGTTTTATTCATTGCTGTATCGGCAGCTCCCGGTACACTGCCTGCACTATAATATAAATATTTGTTGAGTGAATGAATTATTCAGGCTTTGCCCTTATATAATCTTGTTGTAAGGCTTGGGTCAGCAGTGTGGAGCACAAAGAGCTCAGGCTTATTTGGGGGACAATACAGATCTTATCCTGAATCAGGAAACTCCTCTGAGATGTTATAAAGTAGATATTGGTGTGTGTTTAGTCGATTTGTCTCCAGGGCTCCGGGGTGAGGAATATGTCGTTGGCAGAATTTATTACAATGCCCTAGCAACTGCTTCCTGAGTTTCTATTTTCTGAAAACTTGTTAATTTGCCTTATTTCCCTCTTACTCTCCGTTACGGCAGTCTCCTCCTTTATTCCTCTCTTCTGCCCTTTCTTCATTCATCATTTACTAAGCACTCTGTATGCTGTTCCTCTTACCCAATATCCAGCCTCTTGGCCTGGGCACTGAAACAGATGCTAGTTCTTTGGTGTTCAAAGCCCTGACCTCGCAGTCTCCTGGCTTTCTGCTCTTTCCATCCCTGGGGCACTGAGCTCCGCCCACGAGTCTGGGCATCCACATACTGATTTCCCAGAAGTCTTTGCTTGGTATCAGCACTCAGCAGGGATCTTGTCTCTTGTCCCTGGGCTCTCTTGACACAGCTTGTAGTTACACATGTGGACCTGCCATGGCATTGGGTTTGAGTCTTTACTTTGCTTACTAGCTTTGTGACCTGAGCAAGTTACCTTTTCTCTCTGAGCTGCTCTGAGCCTCAGTCTGTCATCTTATCTGAAATGAAGGCAACATAACCTACCTCATAGGGTTGCTTGGAGGACTGAATATCATGTAGCGTTAGCACTTAGTATAGAGCCTGGCATGCAGGAAGCACTTACTGACCTGTAACTTCTATTATTGCCATTATTATGTTCTTGTCACTGATAAAATCAACTCCCTGGCTTACCTTTCCAACTAGACATCCCTCAAGTGTGTGTGTGTGTGTGTGTGTGTGTGTGTGTGTGTGTGTGTGTGTTGAGATAGGTATGAAGGCATTTACAAGTTGTTACTGTAAACTCATCAAGAAATAAATAGGAGATTTATAGCTTCAGGGCAATTAATTCTGCAGCTTTGCCCAGTATTATCTCAGTTTCAAGAACAAATACACCCCTATAATGGATTAGAATCTTTAGGTATTTGGAATATCAAATAGTCCCTTGGGTCCCCTGTTGTTTTATGACAAAAAAACAGCAAGTTTAAAATGCAGCCCACAGACAGCCCTCTGGATGGGGTCAGCTCTCTTTCTTTTGGCCTGTGATGTCCTTCAAAGAAGTTAGTGAAACAGATATCCTTAACCTTCTCATAATGTCACAGGAAGAGAAGACAGAATGTAAATGCTGCGGCTGACCTTGACAATGGTGGCACTAAAAGGTTTTTAAGTAGATGGGAAATAGCCACCCCTTTCCTCACCCAGCAAACTGTCATTTAACTAGCAAGATCTGGATCCAATGGTTGACTTTCCTCTGTCCTCCGTAGCTCTAGGCTCATGCCTCTCTTCGTAAGGTCTCCCTTTATGTTATAATCTTGTTTCCATGTCTCCATCCGGTGTCCCTCTGCAAGGCAGGCAGATCCTTGAGGACAGGGATGAAATCTAGATAACTTTGAATCCCAAGGCCTGACACTGGGTCTGGTGTTGGGATGCTAGGAGCAGGTGAAACCAATGCTGACTGACCTCCTACCAGGTTCTTGGTCACTGGGCATGTGGTTTGGTACTTAATCCTCAGCACAGTCCTCCTGGGGAGCTGACCTCTTCTACACAGAAGCAACTGGAATCTGAGATTCTACACAACTGACTTATTACTTCATGAAGTGGCAGAGCCAGGATTCAAACTCAGTTCTGATTCCAAAGCCTGAGCTTGCTTCCTTTCTCTTTTTTTCCTCCTTCCTGCGGAGTGGAATGGTCAAGAGCGCTGACTCTGGAGCCACACTGCCTGGCTTGAAATCTTTGCCCCCTCATTTACAAGCTGTGAGACTTTGGGCATGTAATTTAGCTTCTCTCCTTTTCTCCATCTATAAAGTTGAATAACAGTAGTATTTTCTCATAGGATTGTGTTTGGAGTAAGTTACATAATATGAATAAAGACCTTAGAACAACATCTGGTCATATGTAAATATTTGCTATTACCATGATGATTTTTCTTCCTTCCCGAGTCATACACATGTGCTTTTCACAACTGCTGTTCTTTCCATACCATGCTGCCTCTGGTTTAGAATGAATGAATTAGGCTGGTGGTTGAGTGTGTCTGGCAGGTACCTGGGCTCCTTCCAGCTGGATTTCCCCAGGGAGCTTTAGGTGCATGCTCATGTGCTTTTTTAAAACAAAAAATTTAATGTTTGTTTATTTTAGAGAGAGAGAGAGAGAGAGCGAGAGCGAGCGAGCATGCGCTGGGGAGTGGCAGAGAGTGAGGGAGACACAGAATCCGAAGCAGCTCCAGGTTCCAAGCTCTCAGTACAGAGCCTGACGTGGGGCTCGAACTCACGGATTGCGAGATCATGACCCGAGCAGAAGTCAGATATATAACCAACTGAGCTACCCAGGTGCCCCATTATGTGCTATTTTGCCTGGTGCCTTTTTTCTGTCCTGGTTTCAGAAAGCTATTGAAATTCATTACCTCCCTTATGAGAATATGAGAATATTCATATCCCCATATGAGAATATGGCTTAACATGCCCCTGATTGGAAGTTGGACCCCAATGGACACCTTGCCCTTTGCAGTATAACAAGAGGCATAGAGTGTTGTGGTCCCAAGCAAGGACACTGGAACCAGACTGCCTGAGTTTGAATCCCAACTATGCCACTTGGTAGCTATGAGAACTTCAGCAAGTTACTCTCTCTGAGGCTTGGTTTTCTCATCTGTAAAATGGAGATAATAATAGTAATATACCTTATTGTTCTAAGGGTTAAATACATTAATGCCTATAAAATGCTAAATGAGTGCCTGGGATATTGTACCTGGTCACTAGGCATTGGTTGTTATTATTATTGTTGTCTTTCTTTCTGGGAAAGAACCTGGTAAACTTCCTGCATGGACAAGCAGAGAAAAAACTACCTAGAGGTTAGGGCTTTTTGCAAATGAGAGAGACAGTGGGTGGAATGCTGCATATGTAATTTCTTCTCTCTCCTTCACTGACCTGATAAGTTCCTCCCCTTGAAGGGAGCGGCAGGGGAGAAAGAAGCCTGAGGAGTTCTTCTGCTTTATGGATATATAATGCCTTGAGCCAGGGTTCTTCAACAGCTTCTGCGGATGTGTTCAGTCTCTGCTTTCATGCAGCTCATGTGAAATGCAGAGTTACACTTGCCACACGTTACTCTTGTGTAGCATTTAAAGTTACTCTGATTTTTCAATGATTTAAGACTAATGAGTGTCTTGAGCCAGGCAGGAGACCCCAGGTATGGGAATCCCGGTTTATTGTCACCTACTTAGGTGACAGGATGGCTTATGGTTCTTTTCATTACTCATCCCCCAGATCTGTCCTGCGCCTCTGAGGCCCAGGAACTGTGGACGGACATGGGACAGATGCTGATTTCATAAACTTAAAGTGCAAGCAGAGGTGATCCTTCATCCCAGCCCTTGTTTGATTCAGGAGGAAGGGAGGGAAGGGCTATGGGTTACTGTATTCATGTCAGTTTGGAACTATATTTCCACTTGACAGATGAGGAAATGGAAGTTCCAGGGGTTTGCAGCTAAATCCAGAGATCTTACTCAAAGTCACTTGGCTAATGAACTCTGGCATTGGGATTAAATCTGGGTCTACCTGTCTGTCAAAGCCACACCCTTTCTACAGTGTCCCCTCTGCTTTTCCATATAGGGACACCTCAGAAATATGTGGGTTTGGTTCCAGACCACCACAGTAAAGTGAGGCAAATGAATTTTTTGGTTTCCCAGTGCATATAAAAGTTACATTTATTCTGTATGGTGGTCTGTCAAGTGTGGAATAGCATTACGTCTAAAAATATACATGCCTTGATAAAAACTGTTAACCATAATCAGAGCTTTCAGTGAGTGTGTTCTTTTTGCTGGTGGAGGGTCTTGTGTCAATGTTGATGGCTGCTAACTGCTCAGAGCATGGCTGCTTGGTTGGGTGGCTGTGGCAATTTCTTATAATGAGGTAACAGTGAAGTTTGCTGTATCAATGGACTCTTCCTTTCACAAACACATTCTCGGTAGCATGCGATGCTATTTGATAGCATCCTACCCACAGGACCTCTTTCATCATCAGGGTCAGTCCTTTCAGACCCTGCTGCTGCTCTGTTAAGTTCATATCATATCATATTCTAAGTCCTCTGTTGTCATTTCAGCAGTCTTCACAGCATCTTCACCAGGAGTAGATCCCATCCCAGGAAACCACTCACTTTGCTTATCTATCAGAAGCAACTCCTCATCCATTAAAGTTTTCTCAGGAGATCACAGCAACTCAGTCCCGTCTTAAGGCTCCACTTCTGATTCTAGTTTTCCTGCTGTCTCCACTATATCTGCAGTGACTTCCTCCACAGAAGTCTTGAACCCCTCAAAGTCATCCCTGAGGGCCGGAATCAACTTCTTCTAAACTTCCGTTAATGCTGAATCTCTTCCCATGAATCACAAATGTTTTTAACGCGATTTGGAATGGGGAATCCTTTCCAGAAGGTTTTCGATTTACTCTGCCCAGATCCATCAGAGGAATCACTATCTGTGGCAGCTATAGCCTTACAAAATGAATTTCTTCAATAATAAGACTTGAAAGTTGAAATTACTGCTTGATCCATGGGCTGCACAGTGGCTGCGGGCACAGAAACAACATTAATCTCGTGCATCTCTATCAGGGTCTTGGGTGACCAGGTGCATTGTCATTGACCAGTAGTGTCTTGAAAGGAATCTTTTTTTCCTGAGCAGTATCTCTCAACAGTGGGCTTGAAATATTCAGTACACCATGTTGTCAACTGATGTGCTCTCATCCAGGCTTGGTTGTTCCATTTAGAGAGCACAGGCAGAATAGGTTAAATGTTATTCTGAAGGGCCCTAGGATTTTTGGACTGGTAAATGAGCACTGGCTTCAAGTTAAAGTCCCCAGTTGCATTGGCTCTTAACGAGTCAGCCTGTCCTTTGAAGCTTTGAACCCAGGCAGTGACTTCTCCTCTCTAGCTATCAAAGTCCAAGATGGTATCTTCTTCCAATAGAAGGCTCTTTTGTCTACATTGAAGATCTGTTAAGTGGAGCCACCTTCAGTAATTATCTTAGCTGGATCTTCTGGAGAACTTGGTACTTCACCTTGCACTTTCATGTTATGGAGATGGCTTTTTTCCTTAAACCTCACAAACCAACCCCTGCTAGCATCAAACTTTTCTTATGCACTTTCTTCACTGTCAACCTTCACAGAATTGAAGAGAATTAGTGCCTTTCTCTGGACTAAGCTTCGACTTAAGGAAATGTTGTGGCTTGGTTGATTTTCTCTCTAGACCACTAAGACTTTCTCAGTAAGGCTGTTTTGCTTTCTCCTCATTCACGTGCTCACTGGAGTAGCACTTTTAATCTCTTTGAAGAGCTTCTGACTTCACAACTTGGCTACCTGTTTGGAGCAAGAGGCCTGGCTTTTGGCCTATCTTGGCCTTCTTTTTAGTGTGTGTGTTAATGTTGTATTTATTTCTGAGAGAGAGAGAGAGCGTGAGAGCATGAGCAAGGGAGGGTCAGAGAGAGAGAGGGAGACACAGAATCTGAAGCAGGTTCCAGGCTCTGAGCTAGCTGTCAGCACAGAGCCCCATGCGAGGCTCGAACCCACGAACCGTGAGATTATGACCTGAGCTGAAGTCAGACGCTTGACCGACTGAGCCACCCAGGCGCCCTGGCCTGTCTTGACTTTCAACATGCCTTCCTCACTAAGCTTAATCAATTCTAATCATTTCTAGCTCTTTGTTTAATGAAAGACATATGATTCTTCCTTTCATTTGAATACTTAGAGGCCATTGTAGGGTTAATAATTGGCTTAACTACAATGTTGTTTTGTGTCAAGTAACAGGGAGGCCTAACGAGAGGGAGAGGGAAAGGGGAATGGCTGGTCAGTAAAGGAGTCAGAACACATATTATAACATTAAGTCGACCTTCTTACAGGCACAGTTCATGATCATCCAAAACAATTCCAGTAGCAACAACAAAGATGAGTCCTCACAGGTCACCATAACAAGTATAATAATAACGAAAAATTTGAAATATTATGAGAATTACCAAAACATGACACAGAGACACAAAATGAGCAAATGCTATTGGAAAAATGGTGCGATAGAGTTGTTTGGTGCAGGGTTGCCACAGACCTTTAATTTGTAAAACAAAACAAACCCTGCTCTATTTGCAAAGTGCAATAAAATGGGATGCCTGCACTGTGATGTTCTCCAGTGCCCTTGTGGTGTAGGCAGTAATGAGAGTTATTACAGGTAACCATGTTGATCAGAGTACTCAATTAAGCAGCCAATTTTGTTGTTTGTATTGGCCTGAATATAAACATACATAGGTAAAATCTAGCTAATTTTATCCTGAGGAAAGTAATAATAATGACTCTAAACACACTGGGCTTTAGGTGAGGAGGCGATCGGTGTTCCATTCTCCATTGAGTGTTCACATATTCAGCGGCTGGTCCAGTGGCAGAGGTGGTTTGCAGGAACCAATGACCAAGTGATCAGTTGAGTTTCAGGGTTCTTCTTGTGTTGGTGGAAAAGATGTGCAGCTAGTGTGAAAATCCAGGTTGCCACTTGATTTTATGTACTAGCTTTGCTGTAATGATGGCCCTCACCTGCATAGAATGGCCCACAGAAGCAAGCGTGTTTAGAGTGTCCCGACAGGCTACTAGTCTAGATGCAGGCCAGTTACAATGATTTGGAACATATTTGTAAAGTATTAACCATGCTCCAGCTGCTCTGCTTGGGGTTGTTGTTGGTTGCATGGTCTGGGTTCCCCAGTATCCTGGGAGTTTTGGCAGAGACAAAAAAGGAAGCCAAGGTTGACTTGGGGAAAGAGGTGCAACCATAACTTAAATTGTCAAGTTTTCAAGGTTTAGAAAATTCACTCTCAAACTTTGATGTCCAAAAACATTATCTGGGAAGTTTGTTAAAAATACAGACAGCTAGTTTCTACCTCTGGAGGGTCAGGGGGAGAGCCAGCCTTGGAGTCTATATCTCTGGTGATTCTGATATGGATGGTTCCTGAACCAGTTTAAGAATAAGTGGCTCAGGACGCCTGGGTGGCTTAGTCGGTTAAGCGTCCGACTTTCGCTTAGGTCATGATCTCGCGGTTCGTGGGTTCGAGCCCTGCGTCGGGCTTTGTGCTGACTGCCAGCTCGGAGCCTGGAGCCTGTTTCAGTCTGTGACTCCCTCTCTCTCTGACCCTCCCCCGGCTCACGCTGTCTCTCTCTCTCCTAGAAATAAATAAAACATTAAAAAAAAAAAGAATTCTCCTGGCCCTTATCATATTTGTGACTATGAATTTAGTTATTTGTATCTTCCACTAGCCTGTGGATGCTATAAAGGAATTATCACAGCTGCCTCGTTCACCGATTGCCTCCCCAGTACCTGGGAGCGCCACTTTGTTGCTCACTAATGCTTTGTTAAATGAGGAAGGGTTGAACAAATCAAGAGCTGGATCTTGGAGAGTCGATAGCACTTTGGTGAAAGACCATCAGGAAGTTGTAAAAGACAAGAGAAATAACAGGAAGGAAATGACACATACCGTCTTTGCTATACTTGGGTTCTTGGTGGCTAGAGCACAGGGCTGAGAGATCTAGTTAGGAGAGTAGACTGGACCAGCACACGGGATTTAAATTTTTGAGCTTCAGCTGGATTTCATTCCATGGGCAATGGGGGAGCCCAATGAAGTTTTCGATTAGGGGAGTGAATAAAGCAGCACGAAGTTTGTGTGAATCGTGGTATCCTGCATGGTTGGAGAGGGAGAAGCTGGAGGTAGGAAAAGCAGGAGTCTGTTGCACTAGCAGCCCAGGCAGGAGGCAATTGAGTCCTGATCCAGGGTAGTGACAGTGGGAGTGGAGAGGGAGGAACAGATGTAAGAGACATTGGGAAGGAATAAATGACAGACTTTGGTGGCTGATTGGGTGTGGGGGCGAGGGATTTTCTCAGCCATTCGAGGGAGAAGTGCCACCTCCCTCCTCCCGCTAACTTCAGCTCAATGCAGGAGTGTACCAGTGACAAAGAGCGGGCGTGATCTGAAGTCTGGGAGCTGTAGAAAGTAATGAAGTATAGGGAGCTGAATGTGAATGGGAAAACTTTTGTGTCACACAGTGGTCCTACTGCAAAATGTGGAAGGAGATGAGTCTTTATTAAAAAAAAAAATCTACTGGGAGCACAGTGCCCCATCCCTTCCAATGGGTGAATTGCTCTGGAGGAATTTGCTCCCACCTGCCTGACCATCTTGTGGGCTGTGTGTCTTTGAAAACAGGATTAAAATAATGCCAAGAAGTAGCCCCAGGAGATTTCCTTTGAGCTTTTTTGGTCATTAGATCAGCCTGAACTCCAGCCTTGTCAGAGGCTGAAGTGTTGTCTGATGTTGTCCTGCTAAAATATATAGACTTGCAGGGAGATTAAGAAGAAATGGATATATTAAAGCTGTAGTTGGGCAATTGCACAGCAGGGTCCCAGCCAACTGTGTGAACTTCCACAAGTCATTTGGCCATTTTGGGCCTCTTGTCTCCTGGTTATGAATATAGGGTTTGGATGAGATAGAAACCCCATTCTTTCTCCCAGAGCTAATCTGTGACTCTGCAGCCCAATGGAACCTACTGAGGGTGGCTTCAATCAGTGAGGAAGGCTCTAACAGATATTTTAGTTGGGTAACAAGGGTCTGGAGTCAAAGCTTTAGGGGCACATCTGTTTTCCCGTTGAACTCTGGCACTAAATCATATCTCCTTCCCACCTACCCCCATTACCTGTAGAACAGAACCACTCACTGACAGATTGCCTTCTTTTTAGGCTAGGGGTATTTTGCCTTCATTTTCTACTGGATATATTTAGGGTTAATATAATTTTGATGTAAATTTATATTCATTAGAATCATTGCTGTTTTTCTGGTGGGCAGCAGAGCATCATGGTAAAGGAGCCAAGGTAGCAGGTGAGTTAATAGGTGTGAATTCAGGGGGCATCTGGGTGGCTCAGTTGTTTGAGTGTCTGACTCTTGATTTTGGCTCAGGTCATGATCTCATAGTTTGTGAGTTCAAGGCCCGCATCAGGCTTTGTGCTGGCAGTGTGGATTCCGCTTGGGATTCTCTCTCTCTCCTCCTTCCCCTCCCCTGCTCATGCTCTCTGTCTCTCAAAATAAATAAATAAAACATTAAAAAAACAGGTGTGAAGTCAGGATTTGAACTGGAGACGTCTATCTCTGAGGTCCTACTTAATGCTAGTGTCTTTGTATTAGCTCCAGCTACCATAACAAAACATCACGGATAGGGTGGCTTTAAAAATGATAATTTATCTCTCACAGTTGTGAAGGCTGGAAGTCCAAGATCAAGGTGTCAGCAGGCTTGGTTTCCCCTGAGGCCTCCTTTCCTAGGCTTGAAGATGGCCACTGTCTCCCTATCTTCATGTGGTCTTTTCTTTGTGTGTGCGCATCCCTTGTGTCTCTTCCCTCTCCTTAAAAGGACACTAGTCCTGTGGAATCAGGGTCCCACCCCTATGACCTCATTTAACCTTAATTGCCTCTGTAAAGGCCCTATCTTCATATAGAGTCACATCAGAGGTTAAGGCTTCGGCATGTGGATTTTGTGGCAACACAGTTTGGTCCATAAATAAACGTCCTCATGGATTTTTTGAGAAGATGAAATGGGATTTCAGTGAAAAGTACATCTCTAGAATAACGGAGCTTGGCATACACTTACTGCTCAGAGCTGCTGCTGTGGTTATATTTTGATGTGGCTGTAAGAATGGGACTAAAAATGTTACAAGGTACTAAAGAGCTTCCAAGGAGAATTTTCCTCTTCTCTCCATGTCCACTGCTACCATCTTCACCACCTAAACTACCAGTATCTTTTGCCCAGAGTCTACATACAGTCTATTTCTGACTGGTCTCTGGGGTTCCACACTTGTATCTGGTAGTCCATTAGTCACACAGGCATGATCTTTTAAAACTTAACTCAGATAATGCCACCCATTTACTTAAAACCCTCTGGCTCGCCATTAAACTTGATTAACATCCTAATTCCTAAGCATTCCTAATTCCAGTCCCGACAGATCCAGCCCCCGTTCTTCCTACTTCATCTCCCGTCAGTCCCCCTTGCTTGCTGTAGTCCAGCTACACCGGCCACCTTTCAGTATCTTGAAAACACTGGGCAAATTCTACCATTAAGGTCTGCACTTACTTGTCCTTAATTCCCAAACCCTCCCAAATATATGCTGGACTTGTTACCTTTTCTCATCCAGACTGAAGCTCAAAATGCAGCACTCTGCCATTCTGGCTAAAGCATCTTCCATTCTTGTGGTTACTGTCTACCCTAGTACCCTATTTTCTTTTCCTTCTAGCACTTACCACTTTCTAAATGACCTCATCTTGTTTATTTGCTTATTATCTTTCTCACCAGACTATACACTCTTATTGATGAAGGGATCTTTTATCTTTGGTTCATTATTGTAACTCCAGGGCCTGACACAGGGTATAATCTCAAAGCACATTATTTGAATGAATGAATGAATGACCTTGAATCTGGAGATTTGAGTAGGAGGAGACTGTCCAGGATAGACATCACAAATTAAGGATGAAGACCACAGTGGCAAAGTGAAGGGAAAGATATTTTTTCTCCATCCTATAAGCTTTATTCAGAATGTCTATTTTGGGGCCATACTTTGCTCTCCATGATACAAAGGGTACCACAAGACATACGTAAAGCTTCCTAAGATTTTGTGTTTCCAATGACTTTTGGCCTTTATTGAATTTATTCCAGGACCCCGAAGAGTTATGGTTACTGAAAAATCATCCTGGCATCAGCCACAGAACCTAAGGTCTTGCCTTATCAGCCTTTGCCTTGGCAAATTGATTCATCTTGATTCATCTCTTGGCCCTGATAGATTTCACCTGCATGCTTAGTCCTGCTTAGGTCTGGGGACCCTGCTGTTTAGAGAGTACTTTCCAAAGTACTGTACCCAGTCTCCCTAGGGTGATATTCTAAATATTTAAAACTAATATTGCAATGGCACTGACCACTTAGCCACAAATAGCCATTATAGCTGAACTGATGTGTATTTGCCAAATGTCAGCTCTGATGTCCCTATCAATCCCCTTCCCAGAAAATAAGGTTG
This sequence comes from Proteles cristata cristata, assembly GCA_017311185.1. NCBI lineage: Eukaryota > Metazoa > Chordata > Mammalia > Carnivora > Hyaenidae > Proteles > Proteles cristata. Next base: position 155,641 of record JAESUZ010004344.1, on the reverse strand, counting down.
GTGTTTTTCCTTTTGCCAATAATGAAGTGGCTGTACCTATATGCCCATCAGCCTTCCCCTCCCTGGTATTTTCCTGTGGAATGCTTCACTTGCTCCATTGCAGCTGAAGATTCTCTTAGTACCTTGGGAATGAATAGCCTAAGAAATATACTCATTCATTCAACAAGTATTTATTGAGCACCTTTTCTGTGTAGGCACTGTGTTGGAAGCTGAGGACGGAGCAGTGAATAAACAGTTGCAAGCCATTTCCCCTGATGGTACTTACACTCATGAATATCCCAGTGTTTCTGCCTAGTTCTTTATAAAGTACAGTACTGAATTACCAAGTTATTGAAGTGTTGGGGATGGAAGTACAGAAGAAATGACATTTGAAGTGAAAGGAGAGGGATCTTCTGCTCAGTTCTTGCTCATCTCAGCTTCTGCCCCCAAGAGTTGGGACCTTTCTCCCTGTACTTCTTACCTTGCCTGGGTCTTGCCCGCACATGGATTACTCCTCTTGGAACCATCCCAAACTCTCTGTCTGACTGCATGCCTTACTGCTGCCTAGAGGCACTTACTCCATCTTGCTGGACACCATAGCTACTGATGCCGCTTTAAGTCATATCAGGCTTTTCTAGGCAATGGTTAATGATTTTCACTTCCCAAGCCCTGCCTGCCTTTTTATTTCCTCTCAGCAGAACAGTCTCAATGTGACTCTTAGTGGAATTCCTCCATGTCCTGACAGATAGAATCCCAGAAGACTCCTGCCTTTGCTTTTCCCACATAAGACATCCTATGTCACCAGTAGGAAGGTGTGTGCCTTATCTCTTAAATGTAGACATGAGCAGATGCTTCCAGTAGAATTCTCTCAGACCTTTTCGCACCAGCCTCCTGTGCTCATTCTTTCTTGCTAACTCATTTACTTTTGGTATTTTTTTCTCTTCAATCATGAGCAGCTCTAGTATGCACCCTCATTTAGCTCCAATAACCCCATCTCAACAGTCAGCAAAGCGTTTGGGTTAAGAAGTGTTTGCTTGCAAATAATAGAATATTCAACTCAAACTGGCTAAAGGTGAAAGGGACAATCTGCTTTGTAACTAATGGGTTGGGTTAAACTTGAATTAGAATTCAAATGAAGTGCCCAGAACCTGGCTTCTCTCCCCATTCCTTGACATTGGCCTTGTTGTTAAGCAGGCTCTCCTCTTGCCTCTACAGATGATTATGAACATCTCCCCTGGAAGTTTACTCATTCAGATCCAGGAGGAAGAGAAACTTTTCCCTGTGGGCTCAACCAAAAGTTGAGTCTTACTGGCTTTCATTGGCCAGATTGTGATCATGTGCTGTTTTGGTCATTTGAAGCTGTTTATAACAAAGTACCATGGCCTGAGTGAATTATAAGCAACAGAAACCTCTCACAGTTCTGGATGCCAGCATGACTGGGTTTTGGTGAAGGTCTTCTTCCAGGTAGTATCTCACATGGTGGAAAGAATGTAAATTAACTCTCTAGCCTCTTTTTATAAGGCATCAATCCTGTTCATGAGGGTTCCACTCTCATGACCTAATTATCTCCCAAAGGCCCTACTTCACATCTAATACCATCTCATGGGGATTAAATGTCAATTCATGAATTTTGAAGGAACACTAACATTCAGGCAATAACATGTGCTTCCCTTCAACTAATCGCTATGGCCAGGGCAGAGGAGATACACAGAATGGTTTAAGCACGTCAGGACTCAATTCCTCTTGTTCATTTCAGCTAGACTTTTGCCTAGAAAATTCAGGATGATGTTAAGAAAGGCAAAGTGGGAACAGATCCTGGGGCAACAACATATGTCTTCTACTGCAACTCAACCATTGCCTCAAAATTCTGCCCTTGCCTCCAGAATTGACATGGCATTCACTACGATTTCTCGGCTAGAACTTTTGAGCATGATTTTAGTTTACATCTTGCAAGATCTTCTAATTATCATCCTCATCCTCACCATCCCCTGTTTTTCCTTCTTGGGAGTATGGCCTCAGACATGTTGTGCTATCTGACCCCATACCTTGTTGTTGCAATATTATAGGCATTTCAATTGCAAAAGATACTCCTTCTGCAGCAGTAATGTGATAATCATTGTGAAAACTCTACAGTTGAGTACTGATAGGTACATTGAAAGTAAGTAAAATAGTCCAAGTTTGTTAAGCCTTAAAAAACATTCTTATTGATTTCTTTGGCCTGAAATCTGTGGCATTTATCACCATTTACATCCTTTACCTTTTAGTTGTATTTCTATAGAAATACAACTTCTATATTCCAAGATTTCTTGGAATAATTGGACTTACCAAGAAACTTTGGTAGTGATCTAATCCAAGACTCTGATTTTTCTGGTTAGAACAAAGCCCAAGTAGGTTCTGTGACCTGCTTAAGGTCACACTGCAATACCCAGAGCTCAGGGTCCTGGTTCTTAGTCTATGTCATTATCTTTGTGGATGTGGAGGCGGTGAGGAGTGTCCACCAAGTGGCAGTAGATGTCAGGACTGTTGCGAGTCCCAGGTGCTGCCTGTGTCCTGGCATTCTCACTGGGGTTCCTAAGGTTCCCATTACAGATTTATAGCCATTCTGTTGTTTAAAAGGAAAAAATATAATTTTAATATTAAAACTGATGAAGTTAGGGTTGCTCAGTCATTTAAGTGTCCTACTTCAGCTCAGGTCATGATCTCATGGTTTGTGAGTTTGAGCTCCGCATTGGGTTCAGTGCTAACAGCTCAGAGCCTGGAGTCTGCTTCGGATTCTGTGTCTTCCTTTCTCTTTAACTCCTCCTTGCTTGTACTCTGTCTCTCTCTCTCTCTCTCTCTCTCTGTCTCTCTCAAAAAATTTTTTAAAAATATAAAATAAAATAAAACTGATAATGTTAAACGCCCAGTTTTTCTGGCAGATTATCAAAGAAAAAACTATATGCCAGAAGTACAACTACATATTTTCCTTTGTGTTCATTGATTGTAATTTATGGATTAACTAATCCTAGCAATATTTCCAAATTTGACCAAAGTTTTTGTTTTCTGAATTACCCTTAGATATCCCTCCTGAGATTCATAAGATTCTTTGGGACTTTAGGCCTGTTAGGCATCAAATATGCTTGCAGCTTCCTTCAACTGATGACATTCCTTCATTCATTCAACAAATCTTTGGTTGAGTCCTTCAAAGTAGGAAGTCATTTACATGGGTGTTTTCATTTCAGTTTATTGAAAAATCCCTGGGAATTTGGGTTTTCTTCCTTTGAATGCCTTCATCTTCTATTTCATGTGACTGTGGTTATCACAGTAATGATAATCTACGTAAGTATATATGTGTGTGTATGTAGATATTATGTATTATATACACACACACTTCTAAGGACTTTACATATATTACCTCAGTTAAGGTCCACACCCATCTTACTAGCAAGTAATTCATTTTGCAGATGGAAACAGCAGTGCATGGAGGTTATATCATTTACCTAAGGTCACACATCTAGTAAGTGGTGGAGTTGGGATGTGAACCTAGGCAGCCTGGCTCCAGAGTCCATGCGCTAAGCCTCTGGAGGCAGGAAATGCTCTGTACAGAGACTATATAAATTGTACAGACAATGAACTGTCTTTTGAATATTTTTTCTCAAGTAAGAAGAGGGCAATTTTCTACTTTCTTTTAAAGAAAGATAAAACCAACATTGCTATTTCCAGCTTACTCTGGGGAGATTGCTAAAAAAAAAAATTAATAAACAGTTTCCAACTTCTGGTTATAGAGGTCCATGAGCTTTTCTTTCTTTTTTTTGTTTCTCCTTCTCCCCTTCCCCCTCTTCCTTCTTCTGCTTGTGCTTGTTTCTCTTACAAGGACTATTTTAACACAGTTTTGGAATGCATCTCTGTCCAGATATTGAGTCCAGCTTATTCTCTTGCAGAGTTGCTTTTATCTGCCTATCTAAGAAATGTTTCTTTTTCTAGTTCCTTCCAGTATTTAACTCTTCAGGGCAGGCAACATGGGATCATAGAGGCAACACTGGGCTGAGAGGACAGAAGCATTAGCTTTGTGACCTGAGCACACCTTCTCTAACTTGCTCTTTGATTTCCTCATTTGATTTAAAAAATGTTTAATTATGTAACCTACACAGACCCATTCAACTGTGTACCCTAAGTCTTGGTTTCCCATTTTTTAGGGACCTCACCCAAATACACCAAATCTTAAAAAAAATCTCTTTGGTGGAAGATCGTAGGAATCCTGATTATAGTGGATTAAATAAAATATTTTTTACAGGACAGAAGCCACAGGTGGCAGGGGTGGAGGGGTTCCACAGCTAGCACAGACACTCAGGGGTGTCATTGAACACCATGGCTTCTTCTCTTTTCTTGTTTTGTCATTCATAGCATGTGACTTTTCATTTCATCCTCATGGTTGTGACCCGGTTGCTTACACTCTTGGCAGAAATAAGAAGGAGGAAGAAAGAAGAAGAGAAAATACCAGTATCAGGAAAATAGAAGCTTTTCTCAGAAATCCCCCCATGGACTTCTGCTTATGTCTCATTGGCCAAAACCAGGTCACATGACTACTCACTCTGAAGAAGTCGGGGAAGGTTAATGTTTTTAGCTGTGTGTATTGTAGACCTGAATGTAATTGGGGTTTTGTGGTAAGGAGGCAGCAGAGACTAGAATAGAGGCACAGCTAACAATCCTGGCACGTGTCATGATCTTCTTTGTTTCTTCTAAACTTAAGAACATAAACAGATAAACAAGTCTTGGTTCCATTCCTTGTTTTCTTCCTTTCTTGCTGGGTACTAGAGTTCCTCCTTGAGTAACTTCTATTATCATTGAATGTGATATCATTACTTATACACGGTGGGTGGGAGGAACGTGAAGAGCAAACACAGGCGGGACTGGAAGTTTCAGCACAGCAGGGTCTGGATTCTATTTTCATTTCCATGTGTGACTTGGGAGATGTAACTTCATCTATGGATCACCGTTTATCCAACTTTATCATATAAAAGTAAATGAGATGATGGACAAAAACCATTTGCATTCCTTAGGAAAGAGCTATTTTAAAAAGTCAATATGAGAGAAAATGTATGTTCATTAATAGAAACCCTACTAGGGACCACTAATTTGGAATTTGTCATAAGTCAGGCGGCAGTTGGATTTCAGAGAGACTTTTTAATCTTGAGAGAATAAACTATGTACAGGCAGTGTAGAAGCACTTCTAATTTTTGAAAAGTGAAAGGAATGATAAATAGAATGTTTCTTAGCTATTCAGGATATTTTCTTGGCAATACCTTGTTACCTTAAGTCTGGTTATACATATTTTTTCTAGTGGAAAAGATTTAATTTCTTAAAAAAATGTTTTATAATATATGGAAACCAACTTGACAATAAACTATTTGTAAAAAAAAATGTTTTATAAGTCAGACTTTTTAATGAATGCAGGCAGACCTCTTTAATTGTATGTTTCCCTGTGTTCTGGCTGTAGTATTGTTCCGGTAGGGAAACTCACCCTGATGCCATCTCAGGATCTACTTCTGGCTCAGCTGGAAGTTGGATGGGATGACCTTCTTGAGGCCGGTGATCTTTGTTTCCTTCGTACTTAGGAAACATCTTGGCATTGTATAGGAGGTCAGTCCTCAGCAGACTAAAGAGTTGCTAAATTACTCACCTTATTTGCTTATATTATGAGATGGCTACATAATCTGCCCATCGTTAAGCATGGCATGTAACAAAGTGCTCAGTAGATGGTAGCTATAATTGTTATAAGGCAGATAGTAGGGTGATTAGGGGACAGGACCTGCAGCCTGACCCTCTGGGGTAGAATGCCAGTGCTACCATTTATCAGCTGGGCAACTCACTTCTCTCTGACCTTTGGTTTCTCATCTGTATGATACTGATCATAATACCTAGTCCATGGGGTTGAGGTGAGGATTAAATGAGATACTATAGTTAAGGTATCTTTCTGATACAGGGCCTGGCACATCTTAAATACTCAATAAAGGGTAGCTACTGTTGTTTTTGCTTTTGTTGCCAATGTGGATGTCTCACCCAGATCTCAATAGATTTAAATTTTTATCTACACGGTCCAGATCTGACCAATGCAGGATATGAGTGTTTCCAGACTAGTGTTGGGAATGTTTGTAGTCAAGAAGCTTCCTGTGGAGTTCACCTTCACTGTAGAGGATGTTGGCTAACGCTGTCCTGAGGCCATTTGGGGAAAGCTTTATTTGCCCTCTAAGGAAGGCAGTAAGAAAGGAGCTTTAGCTGTTAACTTTCTAACACCAGGTGGCTCAGTTGTCTTGAGAAACCATGACATACATTTTGCAAAAGGCTCTAACAGCCTTTTGCTTATTCCTGGCCTAAGTCTTCCTTCCTAGATTTTGTTTGTGCCCCATCTCCTGATCCCAAAGGGCACTTATTTACTTATAGGGAGAAGCTGAGTCTGCTTCTGATTCCCAACACAGTTTAAAGCAAAGAGGCTGTGTTTTTGCACTTGCTGCTGAGAGTGAAAGCACTCTAAGACCACCCTGGGAAAGAGTTATAGATCTGCTATTGATTGCCCACATTTTCCCTTCCATATTAGGCAGTCAGCTAGGTGAACACCACTCCCAATATGATTGGTGTTTAACATTGCTATCGTACTTTGTGTTTTTAAAAAGCTTCAAAAATCAATTCCTCATTAACCTGATTGAAAGAGAAGTTATGCCTCCTCTGCTGTGTTCTGAGCAGGACATAGATCACTGCAGGTACTCGATAAATATTAAGCATTTAATCCTCACTATTCTCCCTACTGAAATAGGTCACTAGAACTTACTTTCTTAGGGATGAGGATCTTCATTTCTAGACATGCGTGGCTTTCTGTAACATTCAAACTTTCCAAAACATGAGGACTCCCATACAGGTGATGTGAAAGCAACCCAGTGGTCTTCTGGTTCAGAAGGCAGTGGGATTCATTTTGCTTGGAGGGCTCTTGTGGTGATCTCTGAAAGTGAGGGGGCGCTGGGCAGCTGAGTTGCTTGGAATGACATGGCATGTAGTGCCTGTAGTAGAGTAGTATCTCTCCTGGAAGAAAGAAGCTTATGTTGTAGTAGACAGGATTATAAGTAGAGGCCATCAGTCAGAATGCTGCCATTCTTTTAAGTCTATTCACATACATGCAAATGGTACCGACGAGTCGTATCTAGACTTCCAGATGGAATAATATTTTGAACTTTGGAATATTGTCCCACATAAGGAACTGTGATGTTCATTTTATTCCTTTGAAGTTTCCATAATGGGATCACTCAGTTTGGAACATCTACTTGTTCATCCTCTCAGAAAATGTGACTGCAGAATAAGATGTGCTGGTGCAGGAGTCTGAGAGGGCGCTACTCAATCATACCTTCTGGCCCCCAATCTTCACTCCTCAGAAGTGGGTTAAGAGGGTGACTGAGCTGGTGATAAGACCCAGTCTGGAGGGGAAAGATACATCTGGATGAGACATTTGCTTAAGGCTTAACTTCTCCAGGGAAAAGCAAAAAGCCGTGCTGCTGAGGCATTTTCCGGCTCCCTCTGCGGTGTAGCCCAAGCAGCAAAAAATACAGAATAAGTGCTGTTTGGTTACAAAAAGAACACTTATAAATGCCTGGTCATTAGGTCAGCCCATGGAGAAGGGAACAGCAAACAGCTCTGAAACAACTGGCTTAGAATTTAACTCCAGACAGGGACACTCTCTCACTTTGTGGTTAATGCAGCTTAGACAAAAATTCAGGGACTGCTATATTACAGAAAAACATTACAGTTTCTTTTAAGCCATTTTTTTCTCTGTGTTTTCTAACTGGGTCTATCCACCTGTTTGAGGACTCAGAGAAGAGGCTGTATAAATTCTTTACCATAGGAACCCAAGACCATTCTATTTTGGTAATGACAACATTTTATACTATAGTAGTGCTTTCCATGAAAGATTTTTGGAGGATTATCTGAATGATAATTAAACCATGCAATATCCCATACAACCTTAAAATTTTCTGTTCTTTAGCAGGCGAAGGAAGAGAAAGATAGTTAAGAGTGATTAGGCTACCTAGTGACACTGGATGTGTAGACATGACTCAGGACCCTGACCCCTAGAAGACTCTCTCCAAACATCATAGCACAAACCCTTTTGATATCCACTTACCTTGGGCTGAGTGTATGTTCCCCCTTCCAAATTCATATGTTGAGGTCCTAACCCTCAAGTAATGGTATTTGAAGTTAGGGCCTTGGGTAAGTGATTAGCTCATGAGGGTGGCATGAGACATGAATGGGACTAGTATCCTTACGAAAAGATGCAAGAGCTGTCTCTTGTCTGTCTCTCTTTTGGCCATGTGAGGATACAAAGAGAAGTTAATTGTGCAAACCAGGAATCAAGGACTCACCAGAAACTGGATCTGCTGGCACCTTGATCTTGGACTCCCCAATCTCCAGAAGTAAGAAATAAACATTTGAGGGGTGTCTGGGTGGCTCAGTGCTTAAGTGTCCAACTTTGGCTCAGGTCATGATCTCACAGTCTGTGAGTTAAAGCCCTGTGTTGGGCCTTGTGCTGACAGCTCACAGGCTGGAGGCTGCTTTGGATTCTGTGTCTTCCTCTCTGTCTGCCCCTCCCCTGCATGCACTCTACCTCTCTCTCAAAAATAAATTAACATTAAAAAATTAAAAAAAAAGAAATAAACATTTGAGAAATAAATATAAGAAACAAATGTCGTGTCAGCCAGCCAGGTAATGGTATTCTCTTATAGCTACCCGAACGGACTAAGACCCCACTCCCCTCTCTTTTTGATTATTTTTCTATGTTGTATGGTATGGGATTGTCACATATTTCTAGATAAGATGAGAGAATTGTTTTGCCAAGGAACTCCTACTGAGGGTCCTTCTCCCACCCAAATCGGACAGATATTCATTCTGGGTTATTGTATGGGATTTAAATGGCCATAAACCTTGCATTTGGTCCAGGGCCAAGGTATTCTGTAGTCAAGGGACTGATTCTCTGGCTGTCATTATGCAGACATACCTAGGCTCATACCACGCCTTCTGCCTTAAATGTCCTTATTTCTCTTTTCTTTCGCCTCAAATATTTTATATTCATAAAGCTTTAGTCTCATGTTTCCTTTCCTTTGTGAAACCAGGCCCATGGCACATACCCATATTACTACACATTTGTCAGTCTTCGTATCCTGTAGAAAGACACGTGTGTTGTTGTTTTATATTAGTTAATTATAAGGCAGGGTGCATAGCATAAACTTCATAGCTATATAGGAAGAGTTTGACTAATACATGTGAAAGTGATGGTTATAAACTGTTGTATTTCACTTTGTATATATTTTAGTAGTTTAACATCTTTTGAAACACTCCATTTTTAACAAGTAAGTGATCTCTCCAATGATGATCAGAAATTACCAAAGGCAGAAAGAAACTCTTTTACCCTTGTTCTCCTCCTGAGTCTAGTCCTGTGTCTCAAAAGAACATATGCTCAAAAATGGTTGGTTGGTTGATTGTTTTCCATATTTAAAGCTCTGCCATCTGCTGAACTATTGCCAGGCATATCCCATGAAGCTCTCCTTCTTTTTAGATAGACAAGGAGCCCGGTGAAGTGTGGATGAATTCTTTCTAAAACACTAGGTGTTGATTGACTGATTAGCTTTTTGGCAAGGAAAGTATTTCTCTCTTACATCATTACAGATGCACACTTGTACCTTTCAGGAGTCTGTTCTTGAGAGGTACAGAGCAGTTTAAAGATGTTTCACAGTGGGAAGGCTTTTATTACTATGGAAGACATTTAGTGGCTTCAAGACTCCATCCAAGTATCTTGATATCTGGGCCAGCTGGGAAGAGAGAGCACTCTGGATACTCAGCCCAGAGTAGGAAATCTCATGTATTTTCCTCTTTATTACCAGGAGTTAGTTATACGGGGTGGGTTGGGGGAGGGGCAGACTCCATAGGAGAATTTCCACACTTTCTGCATTTGTGTTTCTTGTTCTTAAAAGTCAGATTATTGGGGTATAGCTTATATACAGCAAAACTGCACATTCTGTTTTAGGGCTCACATTATCATCTAAAGTGTAAGAGGGACGGCGGGTGAGGCCGGGTGTTCCTTACAGCTCTTCCTCCTCGCCAACGCCCTGCCCATCTAGTTTTCTGTGTAGTCGCAGGCTTTTGTGAAGTTATTCAAGATGAAAAATGATTGACAGATATGACAGTCATTGCTGTTCTCCCTAATCTAGTCCCTCCTGCTCCCCACCTCGACTGTCCAGCTAATCTGAGCTGCTCTTAGGCCACATCGTACAGATCATATGGGAGAAAGGGACCCCTAAATTCCAGTTTGCTGAAACCATTTCAGTCACTCTATGATCCTTTTCTCTTCTCTGTTCCCCTGCCCTTTTTAAAAATTTTTACCATCATTCACAACATCGTTGTTGATGTTGTTGAGTATTTCTGGTGAATCCACACCAAGAATCAAGGCAGAATCCCATCAGGAAGATTGGAGGAAATGATGTCATAAAATGGGCAAATGTGAGGTATCAAGAAAGGGAAAATTTGTCTCCTGTAAGAAAAAGTGACTTGCTGGAAATAGGAAGAATCCCAGGAATCTGGTCTGTTTTCTTTATTGCCAGAACCTTACCATTTACTGGCCAGTGTGGTAAAAATGGGATCCTACCTGACTACATTTCTTCTGTTATCCCATTTACTGGCAAGTATCAATTGTGACATCAGAAAGAAATTTGGGCCTGGGCCAACTGGTCCCTGAAAAAGGGACAGAAGTTCCTATTTGCTTACAGTACCTGAAACATCTGGGATTACCCTGTCATTACAGCTACTGTTATTGTTGCCTCTTGCCAATACCCTTGGATATCTTGTGACAGAGAACATAAGAAATTACATTTCAGATGGGGTCATGCCTTTTCTTCTTCTCCTTTTGAAAGGTTTCTTGGGTTGGCATGGGAGTTGTCAAAGGAAATTCACTGGAGTCTTGCTCGGGACCATGACCCTATGTAGCAGAATGGCGTTTGGCACAATGCAGGCCTGTTTTGGGCTCTGTCCACAGGGGTTAGTGACTGCACATTCTAGAAGGTCTTCATTACAATTCTTAGTCGCCACTGGCACGGATGGAATGACATTATACAGTGTGGCCCTAAGTTAATGGAGAGGGATTTTTTTTTGGAAAAGCAAACATAATAGAAGTTGTACATCTAAATGAGGGTTGTGCCCTTCAAAAGTTGTAGCATGAAAGGCAGTGCGTTTAATCCATTGACGCTTTCCTGAGCCAAGCATTGTTGTAACTTCTGATTTGAAGTTGCCTTCAGGGTCTGTGGCACATTAAAAATATAAAATATTCATTGTGCTTTTTTCCCCTCTGAATGCAAAAGTTATATAGGTTTGCTGTAGCAGGTTTGGAGAATACAAGAACACACACAAAAATAAATTATCCGTAATTTTAGCACCCAGAGAAGATCCCTGTCAAAACTAAAGTGTATCTTCCTTGTAATTTTTTCTTAAGTTTTTTTTTAACGTTTGTTTATTTTTGAGAGAGAGAGACAGAGTGTGAGAGGAGGAGGGGCAGAGAGAGAGAGACACACACACAGAATCTGAAGCAGGCTCCAGGCTTTGAGCTGTCAGCGTGGAGCCCGACACAGGGCTTGAACTCATGAACTGTGAGATCATGACCTGAGCCGAAGTCGGATGCTCAACTGACTGAACCACCCAGGCGCCCCTTCCTGGTAATTTTTTATGCATCTGCAAACATGGATGTAAACATACACACAGACATATGCATGTTAATTCACTGAACTAAGGTGGTAATCTTTACGCTGTCATTGAGGCTGCTTAAAAATATGTTGTAGCACATTGCTTTGAACCTCCTCTGTGGTCCGAATATTATTCTTGAAGAGGATAGATTTTATTTTTGGAAACAGCCAGAAGTCATTTAGAGCCAAACCTAGGTTTCTCCATTATTAAACTGGCTAATATATTTTGGGAAAACCAACAGACCCATGTGACTATAGAGTAGTAGATTTTGTTTTCTTGGGTAGATCAATCTGACTTAATGTTATATCCAAAAGCAGAGTTTCTTGAATATTTCAAGTCATGGCAAATCATTGGCTTAAGTGTGTTGGTATCAAACGTGAATAATTTGAAGGAGAGTATGCTCTTTTAGATATAAAACTTCTGGTTCTATAAGGCACATATAGCACTCCCCCATGAAACAAGGCAGAGGATTTTCTCCCATAATCTTGCAGCTTCTGTGCTTTAAGTGACATTCTAGCCAGGTAGCAATCTCACTTGTTTGAAAGCCATCTTTTGCAAAATCCTGAACTTCTCTTAGCCTGGCCAGGGTGTTAGTATGATAGTTAAGACTGCTTCTTCATGGATGTTAGGTGGGGTCAGCTCACCCCTACTTCATGTAAATGTTTGGTTTTCCCTTACCTTGGAGCAGTCAAAAAGATAGGTGGAGGGAGATTACAATTTTCAAAATAGTACCAGTTAAATATTTTACTGTTTATCCATTCTGAAACAATGAATGGTTTCTAATAGGTTAGTTAATATGCATTAATTAATTCAATCCAATTGTTAAAAAAAGACAGACTCCATCAATAATTAGGACCTTCGAGTTCGTTTCTCTGTCACCATCCACCACTAGGATCTGTTCTGCTGACGATGTTCTCCTGGACAATTACCAAGACTTTAGTAGGCTAGATAGGGCTCTATTAATGCAAACACATGGGCAGCTTCTCCTATATCATGAATAGTGTTAGCAGCTGAAATTAATATTTTTGTCCCCAACCTTGATGGGTATTTTGTCTCCAGCAGATGTAGATGATAACAGGGGAAGGTGGGTGTCAGGAGTTGACCTGGCTCTGGAATCCTTCTAGACCCAGAAGATAAATTACCCTTTCCTAAGGTAGCTGTCAGATTTTCTATGGACTCTTTCAACCAGTTCTCCAGTTCTATGACTCCTTTGATTTCATGGGACTCATACTTTGTGGAATCTAGATTCAAGTAACAGTTACTGAGCTCCTGTTATAGGGCAGATAGGGTAAGGCCATTTTACGAGTTTTTCTCATTTTATTCCCACATCTATCCATTTCTGCATGATGATGGGATTGAGGTTCAGAAGGGGTTAGCAACCAGCCCAAGGCCATACCGTTGGTAAATGAAAACGTGGGATTTGAAGACCAGTATGTATTCCACATTGCTTTGCTTTACATCCTATATTTCTCCTCTCTCATTTGCTAATTCTTTCATTACATTTCTGTATTTGTTATTTATTATCTGTCTCTTTCTATTACAATGTAAGCTCCCCCAAAGCAGGAACTTTGTCTTACTGTATGTCTAGCACGTATAACCATCCCTTGTATACAGTAGGTGCTCAACAATGGTTTTGTATTGTGTAGAGGAGAGAGAGATGATCTGCACTAAAATCCTGGCTTAGCCAGTCTCTCTAGCTGTGTGACCCTGGACAAGTGACTCAACCTCTCTGTGTTTGTTTTCTCACCTGAAAAACGGGGCTGACTTCATTGGTGTGAGGATCAAAGTACTTAGAATAGAACTTGGTTCATGTAAAGTGCTTAATAAATATTAACTATTCTTTTTATCTGTTGAGTGACTAAAATGTTTGAGTGCCTATTAAGTGTTAGACTTGGGTCGGAATAGTAAACAATGTGTTCACTGTCCCAGTTTTTATGGAACTTACAGTCTGGGGAAGGACACGACAGAACAGCAGGATAAGTCCTGTAAGAAGGGAAGTGTAGAATACCGGCAGGAGGGGGGTGGGTGGGGATGGGAGAGGGTCAGGGATGCCTTCCTGGAGCAAGTGATTTCTACATCGAAACCCCAGTGATGAGTAAGGTTCCAGGTGGAGGAAGGCCAAGGAGGAAAGAGGGCCCTGATGGAAGGAAAAAAGCATGGGTGAAGGCCCTAGAAGCGACAGCAATATGGTGTGTCTATCAATTAGAATACTTTTAATTGCAGGTAATATAAGGCTCAAAAGTGGTTATAATAATAAGGAAAATATTATGTCATTTCCAAGAACAAGGAGTCTAGGTGTAGGCATTCTAGGATTGGTTAATTCTGTGGCCCAAACATGTCTCCAGATTCTTCTTTCCTCCCATTCTGCCATCCTTTGTGGCTTTGCTGATCCTGTTAGGTTGGCCTCCCTTCATGGTCTCAAGATGGTCCCAAGATGGTGTCACATGCAAACAGCCAATGGCTTATTCTGGAGTGAGAAAAATTTCCCAGAAACCTAGGTTTTCCCATCAGGTCTCATTGGTCAGAATGGCATCAATGGCCTTTCTAAAACCAGTTACTAGTAAGGAGATTGGGATTACAATGTTGGCTCGAACTGATCAGGATTCATTCCCTGTGGTTGAGATGCTGACCTGGGAGAACATCTTGATCCCCAGAGAGGGCATAAGAACACTGCAGTAACTCTCAGTTGGTTATAATGGAGAGAAACAAAATAGTCTCTGGGTCTGCCTTTTGAACATGGCAGAAAATAGAGCTTTTGTTTGAGAGAATATGACCTTGCATTTTAGTGGACTTGTGCACTTTCCCTCTGCTACCCAATCAGTTTCTCTTACTAATTTGGTGACATGGGTAGTTGAGGGTAATAGCGTATGTGTGTAAGTGTGAAGGTAGGTTGGGTAGGAAGAGGGGAAAAGTAATGGAATCATGGGATCTTAAGTTTTCATGTAAGGATAACTGCTGCCTTGAGGTAGAAATCTCCTTTACAGGAGGGCCCTTGTGGGGATGAGCACTGAGTGTTATGTGGAAACCAATTTGACAATAAACTATTTGTTAAAAAAAAAGAAATCTTTACTCAGATGCTGCTTGAACACTCCCCTGGACGGGGAGTTCAGCATTTCACAAAATCGTCTTTCTACTGGCAGTCTCTTTTTCCTGTCTGAACTTCTGGTAAGCAAAACTCCTTGATGTTCCCTGACCTTCCCTCCTCCTTCCTCTAGATACCTATAGTCCCACCTGTACCTCTAGTACACTGGTTCCTTACATCACCAGATTCACTGCCCAAACCCCAAAGCCCAGGCTTGCTCTAATCAGTCACAGATGATTGCTGAGTCCATTGTGGAAGTCAGTGGAAGCCAATGCTACTGCTTTATAATCTGCTTACTTTTTCTTAACTTGGCTCAATTTGCCTGGAGTGTAGGTCTTCCTTGGTTTCAGGCTCTGAGGCCAGGATCTGGGTATTCTAGTCTTGGTTTTGCCCCCGGACTTAGATAAACTCCCTACGCCCCATCTGTCTAAAGAGGGAAGACTTGTCTCTTACCCTTACGCTCCTTGGAGATTAGGGACTATAAAAGCTCAGTGTTCTCTGATGGAAGGTTATGAATTTCAGCAAGTTTATTTTCATTACTTATTGCTCTCTTCTGGGAGCATATCTCTTCTTCCAAGCTCTTTTCAGTAGAAGGTCAATCGGTTTTCTTTTTTACTGGCCCACTTCTGTACTGCCTGAATCTTCTGGGCCTGCATAGAAAAGCCTCGTGTCCCGGTTGGTCAGGCCCTCTCCAAGCCCTGGCTGCCCTGCATAGTATGGGTCTCTCCTTCCTTCCCACGAGTCCCCAGATCTGTTGTGTTGAGAGAAATGGCTTGCCTTGGCTGGTGGTGGGCTCCCTCACTTTCCAATGCCTTAGTGGCCAGAGAGAACTGAGGCCCTTTCCACTGGACCGCACCCTGAAGAAGGGCAGATGTACCTTAGGTTGGGATGGTGCATTTTAGTTTTCATGATGTTTAATTCAACCCAACTTACCTTGTTTCATTGCCACTGTAAACCTATGAATCAGGAATAATAGAAAGTATGTTTAGCTTTCTTTTCTAGAAAACATAATTGAGGTTCTGAGAGGTTAAATGATGTGTTCAGGTTAATGCCTCTAGTTAGTGGCTGAACCTGGGCCAAAACCCAGGACTCCCATCCAAGCCTCCTGTCACTGCTAACAGGAGTGGAATATCAATAGAGTGGCCTCTCTGCTTCTTTACATTATATCTCCCATTGCCTGGCCTTTCTATGTCCACTTCTTGTCAGGGTCGCCTGAGTTGTGTCCTGTACCTTATCAAACACTGGGCTGTAGGCAGGGCAGTGAACCACCAGGTATTTGTATGGGGGAAAAAGGTATGGGTTGTGGGGTGTGTGGGTGGGAGGAGGCTGAAGAACACATGTTCCATATTAATCTTTATTTCAATGAAGTTGTTTGAGTTCATGCTTTATTGCGGTGCTTTAAAATAATGTGTTTCTAACGGTGCCCCTGGGGGTATAGCACTTGCACTTTTGAGATCCTATTGCTGGAGTGGCTCACGAGACCAACCACAATAATAGAAAATGAGGCACCCCCTGGTGTACCATCTGAATTTATAATAGCAATTTCTACGATGCCCCGAGGCCAGCTCTGTTTGTATTTGAGAACACGCGAGAGCTTGGCACTCAGGGGGCTCCTCCCTTCCTGCCTTGTTTTGATATAAGCCTGTCTTTAACTTGGGAGAAAGGTCCTTTATCAGCCTCCTGAATCTGGCTCTCATGGTTAGTCTCAAAGGAAAGGACCTGTCCTCTCCTACTTTGATTTTAGGGTGAGCAGGGAGGCTGATGGAGGAGGCATGGTGTCCTGTCTATTAGCCACTTCCCTCCTCCCTCTCACCATGTGTGCAAAGCAGAAAGACCCTCTGGGGTCTCCTGTGCCTTCTCCATCAAGGCAGTGAAATATGAAATGACAACATAATGAAATGCACTTGGTCTCATTAAGATTCCAAATAGCTGTCTGGTTTCCCCCTCCCCCCCTGCCTAATTCAGCCAGAGACCTGCACCACGGTGCAGACGGCAGAAGTGGGTCAGTGCCGCGGGTTTGGGGGAGTGTGGCAGGAGAAGTGGGGAAACAGTTCCAGTATAGTTCCAGCTAGGGCAACAAGCCCAGGGATGTATCAGGGGATTGAGGAAGAGCTGAATTGTCCATTAGAATTTCTGGAAACAAGAACATAACGCTTTGGCTGGTGCTGCTAGAAATTCATCCACAAAGAAAGCTTTCCTGGACCTAGGAGAAGGATTGGGATGAAGCAGGTACACAAAGATGAGAAATCCTTACTTTCTCCTAAACAACTTTATGATTGCCCTGAAAATACTTAATGTGAAAAATGAATAGCACCCACTTCACTTTATCCAGTAAAAATAAAGCCATCTTTATAGAATGGGTTAGAAGCATGTGCACATTGTTTATATGTATTTTCTGTGGGGTCATATATGTCATTTTGCCTCCTGACCGAAACCCATGGAGGACTAGTGATATTCACTCATCATTCAGATATTATTGATTCCCTACTATGTGCCAGACACTGTGAGAGGCACTGGAGAGTCAAAGGAGAAGGTGATGTTACCTCTGCCCTCAAAACCATGTGATCGCCACTGCATCTCCTTGCTCTCTTTCCCAGGGCAGAGAATGCCTTAAGTCAATTCATTCCTGGGATATCTGAGTGACTCAGTTGGTTGAGTGTCCAGCTTTGACCCAGGTCATGATCTCATGGTTGGTGAATTTGAGCCCTGCATCAGGCTCCCTGCTGTCAACACAGATCCTGCTTCTGATCCTCTGTCTCCCTCTATTTCTGCCCCCTCCTCTGCTTGTGCTCTCTCTCTCTCTCTCAAAAATGAACAAATGCTAAAAAAAATTCCTGGTGATGGAAGCCTAAAGTCTTCCCAGATGATTTTAATGTGCAGCCAGTGGTGGTTTTGGGCGGCAAGACTCATGTGTAGTATACACATCTTTAAGGTCTGAATGCCTCCAAAGCCTCAGGAGCTGGTGTTGGGGACAGTTGAACTGCTCTGATGTCCCATTCGGGGTCCCTAGCCATAAAGTGATATCGTCATTACAAGAGGTCACTCAGTGTGGAGCTGCCAGTCTTAGCACAAGGAGAATGAAGGAAAAGCTGAAGCTTCCAGCTTCTGAACCTTCAAGGTTTTAAATACAGAAAAAGGCCCAATCCTCTGTACATATGATAAAACTCAGGTTCAGGTGCCTTCATGATTTCCAAGGGTGGCTGTTTGACACCAACCCCAGGGCCCTTAGGCAGCCCATTTGAGAGTTACTTTTGTAGCTGGAGAATATGAGACATGGAGGCTGTGAGGATGGGCTTTTTAGCAAGTGCCTCAAGGCAGGGACATTATCTGGCCAGGAGAAACTCTAAAAAAAATTTTTTTTTAACGTTTATTTATTTTTGGGAGAGAGAGACAGAGACAGAGACAAGTGGGGAAGGGGCAGAGAGAGAGGGAGACAGAGAATCTAAAGAAGGATCCAGGCTCTAGCTTTCAGCACAGAGCCCAACGCAGGGCTCAAACTCATGAACTTCAAGATCACAGTGTGAGCTGAAGTCTGATGCTTAACTGACTGAGCTGCCCAGGAGAAACTACCCCTGGCCAGGAGAAACTCTTAAGTCTTTCCAGTGGAGCTCAGGATGTGAGTTATACGGTAAACAACAACAACAAAAGAAACCTTTTCCCAGAAAAATAGCTTTGCTTACATGGGGTGCCTGGGTTGAGATGGAGGAAAACCTGTTTTCTGTGGTGTGGAAGGCACTGAAGGAGGAAATCTCTGTAACGGCTGTTTGTCGGCCTCTCTATGTGGCAACCCCAGGCTCCCCAGCTGGCACGGCTGTGTTACTGGCCAGGGCTAGACCCACAGTCCCCAGCAATAAACAAGAGAGCCTTTGACTTAAGATCAGAAGCACACCACACTGACTCCAGCTCTGTGATGCTAGATTGCTGACATCTAGACTTCATGACCCTCACAACCTATTTATCTCTGTGTGCCTACCTACTCTGTCCTCTGCTGGTCCTGTTGGAGAACCTGGCCTGCTTCGAGATGCCTGCTCTTGGAACCCTTCTCCTAGGACCAAGGATTCAGGGCCTTCTACCCTCGCTTTCCTCTGCCCCTGGCTCTCTGCTGCCCCCACCTGCCACAAGTCCACACTAACCATAGAAGTCCTTGAGGCCTGCCCCACAGGGCGCAGGAACAAACTATTTCTCTTATGTCCCCAGCATTGTCCTAGGCACTGTCACTTATGCCATTTGGTTTAGTCATTGCAGTCCTGAGTTAAGTGTGATTTCCATTTTATAGATGAGAAAAGTGGTGTTCAAGATTGAGAAGTCACAGCTTGAAGAGGTAGAAAGAAGTTCAAACTCAGTATAATGCTGCTTCTTTTACACGTTGGCTTTAACTCCTTTGATTCTGGCAGAAATAGCAGGTACTAGTTTAAAAAATGAGAATTGACCCCAGAGCAGTGGAAATTAGCCACTAAGTTCTCAAAGTGATTACAGTGAGACTTGAGGATCATTCAGGATGCAAGGATATAGCTTCCACTAGAGCATGGTGGTGCTTTTCCTATCTCCTCCTTCTTAGGTGTCCTGCATTGTTCTTGTTAGGGGAGGTGGGTGGCAGGAGAGTTAAGATTCTTGGGTTATCTCAGTAGACAAAGCCCACTTACAGCTCAAGACCCAGGAAGCAAATCAATGAAAATCAAAAGACACAGATGCCAGTGGACTGAGCAAGGTGGGAAGGTCAAAACCCATCCACAAGGTTCAGCCAAGAAATCTGAAAGGAACTGAGCAAAATGTGGGGGTGGTGCATGAGGAAGCCAGTGATGGGAGATGCATGGAATGGGAAAGCTGGGATGCTGGAAAATAAACTCTAGCTGCAGTCTTTCCCAGAGGATGCCAGTGAAAAGGCAGGCTCCACCTGAGATTCAGCAGCCTTCACTCCATTTTCCCATTGATCAGACTCCATCCTAAGAGTAGATGTGGAGGGTGTACTGGGGACTGACAATTACTCTTAGATGGAAAAGTTACAAAGAAGACAACGGAGGCATTTTACTGGCATTGTGTTTATCAATGTTCTTCCTGTGAAGAGTGCTCTGTTCCTAACGGGAGTGTGCACCAACTTTTGTATAATGGCACACAGAGCAATGCAGAGTCCAAACAACTTTATACACCCATGCTGTAGTGTCTGGTCAAGTACACGTTCACACTCACACATGCAGTTACTCTGGGATGATGCATTGATACCAGGTACATAAGTGCTTTGAAGATCCAGGGCCCGAGGTACAGTGAAGTGGTAAAGAGCTGCCAGGTAAGAGTATGATTTTGGGGGGAAAAGTTAGGACTCATAAAATTAGAGTGATGTGATATAAATCTTAAAAGGCCAGAAGTCAAGTTCAGATAAGTGTGCTAGGGCAGGAAGTTTTAAGCATGACGGGGCTATGAGTAGTGTCCAGAATCTGACCACTAGTTGAAGAGATGTTGCTAGTGGCATACATAAGAGTCAGTGTGGTGTGCTTCTGATCTTAAGTCAAAGGCCCTCTTCTGTTTATTGCTGGGGACTGTGGACCTAGCCCTAGCCAGGAACACAAGAGACTTCTCTCTCCCAGTTGCTAAACTGGTAGGAGAAAATCAGCACCTGGAAAGAGTTGGCCATTTCCAAGTTATTTATAGCACAATATTTCAGGCGAAAGGTGATAGAGGAAAATATTCTGGCTTGCGCTTTATATTGCTAAATTTTGTTCATTCATTTACTCAAAAATGTATTTTGAAATGTGTCTATGATGGCCTAGGAATGGTGCAATGTTCTTAACAAGCATACAAAGATTAAAAAGACTGTTGCTTTCAAGGAAGTTTATAATCTAGAGGGAGAGAGAAAAATGCAAACAAATAACTCTAATATGAGTTAAAAATAGCTTGTTGTGAGGACAAAGAGAAAGAAGTGAATTATTATGGAGGAGATTTAAGGGCAGTGTCATGGAGGAGCAGGCCTTTAACCTGGGCTTCGAAGCGTGAATATAATTTTAATTGGGTGGGGATATGGAGAGGAAGAAGTAGTCAGGAGGGAATTTTGGGATAAGGGAACAAGCATGAGTAAAAGCCTAGAGGTGTAAAAAAGTGTGTAGCAAGTCTGAGGAAAGGCAATTAATCCAGTGTGGCTGGCAGTTAGGGGGCTGCCGAGATGAGACTGGAAATACTTAGTATCTCCAATGAGGAGAATCTAGGTAATTACATAATCGTCCCATTTAAATTGGGTATTAGGTAAGGGACCTTGGCGGGGCAGGTCTAGAAATAATACATTTTATTAATCACACACAACTGTTTCAACACTTTTCCTTCCTTCTTTATTTTCCCTTGCAACCATACAACCTGGTTTGTGAGAGTGTGGACACCTCTTTTGTGTTTGTAAGCTTACACCTTGTTTTCCTTGCCTACATACTCTCAGACCTTGCTGAACACCTGTATCCTGCAACCTGACCTCCAAAGTGTGTACACCTTTCTATTCCAGCACAGAACAGTATGCAGAGGGCCAGGTGACCATTAAACAAATACCATTGAGCTTGGTAGGAGGAAGCAGAAATGGATTGCAAATCAGGTGCAAAGTGATGCGTTGTGCAAGTTGGCTAGAATAATTTCAGACCCCGGACCTCCTGCTGAAGTGAAAAATGACATTTATAGGAGGGAAGCTTAGAATTAATCCTCCAAAATGATAGTAAAGTGAATTCTTTCCTGGCTCTGCTGCGATTGCTCTTCCTCCCATTTCTGTCGCTCCTTATTATTGTAATGAGTTCTGCTCTCCAAAGTGGATAAAGTCACCATTCAGATAAGATCAGTTTTGTCTGGTGCAGCCACGTTGATCTGATCACAGTTTGGACTGCAGTTTTTGAATTCACCTTGGGTATTTAACTTCTTGGGGGGAAAGGGAAATAAAAATGCCGATCTGGCATAAAAGTAGCTGCAATCATTAGTCAGCTGTCTTCATACCCACTCTCTCTATCCCTACTGCCGGATAGCAGATTCTTTGGATATTTTTTGGACTTTGGGGAGCTTTCTACCAGGATCACCTTTTGCCCTGTTCTGATATTTGAATTGCAGTGGAGGTGGTTTTACTGGGGTTCATCCGTCCCCTATTTCTAGTGGACTTGTCATTGACTGTGAAAGATGGGAAGTCCCGCACACGTGCTGTGCAGCGAGGGAGCTCTCCGCGGTGCTGAGAAAACCAAGGCCACTCCTAGAACAGGGCAGCTGTAGGGAGCTCGCTGCGGTGCTAGAAGCAATGCAATTCTATAGGGAATTTGAGTGGAAATTGTCCACAAACAGCTCTAAATATCATCAGTGCCCCACAGGGAGGTTGAGATGAAATCAGAGTAGCAAGCTGTTGAGGGCTTGCTAGATGGATGTCCACCCTAAAAACTAACGACTGCTTTCACATTTGCTTTTATTCTATGATGCCAACTGATTGTTTTATAATGCTGTTTATTTAGTTTTCTGCCTAATGGCGAGAGGGAAAAGCACATGCTTGTATTAATTACACGGAGTATACTATTGTCCACCTGAAGCATAAGCCTAATGAAAGAGCCACAATTCATTTATTCTGCAAACGTTTGTGGGCACCTTTAATATGTTAGGCAATGTGTTAAGTGCTGAGCCATGAGCACACTTACAGCTCATACAGGAATCAAATGAACAGTGACTCCAGAAAAGCTGCATTTTGTTTTGGCAAATACTAATATCTGGTGACTAACAACTCTGAACTTCAGGTACCAGTTATAGCCAAGAGACTTGGGAAAAGCCCTGGGAATCCTGGGGCTCCTTTTGTGACTTCTATAAACTGAATGTGAGTTTTACAGTAGAGGAACATCATGTGGCTTGAGGATTCTAAAGGAAGCAAAAGCCTCCATATATTTATATGAACTGAGTCTCTATCCATGGCTTAAAAAAATCTCTTCAAGTATAGACTTGAATCCATTTCCTACTAAGATCTAGATCCCTCGATCTGCATGGGGTCTCTGCACTGATTGTCCTGAGGAGTGGGCTGGGAGAATGCCTGATGCTGCTGTGTGCATGGATGTTCATAAAGGGATGCACTTGGCAATATGATGATAATACTTACATGGCACACATTATGTGATTTGTTATGAGTGCTTTACATATACTTTTTAATTCTCATGACAAGCTTTTGAGGTAGGTAATATTATAACTATTTTATAGATCAGGAAAATGAGGCACAAAGAAGTTGCCTCATACAACTTACTAAAGGCCTCACAGCTAGTAAACAGCAGAGCTGGGGTTTCATACCATGTAGTCTACTTCCAGAGTCCATTCCCTTAACTGCTATGCTATAAAAAGCTGAAGATTACAACTGCCTGGGAAGCAGTTACATGTTTCTTGAGGTAAAGAGAAGTATTTTGATGTCTTGATTCTTCTCTGTTCTCATGTCTTTCATATAACAAATGTGTCTCATGTCATTTTACAAATTGACTTCTAAGAATGACACACCTTAATGCCATTTATGAAATTTTATTTACCTCTTACCTGGAATTTTACCCAGTAATATTTGTTCTATCCTATAAAAAATTCATTCATATTGAGCTTCTTCTTATCAGTCAAAATTTGGAGAAGTCTTCCCTGCCCATTCAGTCTAAAATGGCTCTTCCTTCCACTAACCACTTTTTATCATATCCTATGACTTAGTTTTGTCCATAGTAGTTATCACTATTTGGAAGTGTCTCCTTGTTTATGTCTTCTATGGTTTTCTATCCATCATCCCTTCTAGTAAATAAGGTATGTGAAGACAGGAGATTTGTTTGTCTTGTTTACTGCTCTATTCCCTCTACTTGGAATGTGATATGATCAATAATGAATTTATGCCCAAGAATAGTTTGGCAGACTTTTGGAGGAAAATCTAGAAAGAGAGAGAGAGAGAGAGAGAGAGAGAGGAAGAGAGTCGTTAAAGTCCTCTGAATGAAGAGAGATTAGTAAGAACAAGTATAAAAGGGAGAAATAGTCTGCATATGGCTTATAAAAAAGAGAGCTGGATGGGAGACCAATTCCAATCAGCAAGGGCAACCAACAGCTCTTGGAAGCCTAAGTAAACAGGTGTCTTAGTAGCTGTATTTGTGAGACTAGTATGTCTCACCCTTCCACCAGAGTTGTTTTGAGTATTTGCTCACATTGGAGATTGACATGAAGGAGGGTGGGATGTGGTTTAGGAGAATGAAGCAGTTAGACTGACTCATGATCTTGTCATCTCTTGTCCTTGACTTTTCCAGGAAGTAAAAGTGGCATCTTGGTTTTTTCCCCCTCAGATGCTTACTGTAGAGATCTTGCCAATCTCCAGCAACATGGTCCTCACAAGTCTGAGTAGCAACACTAAGAAGGGGTGGGATCATCAGTTTTTAGTGTGATCCACACTTATTACATGAGTAAGGAGATAAATTGGAGAAAAGATGATGGGGCATGGAAGGACAAATTAAATACTTAATATTTAAAAACCAAGAATGTGAAGCTATTGGTATATTTGAATTCTTCAAAGGTGATTTATCCATATTTAGTTGAATTTAAAAAAATTTTTTTAAATGTTTGTTTATTTTTGAGAGAGAGAGAGAGAGAGAGAGCGAGAGAGAGCACACGAGCAGGAAAGGGGCAGAGAGAGAGGGAGACGCAGAATCCAAAGCAGGCTCCAGGCTCTGAGCTGTCAGTACAGAGCCTGACGTGGCGCTCGACTCACAAACTGTGAAATCATGACTTCAGCCGAAAGTTAGATGCTTAACTGACTGACCTACCCAGTCGCCCCGATATTTAGTTGAATTTCTTAACTTCAAAACAAATTTCTTTACTGTTTTTGGCATTGATGATGCCCACTTATTCACTTACCAGAAGCTATAGAGAGAAGACTTGAACCAGTTAATTCAGAGTTTGGAAGCAGACACATTAGAGCATTTGGTGGGGGAAGAGGTTGATTCCCTGGTCCCCATAGTTACATGCCAGATTTTCATATTTTGTGATTTTCTTAGTCAACAATTGCCTAAAATCTATTTTCACCACCAGGGTGCATAGGGCATTAATCACTGAAATCTGTTTCTCACAGTTATCCTTCGTACAGGACTCTGATTTGCTTCCAGAGTAGCCTTTGGTGCAAAACTTCTATTTGCTGATGTCTGCATTTGCCATATATCCAATGGGGAGAAAAGAATAGGAGGAGCTTCTCAAGGGGCTGGGGATGTAGAAGGTGGGGAGGGGGTGGTCAGAGAAGAGAAATACTGATTAGGAAGGACAGAAGGGAATTAAGAACTGAAACTAATCTCTATTAAAAGAAATAAGAGGATGTATGACATGGGGTGGACCTTATTGTTGGATACCTTTGAGGGTACAGAGAGGAAAAGGGATGTGCACCGGTATGGAAGCCAGAGAGTCCTATTTCTGAATCCCTTCCCTGAACCTCCTTTCCCTGCCTTACAGAATTCTTCCAACTATTAAGTGAGATAATATATGTGAAATTTCTGGCACAGAATAGATGCCAGACAAGTGGAAATCATTATGGGCAGCATAAGTGTCTTAACCTTCTTTTAGTCATTTCTCACACATTTATTGAGAACTTTTATTTTATTTTATTTTATTATTTTATTATTTTTCAATATAAAAAATTGATTTCCATACAACACCCAGTGCTCATCCCAACAAGTGCCCTCCTCAATGCCCATCACTCACATTCCCCTCTCTGCCACCCACCATCAACCCTCAGTTCTCAGTATTTAAGAGTGAGAACTTTTAAAAAATTATTTTTGAGAAAGAGAAACCGTGAACACAAGTGTGGAAGGGTCAGAGAAAGAGGGGGACAGAGGATGTGAAGTGGGCTCTATGCTGACAGTAGAAGTTGGTTGAGCAACCCACCCAGATACCCCTATTGAAAACTTTTCAGTGTTAAGTATGACTATATAGATGTGGTCAGTGCCCTCCTGCCCACCTAATAACACTCTCAAAAAAAAGGAGAAAAGGAGTAGCAGTCATCTTTAGGAATATTTTGGTGACCCAGTACTATCATTTTGCGTTTACCTAACAACTACTATGTACCCAGCCCTTGTTTGCTTTGTAGGAAGTGAGTATACTTGCAGGAAGAGGGGCAAGCGGCTCAAGTAATGTTTCAGAGGTAGAGAAGGGGCAGAGAGAAAGAGCCTAATTCATTTATTCAGTAGACATACATAGTATAGTAGCAATATCTTAGCCCAAGCAATGGGCTCTGGTGGAATTTCTAGGTTAGTGGGGGCTTGGCATGGGAGTGAGCAAGATAGCAGGAGATTATAAGCATGCAAGCTCTTGAAGTTGTGGGCTGGGGAGGGGACAATGGAATGGATGGACTGTAGAAAGGGAAATCACAAGTTGCAGGGAGAGTGGCTCAAGCAGTGGGTTAGGAAACTGAACAAAGTGTTGGGGGCGGCTGAGTGGTATCAGGAAAGCAGATGGTGATCCTTCAGAAGGAGGTTGCAGATGGCAGTGGTGGTGAGGAGGCAGCGTGGGGTGAAGAACAGTCCCAGCTCGGCCACTCCAGGATGGGGGAGAGGCTGGAACACAACTCCCCACGCTGGGTGAGCTCTGTGACTCATCTGGCCCCCAGTGTGCTATCTGACAGGGGTACTAGGAAGAAGGATGTTGGAGACTAAGAGGTTCTTTGTGATGGGCCTTGGACATTAGACACGAACCTCAAGCATCCAAGAATTCCTGGTGATGAAAAAAAGCTCCCCTATCAAGAAAAGAACATGAGAACCCTGCTATATGCAAATATGAAATCCCAGGTTAAGGTTCCACTACCTGTTTGATCTTGGACAAGTATCTTGAGTGCTCTTGGACACAGTGTTCTCATCTGTAAAATAAAGGGTTGGCCTACGTGATATTTAAAATACTGTTAAACTCTAAAATTCTGTGATTCTGGGGAATATTTAAAGGTCTGGACTGTAGAGGACAGAGTACACTTATTAGTCTACTATTATTAGAGTTGTGAGTGGAGGATAACTGTGAGAAACAGTGATTAAGTCACTGTGTGCACTAGTGGTGAAGATAAAATTTAAGCAATTAAAGCTCCAGATGTTACAAGGAGGATTTTGACTTACCGTAATAATGTTTCTAAATATTGGAATCGTCCAATGATGAGTTGGGCTGCTTTGTAAGGTAGTGACCTCCCTGTTGTAGAAAGTAATCAATCATAGATTGATGACATTTTTGACCTTTAAGAAACGTTATGAAATGTCATGCTTTCCTGCAGACTGGTTGAGCATGTTATTAAGTAGTAAGTGGTGGTGAAACCCAGCATGTATTTCTCAGAACATGATCTTTTTCATGTTACTAGGTCTCCTGTGGGGAACAAAGGAGTTTTTGGTAAAATGACTTAGGAAAACACTGAATTAAAAAATGTTAAGCAAGTTTATTTTCCAAAGGACTTCTCAAAGACTTGAATATGTTAATGTGCATTATGAATTTTCTAAATATATTTAACAATAGAACTCTTTTTCAAAGAGTCTCTGGTAGGAATAGTGACCAATTGGGCATATTTGGAGAAACATTGCTCTAAGTGATTGTTCTATGTTCCAGGTCCTTTGCCCCTAGAAAGAAGACATCACAAGTTCTCTGTAGTCCTTGGCTAGGTTTGATGATGAAGCCTAATTTGGGGCTTAAAGTCCTAGGGGATTTTGGATGGTACTGTTAGACCTGACTCAACTGGTGACCTTAGATGAGTCTCTACTTGTGTCTCAGTTTCCTCATATGTCATATGGGGAAAAGCATTTTGAGTCCAGTCCTTTAAAGGGTTGAGCTGTGAGAGTCTAGAATAGCACCTACAAGATCGAAATTTGAATCACCTGGGCATTGTGTTAAGGTGCATCTTCTGATTCATCAGGTCTGCTGAGGGTAGGTGTGGAAGCAAAAATGTGCACTGTAAACTGCTCAGAGGCAATGCTGGTACTGTTGTGGCCACACATGGAGCAATGGGGATCCAGGAAGCCTCACTTTACAGCCATTATCAGGAGCATCTCTCTGCGTACAGAGCAGCAACACGCTTTCTGGTGTCACTACTTTCCCTGGAGATCTGGTCTGTGTTTTTAAAAGGTATTATTCATGGGGCGCCTGGGTGGCATAGTCGGTTAAGCGTCCGATTTTTGCTTGGGTCATGATCTCGCGGTTCGTGGGTTTGAGCCCGGCGTCGGGCTCTGTGCTGACTGCCAG
This sequence comes from Proteles cristata cristata, assembly GCA_017311185.1. Lineage (NCBI taxonomy): Eukaryota > Metazoa > Chordata > Mammalia > Carnivora > Hyaenidae > Proteles > Proteles cristata. The sequence goes on along the minus strand of JAESUZ010004344.1, from coordinate 127,644 downwards.
CTCAGAGCCTGGAGCCTGCTTCAGTCTGTGACTCCCTCTCTCTCTGACCCTCCCCTGCTCATGCTCTTTCTCTCTCTCTCTCTCCTAGAAATAAATTTAAAAAAAGGTATTATTCATGTGGGAAAATAAATCAGGCATCTCTCCTGTGTCCCTGTGATGAGGTTTGCTGTGGCCCCTCCCAAGGGAATCCCTCTTCTGCTTCCCCACCCCCACTGCCTATGGCTCCCCAGTCAGTTAAGCTATTTTTTGAGTTTGAGTTAAAACCATTTCAAACATATTTTTAACTGCGTCCTGTTCGAAAAGCTGTTAGCATTTGGCAATCATTCCATCTTCAGCTTGAATCCGGGGAGGGTGTTTCTTTCTTTTCTACCCTTCCCCCCCACAACTGGGCAAAAGTATATCATTTAAAAATAGTTGTAGTGCGTGGGTCAGAGAGAATGGTTGCTGGGGATGGGGATGGGGATGAGGCGTGCTTTGGACTCCACAAAATCATCTCTGCTGATGCTATCTTTCCTGCCTGCACCTGCAGCTGAGCTGGCTTTCCAGCATGAGGGGCTAGGGATGGTTCTACGGCTGTCCAGTAGAGGGAGAGAGAGGGATGACGGGGCGGGGGGCTGGGGGGGGACTGGGCCCCATTGAACCTCCATGACCAAGGTTGCCAGGAATGATAGCAGAGGGGACGTCTTTCCTGTCCATGATCCTGCGATATTCCAGAGCCAGCACATTACCATTGCCATTATAATTATTAAGGGTCTCCTGGGAGAAGTGCTGATGGGAAGTTTTATTTTTTATTTAACAAACACTTATGTAGCCTTTATACTGTGACAGCTGCCGTTTGGGTACTCTAAAAATATAAATTCATTTAATCTTTGTAACAGCCCTGTGAGGTAAGTCCCGTCATGATCTCCACTGTATGGAGGGGGAAACTGAGGTACAAGAATGGTCAAGCAACTTATTCACGGTCCCAGAGCTTGTATGTGGTAGAGCTGGGCTCCAGCCGGTGCAGGCTTGTACCTTTGCCACCATGCTGTGCTGCTTCTGTCCTGTCGTCTCAGCACTCAGTCTAAAAGCGGCTGTGCTAACCCCGTCTGCTCTTACCTCTCTGGTGGGAGGCATGAAGTGTAAAGCAGACAAGAACTTACATAAAAAATGGAGAAAATGATGATTTTTTTAAAGCAGCCATCAAGTATTAATAGGTAACTCCCAGTCACTTAAACACTCAAACCTGTTAAACACTCCAAATATACTTGGACCATGTTAAAATTTGATCCCCAAGCAGGAAACTCTAGAATTGCTCTGAACATGATCAGAGTGGGAGGAAATAATTTCCTTCTCGGTCTTTTCCTTGTAAAGTTTCTGGTGAGCTATTCTGTCGTCATCAGTCTAGCTGAGTTGCTTGCTCCTGGGTGCTCAAGGAGACGGATACAGACACAGGGTTGCCATTGTACATTCTAGCCTGGGTCTCCCTGAGGCTGGAGTCAGGAGTCCTATACAGACGGCTGGTTCTTCTCAGCTGGAGAAAGCCTGCTGAATTCATGGAGGTGGCTGAGAGCCTTCTACTGGCTGCAAGCCCCAGAGAATATTTTATTTCCATAGAATAAGCAAGAAAGGAAAATTAGGGTAGAGAGCTCCCCATTGGATCCGAGAGTCGGAGACTTGTCTTTCCCTGGTGCTAGTCTTTCCTGCAACCTTTTGGGGGTGGCTGATATGCAGGTGGAAGGGATGCCTGGAGTCAGAACTGCTCTTTGGGCCCTCAACTCCCCAGGGCCTGAATGCTCAGGCTTCCCTTTGGGCTTATGTTATCACACGCCTGAAAATCTCATGTTCACTTGCTCTCCTTCCATCGTATGCCAGAACTCAGTGGTCTTGATTCAGTGCACAGATCTCAGAATGGGAGGAGTTCTGCTGTCGGCTCCCCGGGACTCACTGCTGGCCCTGTGTCCTCTAACTGGGCTGCAGGGACAAATCCTTCTGTGCAAGTCCTCTTCTTGAAGATGCCAGGCCCCTCTGTGGTACTGTCTGCACTGCATGGTGCATGTCTAATAATACTAATTAATAAGCAGTCACTTATTAATAACACTGGAAACATCATCACGTAGGTGACAGAAAGTCAAATAAATTCCAGCAGGCCAGCGATGCAGCACAGCTCTTGGGGGAAGACAGGAAAGAAGAGCATAAGGGATATTTGCAAGGAGCGTTGGGCAAACTGCTTTGAGCCAATAGCATTTGAAGTTGAATTTGAAATCTGCTCAGGAGCAAGGCATATGGGGCCCTGAGAACTTATCTTGACTGACGTACTGGCCAGGAAGTAGCAGAACTGTTTAATGTCCGATTACTAGTGATTTGGTCTTGGCTTGAGAAAACTTTGATATTCCCAGGATTGGTTGGGGTAGAGGAGTGGGAACTCAGAAGGAAAGGATAGTATGTATACCCATTTAATAGATGAAGAAACTGAGGCCATTGACTATTATCATTATCTTCCAAATATTATTGAAAGGTTGGTAAGTAAAAGAAGGAAGCTGTATAATGAAGTTGAAAAATTCCCAGCCAAAGCAAATTCCTGAAATTCATACACAAGAATTATTTGGGTGATAACAGTGTATATGTTAAGTCTGTTTATCTGTAACCCCAATTTTATGGGCACAGTCTTTTTTTTTTTTTTTTTTTTGAGAGAGAGAGAGATAGGGCAGTGTGATCAGGGGAGGGTCAGAGAGAGAGGGAGACACAGAATCTGAAGACAGGCTCCAGGCTCTGAGCTAACTGTCAGCACAGAGCCTGCTGCGGGGCTCAAACCCATGAACTGTGAGATCATGACCTGAGCCGAAGTCATACACTTAACCAACTGAGCCACAAAGGCGCCCCCACAGTCTTATGTAGAGATATGCAATTGCATGTATTTCAATAAATAACGTCAAGGCAGTTTGCTATGGAGAATTAAATGAGATAATGCATTAGTACATGCCATGTGCTTACTTTTGTACCTGGCAGGTGGTAATAATGCTAATGATCAGGGCTGATGGTTGGTGTGCCCTGGTAGGGTCAAACCTGTTGCTTACAGCCAGCTTCCAGTCTGATTGGCTGCTGTCTATAACATCTCAGATACTAAACATTTAAAATTCCACTATAAGGGTGCTTGGGTGGCTTAGCTGGTTAAGTGTCTGACTTCGGTTTGGGTCATGATCTTCGGTTTGGGTCGTGAGTTTGAGCCCTGCATCAGGCTCTCTGCTGTTAGCACAGAGCCTGCTTCAGATCCTCTGTCTTCCTCTCTGCCCCTTCCCCTCTCAAAAATAAACATTTAAAAGATTATAAAAAAATAAAATTCCACTCTGATAATGATAACTGGTTCTCTTTGTTGTGGACTTTTAATGTGCCATTTACTATTATATAGATGCTTTTGATATAATCATCACAGGAAATGCTTAACGACAGTATCATTCCCATTTTACCGATGAGAAAATCGAGGCTTGAATTGTTAGTAGCGTGGCTGTGGTCTCAAAGCCAGCAAATGGTGGAGCTGGGATTTGAACTCAGATGCCCTCTAGGCAGAGCCTTGGGATCTTAACCACAATGATACCAAGTAGAGGGCCAGCACAGTGACTTGTGATGGTTATTATTACTGTCACTGTCATCATTGTATTAACTTGATTTTTCCCCCCAGAATGTCATGGAAAACTTGTTCATTTGATTGGCGATGACATTGTTCCTTGCTCCATCCTGAAAGTGCCAGTCCGGCATATTTGAGAAAAGCAGAAACAGTCTCTGTCCCATTTTGTTTGAGTAAAGGCAGTAACCACACAGCCAGGGGAGAGGAATATAGGCTTCATTCCCACAGAGAACCTTCTGACCTCTGATTGTGGCCTTATGACTATCAGTGAGAGGTGTGATCGGTGAAAGACCAGATTCTCCAAGGGCTTCAGTGGTCCCCATGAAGTCCTCCCTTAAAAAAATTAGTACCACTGCTGACACGACACAATCATTTAGGCAAACACCTGATTCTGCTTTACACTTATGGTTGTATTACACGTCTGCAAGGAGACCCGTCTTCTTGTCTTTGATGTTGTCTTTCTCTGCTCTCTTGTACGTATCCACCCTCATAAATCAGGAGCTAACTGGGGGAATGCTGGATCACCGAGAACAAGCAGAGTGTAGTTAGCTAAAATGCTATGGAGGAATGAATAAAACGAGCCCAGAGATTTCATGATAAAAGGCAGACTAAAAGAATACACCAGAGTAATTGAAAGGTAAATAACACTTTAGCCCAAGAAGCCACTAAGTGGAATAAAATGATAATAATAAATATATTCAAAGTACACAAGGTTAGAAAGCAAAAGGGCTAAAAACAAGTAAATGAGAGTAAGTGCAGTGATACCCAGTAAGTTAAAATATTAAAAGTGAAATGATGAAATAAGAGAATGCTAACTATAGGGGGCAGTCCGAAGTTAATAATCCCAGGCAGGGGCAAAGGCAGACCTTTGGGTCGAAGTAGTAGATACTTGTTTAGTGCTTTTATGGGGCAGGTGTTCCGTGTGTTATTTTATCACTGATTCTCACGAAGATTCTGTGAAGTGAGTGCAGGTGTCCTCTCTATTTGGTAGGTAAAGATGCTAACACTGGGTGAGGGCAAAGGAAACTATTCAAGTCCCATGGAATATAGGTGGCCCAGTTGGAATTGGAGTCCAGGTATGTGTCCTAAGTTCTAAGTTATCCTGCAGACAAGTAGTGGACTCCCCTAGGGGATGTCCTTCCGAGGCTGGTGTTTGCTGAAGGAGTCTGGGGGGAGCTGACATCTCAGGGCAGTGAGCCCTCAGGCTTTCCCTTTGGGCTAATGCCCTCATATCCTCCTGAGGTCCCTTAAACCTCTTCCTACTACTGCCAAAAGTGCGCGTACAGCTGTTTCCAATATCCTGCTAGATCATGGTGGTCTCTTTATATGGTTCTTCCCTCCAGAGCTCCAGACAGCTTGCCCAGCCCCATGCACTGTATTCTTTGAATTTCCCTTCTGGGGTTCCAAGAACAAATAAGGGCTTCAAGGAAGGCCAGGTAAGGAAGACACAGATCAGCTGGCCAGGGCAGATCTGTTCTGGCATAAACTGGCAGAAGATGAAGCATCATACATGAAATTAATCCATTAAGGCGTGTTTGCTTGTGTTTCTATTAGGTGCTGAATCCTGTAGAGGCGTTGAAGACTGGGGACCCAAAGAAACATAAAAGAATGAGACTAGGATCTGAAAGGTAAAGCAGACTGAAGAGTAGACTAGGAATGCTGGTATTACCTGTGTCTATCCATGCCCAGCCTAAATGCCACTTTAGGCCACCGAGTTTGCCATAATATCAACATTTATCTCTTGCGTCTTGATAATCCCATACAGCCTCCTTTATGTTGCTTTCATGACTGTTGTTTTTCCCTTTATAGAAACACATGGCTAACTTCTACCAATGCATAGGGGACTCCTTGGGGCAGGGAACTTGTCTCACTCGTTTTGTTTCGGGCTAGCACATTTCCTGGTACATGTGCTATCAAAGTTTGCTAGGTTGGGTAAGTGCTAAGAATGTCCAGTAAAGACCAGAAATATAAGAACTACCCTCCAATAGTGGCTGAGTAGGCAGGCTCTGGAGTCAGACCCAAGTTCAAATTCACTCTAGTTATTTCTGGCTGTGTTACCTTGGAGAGCCTCCCTAAAGCTTTGATTTCCTCAACTGTAAGATGAACAACTGCCAAATAGCACTGGTCTCAATGGATTGAATGAGATGACCCATGTGCTTGCATGTGTAAGTACTCAACAGTTGTTAGTGGCTATACCTGCCATTGGCACTGGCTAGAGGAGGGACATGCCATGTAGCCCTTCAGAAAAGGGAGGCTGGAGAAGAAAGGGGGTGGGGCTCTTTTCCCACTGTGAGACACCAGGGCCTGATGCTGCACAAAACCTTGTGTTTGGTGCCACCGACTGTCATCTCTTGTTTAGGCTTGAGTGGGGAAGTGTTTCCACAGACCTGGACTAGTTCAGAAAAACTGGCGATGGATTTTGAAGGGTTTGGGGGCGCAGTGGAAATACCTAGGCCCTGAGCTCAGGGCACGAGCCACAGAAGGGAGCCATCCCCCTGACCCGCCACAGCACTAGACCTCTGTCTCTGTCTTTGTTAGCTCACAGTCCCTGTGCAAAGGGTTGGCTGTGCCTCCATCTGGATTTGTAACTAGCAGCCCTTGGAGGGGAAGCCCAGTTTGTCACCTTCATTCCTATGTCCCCAGCCCTCATCCTGTGCACTGTGCCTCTTCCTAAGCAGGCATCCAAAGTGCTTGTTGAAGGAAAGGCTTTGTGTCCTAGTTATAGCCCTAGCCTCCACCAGATGCTCAAGGATTGCCCTGATTTTGCAAGAAGTAGCTACCTGGGGAAACTGAGGCATGCTTTTAGGTCAGGGTCCTTTTCACTCTCTATCTGCAATGAGACACATGCATCTTCAGCAGTGGGGAAGTGGCTTAGTCTAATGAACCTGTAAATGAGGATTTTGTCTTTATTTTAATTCCTGCTCAGGTTCTGGCAAAGAAGCTTCCTCAGGCTGGGGTAGGGGGAGAACCAAGCTCCTGACACTCACTGCCTCTTAGTCTTAGGGGGCTGCACAGTGTCCCTCCCTGATGATATCTTCTTGGCTGTTTGCAAAACAGTCAGGGAGGAGGTGAAGCCCTGAGCCAGGCAGCTTGGCTGTCTCTTTAAATGCCGGGGTCTGTGTGGGAGAGGGAGGGGCCGGCTCTGGAGTGCGTGAAATTCCTGGGCTCCCCGGCAGTCTCAGGCTCCGAGCTCAGCCCTACACATCTCCTCTTGCATGCAACTCCCTAAGAGGGAGAGGCGAGCGTGTCCTCCCCTCTCTCGCAGCAGCCGCCAGCGTCTTGAGCCACCTCGGACCTGCTTTTCACACCTCCGACACCCCCCTCTCCTTCCCCGCCACTCCCTCCCAGAGAGAGAGAAAAGGAGAAGGAGAGAGAAATATTCTGGAATTTGAACCTTTCCAAAGAGGAAACATACCCAGCAAACTCAGTTGATTAAACATCAAACAAACAAACAGATCCCAAATCTTCTGTTCAACTGGAAAGGTAAGGTTTTGGGGGAAAGGAAGGCAGGCAGGATGTGAAACAACTCAAGGTTCTTCTTCGTTCTGGGAAGAGGTTGCTCCTGAGAGGGTAGAAGTTTTCAGTTGGGAGCGACCAACCTAGATTTTTTTTTTTTTTTTTTGGATGCTGGATCAGAGAGTCTCAGCTGACCATGGGAATTGCTTTTCATCTGCCTTTCTTTTCCTTCACTTGGTCCTGGAAGTTGAGTTCTTTTGCTCAAGATGTTGGAAAAGTCAGAAAATGTTTTAGATTTTTTAAATCATTTTTTCCTAAGTCTTTCTCCTATTTGCTTGGATTGTTAGTCTGAAATGATGTGTGCCCGTCACTTTATTTTGGGCACATAGTTTTTTAACATTTTGTAGCTACTTTCCCCCTGATTATTATTTTTTTTTTTCTGGGAAAAAGGCTGGTTCAAATGAGAAAGAGAAGGGACACTGTGAGGATCATAAGACAAAACTGAATTGAGACAGGGATTTCCCTAGCTGTTGAGGAATTAAGGGGTGTGTGTGTGTGTGTGTGTGTGTGTGAGAGAGAGAGAGAGAGAGAGAGAGAGAGGTTTTTTTTGGAAGGGGTGTGAGAATGTGGTTCTTGAGTCTGAAGATTGAGGTTGGACTCCTGGTATCTTGTGAAGGTGGGCATAATCAGAGAAGGTGAAAAGGGTGTGTGTGTGTGTGTGTGTGTGTGTGTGTGTGTGTGTGTGCGCGCGCGCGTGTGCGCCCCTATTTGGATCTGTTACAAGGGAATCTTCCTTCTCTGCCTTCCATTTGTTTATATTAATGATTTAGTAGCAGGCTTGCCTGAAAACTTCCACTCTGTGTAAGCACTGTGGGTTTTGGAAGCTCTCAGTGACCTTAAAGCCTGGTTCGATGTATTTTTTTTCAAGGTATTGTGTTGTACCCAGAGTTTTGGCTCTTTCCCTCTCTCTTTTTTAACCATGAAACTTAACTGCTTTAGAAACATCATCCTGATGACAAGGGAAAAATAATCTGTCCTCCCCCCACCCCCCATCCCTTCCTAGGCCAGTGATGTAATACCAACCTATGGGCTCGGCTGCTTTGCAGGTGACTTACCCTGTGATTACTTGTTAAAAAAAATAAATTTCTTCTTCCCTCCATTAAATGCCTCCTCTTTTGATCTGGATATAGATACATCATCATGCAGTGAGAAAATTGTATTTTTGCTAACTCTTTCAGGGGTTTAGGTAAGGTAGGATTCCTTTCCCCTGATTATTGATTTTTAATTTTTTTTTTAAATGCAAAGGTCAGAGATCATTAAGACCTAGGCTAGGATGGAGCAAGACACCGTCAGACCACCTAGGAAAAGTGGGAGAGCGGGAGCTGTCCTCTCCCCGCTTCCTCCGGTCATTCCCGCTTGGGGAGATAGTTTCCTTTTACTAGACCAATCCACCTCAACATTCCTAATTCTTTCTCGGCCCTGGGTCCTACGGATGGCCCCAGGAGCATGAGGGGCACTCCTCATCACACCTGGAGGACAGTGTAGTTTCAGGGGTCAGATGACCGTTTGCCTTTGTGATGAAGGTTCCAATGGAAATTTGAACTCCCAGCGCACTGGGTGACTCTGTGCTCGGGATAGTCTATCTGGGGGCACCTGGAGGTTAGGTCTGGCAAACCCGAAGAACTAGCCCTTTATGAATTTGCCATTCTGGGGTAGAGTCTCCTTTCATCGTTCAAGGGCTTCTGCATCGCCTTTCGAGTTAAAATGGTCCCGCTGGTTATGATGGGCAAGTTTACCTAAGGGCTACTGGGTACGTGGCGGAGGGGAGAGAGACATAGCACGGCTGATATATATGTGTTTTAATCTTCTAGCTTAATCTGTCTAAGTGATATCGGGGCAAACGATATTTCAGACGGGTGCTGGTTGTGCAGAGATATTCCTATTGTTTGATTTTTTTTTTTTGGCTGAGGAGTGGAGAGCAAGGGCTCTTGGCCCATTTTCTGCAGCCTGGGGTTCATCCTGTGAGCCAGTCTTCCTTCTGGAAGAGGGGGAAAAGGCTGGACGCTGGAAGTTCGTTATTAAAGTGAGCAACAGGGCTGGGTTAATTTTTTTTTTTAACAACCGGACTGTGCGAATGCCCTTTTCTGGAGCTTTCCGGCCCTTTCTAGTGAAATAATGATATAAAAAAAATTGTTTCTTAAGATGAGGGGGTCAGAAATCAAAGGGATTCTAGATTTTGAGAGACAACTACTTCTTTGCTTCTCTGGTAGCTCCGTGTTATTAATTATTGGGGGTTTGACGGGGGTCTGGCCTCCTTTTTTGTTAATTTCTTTTTAACGCTGCGTTTCTATTGAATATGATGATGATTTGCTTCTTATATAAGGGAAAGAATGTATTGAGGTGGATTGATGCTTGGGGTTTTGAGATCGGCTACTGAGATTGGGTGGCGGTTGGTGTGTTTGTCGATGTGCATGGTAGGAAGGTCTTTTCTTTTGGGTGGTGGGGGACAAGGGGATGGTTGGAAAATGGTAGATGAGAAGCTACAGCGAATGGGGATATGAAGGGAGATGGAGATGAGGTCGGAAGTCACCGGTTTGCAGAATTTCTGTTCTGCAACCCCCTTTCTTTCGCTCCTTGGGAAAAAAAAATCCATTATCTCTAAAAACACATTATTCTTCAATTGGCCTTTTAGAGAGAAAAAGAGAGGGAGGGGAGGGGTTAATTTGGTAAGGGGGCTTGGTTGTAATTAGCCCACTGCTGCAAAACTGAGATAGAGAAATCCACCGGCACCAGCTTTGGGGGCACAGAGAGGCAGCGGGAGATGGGGGACAGGTTGTCAGTCTTAGATGAACAGCGGAGCGGTGGGGTTGGCGTTTGGGTATTGTGTGTGTTTGTGTCTCAGGCGCTCGTGTAGTTTTTTCCACCTCACCACCAATTACCCCCTTTATCTTTCCCCAATTCTGCCATGCTCTTGCCTTCTATTGCCACACGGGTTTCTCCCCTACCCCGTATGCCCCCTCCCCCTTTCCTCTAGCCCTTTCCATCTCGATGAGAAAATTCTGATTCTGATGGCTCTGCGGCTCTTTCTTCTTTTCTTTTCTTTCCTTTTTTTTTTTTTTTTTGCAACACAACAGTGGTGCGATGGCCTTTCCTACATGCCATACGGATGCAGCCTTCTGATAGGAGGGCTAAGTCGGCACATCTACACACGCACTTGCACACGCTTTTGCACACACACTCTCACACACGGACACCGGTGACCAAGGGCTGGATTTCGTTTGGTTTCATTCCCTCTGTGGCTCTCCCCGCCCCTACCTCCACCATGGCTCCTTTCCACCCATCTTCATACGGGCAATGCAGTAACGGTATCCACGTCTCTTCCCCACACTGCTCTCTTCTTTCTCCTCGCCATTATTCTTTCCCGAAAGCTGTGGTGTGTCGCAGTTCATGGGATTAGCGTGTTGGAGAGCCTTTGGGGGAGGGCACCTCTTGACAAGGGGATTGGAGTGGGGGTAGATGACATTAATGAATTTTTTTTTTTTTTGCCAAATAAGCACCCAGTGATAATGATCCAATTTAACCATCCGTGTAATATGCGTTTGCGGCACATTGGAGGAAGGTTACGGGGAAAGCAGAGTCTGGACTGGGTTACCTCTGGGGAGATTTGCTGCTTGGACAGTAGAGAGAGAGACACTGCCCCCACACCCACACATATGTACGCTCTCTCACACACGCCAACACACACGGCTCTGCTCGGTGGGCTGTGTCAAGCCAGAGGGCACTGCAGAATGTCCCAGAATTGCTGTTGTTCCTTGCGAGGATGGAGTGATGTCTTTGTCCTACCCGGCTGTCTCTCTGATGTCTGATGTCCTCTGGTCTTGAAATTCTTCGTGGCCTTTGTGTTGCTTTTTGGGTGGGGGCTGGGAGGATGTTTGTGTTTTGTCAGACACCAGTGTGCCTCCAGTTGGACCACATGGGAGTGTCAACACCATGTGTGCGGGTCACGCAGGAAGCTGACTGCCTGTTTGTGCCGCCGGAGTGTGACTGTTGGCCATGGCTGCGCGCGGGGCTCTGGAGAGGTGCGGGGGTGCCAGGGAAGGGAAGCTGACTTCCCCTTGGGGACGGGAGGGGAAAAAGCGGGGGTGTTCAGTGGGGGGCAGAGAGCAATGGAGTGTTCAGGGTAGCTGGGAAGGGGATGGAGGGGGAGAAACTGCTCGGGTCTCCAGTGGAAGCTTTGCGTGAGGTCCCCACGTCCCCAGACCAGCCTGTGGGCGGGGGTACTCGTGGATGACTGGTGGGTGGATGCAGACTGAAGGGGGAGAGGTGGGCGAAATTGAGGGTTTCCCCGCCACCTCCAGAGCCCCAGGGAGGAGGGCCCTGCCCGCCCAACACCGGTCACCCTTGGGAGGCTCGGCCTTGGTCGAGGCTGCAGCCCCCAGGAGTTGAGATTGCTTTGGGCTGGGAAAGCAGCCGAGCCCCAGCGCTTGGGGCTTCAGCTGTCTTAACTACCAGACGCCATTTTCCGTCTCCTTTGGCTAAAGGTGTGCCCCTCTTTATGCAATTACAAATGAAATCGGCAAACATTTTGCCCGAAAGAAAAAAAAAACTTCCCCAGAGCAAAATGCTGATTGTCCTCCATTTCTGACATTCCTCTCCCTTCCCGGGGCTGACCTTGAAGAGTTAGGGAGAAAGGGTTACGTCATTGCCAGAGAATGGGGAGAAATAGGGAGCAGGATGCCTCTGGGGCAAAAATCTCTGTGCCAGACACAGAGAAGAGAATGCTCTTTGGATCCCCACTCCCTTCTCCTTACATGACCCTTGTGTGTGGAGGGGGGACTTGCAAAAAGTGGAAGTGTCTCTTCCAAAGCCTGTCTCCTGGAAATGGATCTGCCAGATACCTTAGTCCTGTGGCAGTGGCGTGGCCTGGTCTCCCCAAGCGTGCACCTGCAGGGGGAAATGGCTGGGCCACAGCTCTGACCCTTGAGGGCCAGTCCTGGCTGCTCTGCAGCTGCCGGAGTGAGGCTGTGTGCTGGGCCAGCCACAGGTGGCAGTACTGGGCTCAGCAGGGGCTATGTGTGGGGCCTGCTCCCAGGCTCTTCCTGCAGGTCTGTGCTCAAATGATGCCTGCCCAGAGAGGACTCTTCTTTTTTTTTATTTTTTTATTTTTTTTATTTTTTTATTTTTTTATTTCTAGGAGATAGAGAGAGAGGGACGGCGTGAACAGGGGAGGGTCAGAGAGAGAGGGAGTCACAGACTGAAACAGGCTCCAGGCTCTGAGCTGGCAGTCAGCACAGAACCCGACGCGGGGCTCGAACCCACGAACCGCGAGATCATGACCTAAGCGAAAGCCGGACGCTCAACCGACTAAGCCACCCAGGCGCCCCCAGAGAGGACTCTTCTGACTGGCTTTCTAAAATAGTCCCCTGGCCCCCCCTCCAGCCACTTTCCAGCCTGTTACCCTGGCTTTATTCAAATCGGCTAATCACTACCCTCTGTTATATATTGAAATGTTAAGGTGATCTTGTCTCCTCTAGAATGCAAGCTCCAAGGAGCTCAGGGACTTTGTTTTTGTTCACTGCATGTTCCCAGCACCTAGGACACTTCCTGCCACATAGTAGGTGCTCACCATATTTGTTGATTGGAGGAAGGAACCATATGGGCTTGGTATTGGGGTTCTCTTTTCCTCTCTAGAACTTTGGACCTGTCTTCTGGGAAAGCTGAACTTTGCCTCTGGCTGTCTTATCCCTCCCTCCAATTCCCAGATCTGCAGGAAGGATTGGGAAGTGTGAAACTTCCTGATTGAGAAAGGTCTCCATGTCTGACTCAGAGAGACTCTGCCTCCTTCATCATCCCTGCAGTATTAGCCATCATCATCATCATAGTGGGAGTAGTAATAGTAGTGATATGACTGCCATTTTTGAGGATCTTAATGTGTATCAAGTTCTGCACCAGGGTAGGTTTGTTTGTTTTTTTAAATTTTTTAAAATTTATTTTTGAGAGAGAGAGACAGCTACTGCATTTTTTAAATTTTTTAAAATTTATTTTTGAGAGAGAGAGAGAGACCGAGACAGAGCTAGCACAGGGGAGGGGCAGAGGGAGGAAGACATAGAATCCAAAGCAGACTCCAGGTTCTGAACTGTGAGCACAGAGCCCGAAGTGGGGCTCGAACCCACAAACTGAGAGATCATGACCTGAGCCAAAGTCAGATGCTTAACCGACTGAACCACCCAGGCGACCTCAGGATGGGTTGTTTTTTTAAACATTGATTATCTCATTTTATTCTCCAAATTCCTCGATGCAGTATGTTCTAATTACCTGCCTTGGACAGAGGAGGAGATCGAGGCTTACACTTACACAAAGTAATCTAGTAACCTGTCAGATCAAGGATTTGAACTCCTCTGTCTGTCTTATTCCAGAGCCCAGTTCATAACCCTTATGTTATACTATTAGAGGTAAAAGGGAATTGAACCATCATCTCATTCGGTGGCCTTAAATACAGATGAGAAAACTGAGGTCTCCAGAGATTAAGTGGCTTGTCTAAAGTCCTATGCCAGGTTTGATCCAGTGACAAAGCTGGAGTCTAGGTTTCCCGGCTGTCCAGGCATTTCTCTTTCCACACCATCATGCTGTCTGGTGGGATGTGCACCTCTTCTCAAAGGGTGTTGTGTTAGTGGCAGCCTCAGGGCCCTTCTTAGGTCTCCTCTTTCCTCTGTCAGAGAAGTGGGTCTTGGTGAGGTGAGTGGGAGTAGGTGTACCTTTAAAGAGGGCAGAATTGACTCTTGCAGGGTAGAGGGAGATTGGAGGAAGACTGGTGGCCTATACTCCAAGGTCACTGGAGTCTCTGAGAGCTAGTCAAGGTCATCCTCTGAATGTACTGGAGAAAGAGACTGCAGTGGTGTGCTCTAGGCTCTCAATCCCATGTATCCCTGCCCATTAAAGTTACTCTCATATGCAGCTGGGGCTCCATTCAGAAGTCCAAGCAGCTGGTGACTGGATCCTGATGGCTGGGGAGCTTGTGTACTTCTCCTAGACTGGCTTCTCCCTTGTTTTTCAAAAAAAAGGGAGGCATGGCGTCAGACATTAGCCTCAATGTGTTTAATTTCTATGTCCAGTGGCTGACTGGGGGGTGTGATGTCATGAAATGTGTGTGAAGGGCCCCTACTAAATACCTCTGCTTCACCCCTAGGAATTGACCTTGAACTAGGGAGGGGTAAGACCTCCTAACCGTGTGTGTGTGTGTGTGTGTGTGTGTGTGTGTGTGTGTGTGTGTGTTTATGTATGTGTGTGTGTGTTTTGGGCGTCAGGGTGCTGGGGGAAAGGAGGCCAGCGTAAAGTGGATTCTGAGAACCAGAGAAGACTTAACCTCGTGCCTGGACCTTGAGACAGGGTGTGAAGCTCTTTCTGTGCGACCTTGAGATGGGGTGACCGGATGCCCTGGTTTGCAGAGACAGTTCTCGTCTAGGCCTTTGTCCTAGTGTAATTATTAACTCTCAAAAGTGTCCTGGTTTGGATGATAAAATATATAGTCATCTTTCTTTGTGATGGCATCACCCACTTTCTGTTAATGGGTAGAGAGAGGAAAGGGGAATATTAAAGATGGAAATCCAGTTTTAAGAAGAAGGTGACTGGGAGTAGAGCCTTTCCCCAGAGATACTTCCTCTTGTCCCCCATTTTTAGAGGATGAAGCCCTGAATCTTTTGGTTAGTTTTACTACCAACATCCCCACTATACCTCACTACTCTTACTACATTACCGCTAGCCAACATTTGAGTGCCAGATACTATGCTGTGCCCCTGACATGCATTATCTCCATTAGTCTTGCCAAACCCTGAGGTGGGTGCTATTATTATGGTCTCTGTATTACACCCCCTCCTCCGAGGCCTAAAGAGGTTAAATACCATGTCCAAGGTCCTGTGGGTAGAAATGGGTCATGATTCAAACTCAGTGGGCCTGGCTCTGATGCCTCTGGTCTTAACTACTGTGTCACACCACCTCTTTGGGCCTGTCCTCTAGTTCCCCAAGTCTGGGAACCTGATTCTGAGAGTTGACCCACTTGCTGAGCAGCCTGAGTCACAACTCTGGGACATGCTGAAGATTTTGGTGCCAGTCAGTTGCTGCCACTTTAGGCTTAGGGGGAGGACACTGCTGGCCTTGTAGTGGCACTGTTGGTTGTCTTTTCGATGGTGCTCAGAAACTCTGTTCCCCATGGTGTCTTCCTTGCTCAGGCACCTTGTCAGAGGAAGGAGTTTAGGTGGTTTGGGATGGTGATTGGCAAAAGGCAGAGAACTTGCAATGTATTTCTCTCTGCTTTAGTCCGTGGCCCTGATTCTTGATGGGCCGACACTCCCCCAGGCCCCCACAGTAGGGCCTGGCCCTTAGTTGGAGAGTCTGGTGAATGGACTGTCATGTAGCACCTGCTGTAAGCAAAAAATGGTGTTCTTCCTTTAGATAGGTAGTATTCTCGTTTGTCTGACAAGGAAACCAATGGGCTTAAGTAGCTTGTCTAAGATCAGACAGAAGTAACAGGCCTTGAGTCTGACTCTAGAATTCATGCTGCTTCCGAGACCTTGCACTGCTCCCCACCCTGAACCCTGGAGGAGAGGGGGCAGGAATTGGAACATGTAAAATGGGGACTAGAGGAGGGGAGGTCTTCAGATCAGCTCTTGAGGCTGAGGGCTGGAGGGGGCATCCAGGGCTCATCATCCTGGTCAGGCAGGGGAAGACCGCTGTTGAATCCTCAGTTGGATGAATGCTGGTTCTAGTCTGGAGAGGAGGGGAAGGTAGGGCTCATCCACAGCTTCATAGGTGGAGACTGGGGGCATCCAGAAGAAGGTGCCTCTTTCCCTCAGGGAACAGTGATATATGTACCAACACCAAATCCCACCTCCTGCCCCCTGTGTCAACATCATTGGGTCAAGGGTAAGAAGGGATTGGGGCGCCTGGGTGGCTTAGTCGGTTAAGCGTCCGACTTTCGCTTAGGCCATGATCTCGCGGTTCGTGGGTTCGAGCCCCGCGTCGGGCTCTGTGCTGACTGCCGGCTCAGAGCCTGGAGCCTGTTTCTGTCTGTGACTCCCTATCTCTCTGACCCTCCCCTGCTCACGCTGTCTCTCTCTCTCTCTCCTAGAAATAAATAAAACATTAAAAAAAAAAAAAAAAAGGGTAAGAAGGGATAGGTGGTCTGTCTGCCCACAGCCAGGGAAGGGGATGCACAGAGGGAAGAATCTGGGATTCCCCATGCTGGAGGGCTCCACGGGGAGAGGAAGAACTTTTTTTTCCATTGAGAGGCAGGGAAGAGAAGAGCATTTTTTTCTGACTGAGGGGATGGTCTGAGGCCCCCAAACTGAGCTGCATTAGCTTCATTGCAGTCCCATTGAAGACTGTGTTTATTTTTCCAATAATGTGTTAATTAAACATCGATTTCCGGGTGGAGGAAAGGGAATTGGATTGCTAGAGCTAAATGGAGTGAGGAGGATGGGGAGCTGGTAAGAGGGGCCCCAAGCTGGAGTCAGCATTCTGCAGCATTGCCCCAGGGGGGTAGAGGGGAGCTGGGGCTCTAAATTTGGAATTTCTCTCTCCCCATGAGCCTTCAGGAGGCGTCTTTTCTACCCACCGCCTGCCCTGCCCGAGCAGAACCTCAGTTCGAGGAGGAGAAATGATTATTCCTCACCTTCCCCAGCATCTTTGCGTCATGGGGTTACCCTGTGCCAGGCCTCCTGTTGGGTTCTTTCAATAATCATGGGGCTAGTACTTTTATATCCTCACTTTGGAGATGAGGAAACTGAGGCTCAGAAAAGTGAAGTAGCAAGTTCAAGAGCAAAGAGACAGCAAAGTCTGGCAAGAAAGGGAGCCCTGGAGGAGTAGAAAGTATCATTGGTTGGCAGAACAGCTGTCAAAGGCCCAAGCTCCTGTGATGGAAAAAAAGAAAAGAATGAAGCATCTAATAGGCAACAAACAGAACCATTTGATACTTGATCGTTGGCCAAGATTGATTGAGCTTTTCCCATGTGCCAAGAGGTGCATTAAGTGCCTCGCATGTAGCTGGTGAGGATGTAGTGGCCAAGTGTTAGGGAATGTTATTCCCATTTTAAAGATGAGGAGAGTGGGGTGTGGAGAGCTTACCTTGCCTGAGGTTGTGGAGTTGGTGAATGGAACTGAGATAAAAAAAGAAGTAAGACTTTAGTAAAGAGGACTCTGGAAACCTTCCCAGCTGTGTTCCATTGTCTTGTACACACTGAGGACACGAACTGCTCAGGAAGTCATCTACAGCTTTTAGGAGGGAAATATGTGGGGCTCTTAGGATGGATGCTTTGACCAGATCGTGTGCCTTGGGAGTATCTGGGGTCTTGCCATGTGAACCCCGCTGTTTAATCCTTTCTCTGCCCGAGCCTCTGGTTGGGCCAAGGCTGTTCTGAGGTGCTCACGGTGCGTGGAGCCTGTAGGGAGAGTGGGTGGTGAGGGTAAGTTAGATCACTGGGTCTCAAACTTTGCTGCATATTAGAATCGCTGTATTAAATACAAAACCTATGTTGTACCTCATATTAATTAAATCAGAATATTTAGGGGAAAGGCCCTGGCATCATATTAAAGCTGCCTGGGTCATTCCGTCAGGCTTGCAAACCAGTGGTTCAGAACAGTCTCTGCTATCAAGCACGTGCTGGCAAGCCAGCATCTGTTTCCAGAGTTACTCTGGAATTACATAAGTAATTGGTTCTATACACCCAGGACCCAGTGGGGGCAGTGATTATCTTGATCGGTTTCCTTCTCATATGTAGCATCTTTCAGAGTTTGGTATGCATCAGAATGACTAGGGAGCTCTTACAGAATGCATATTCTCAGGCCCACTGCACATCTGAGTTCGGAGTTCTGGGGTGGGGCCCAGGAATCTGCATTCAAAGCAAGCACCTTCTGTGGCTGGGTGAAGTCATGATGTACAAGGCCAGCCTCGGAGCCCCCTCTGTTCCATGCCACTACCTGTGAATCCCTCTTCCTTTGGAGGGCAAAAAGGCGAGGCCAGGGACTGCTGTGGTTACCTGTTGCTCTGTGAGATGTGGCCTTTCTTGCTCAGGACCCGCTGGCCACCACTGGCATAGGAAGGCCTGTCACGTGGCTTGGGTCCCTGCTACCCACTGCCAAGCCTTGCGTGATGCCCTGTGCACCACAGCCCTGAGGGAGGAGAGGATGATCCCAACCTGGAAATCCGGCAGTCTCCCTTCTCAGGTTTAAAAAAAATCAGAGTAAATCTCTGCACAACTTGAGTATTTGGAAGTCTGTCAGCAGCAACCATCCTGAGTCTTCCCCGGGGATCAGTGAAACAGCTTCTCTGGGGTTCATTTTAAACTTTTCTTCCAAAGCTGTCAAAAAATGGAGAATAGTCAGAGACTCTCAGAGCTGGAAGGGACCTTGGTGATCATCCATGCCAGTGCTACTATTCTATTCATCTATTCGTGCGTTTATTCATCCGACAGATATTTATTAAACACCTACTATAGCCAGGCACCGTACCAAGTGCTGGGGATATAGCCACAATCAAGAGAGACACTGGGTTTATCCCTGATGGAGCTTAAACTTGGATGGAAAGGCAGATATTAAACAACACAAAGAAATATGTACTTATTAAGTATGATGAGTGCTCCGACAGAAAAGTGTAATGGGGGGCGGGCACTACAAATTTTGGTGTCCTGATGTAGCATGATGGTGTGGAGGAAATGACAGTTGAGATTGTTCAAGTGCTCACTCTGCACAGGCCCTGTTGTAAGGGTCTCACCTGTACGACCTCACTTATCTTCATGCATAGACTCAGAAGAGAATACTGTTCTTACCATTGTCTTGTTGCAGATGAAGAAACTGAGGCTTTGCAGAGAAGTACGCAGGCTGGGGTGACAACTGAGTTCTGTCTGACGCTCTTCCCCCACCTCAAACATCTCAGAAGACCTGGTATTTGTTCTGAGGGCAGAAGGATGAGGTAGGGGCGAGGAAAAACTAGAGAAGTTAAGAAAATGCTGAGAAGGGGCACCTCCATGGCTCAGTTCAGTTAAGTGTCCAAATTTAGCTTAGGTCATGATCTCATGGTTCATGGGTTCCAGCCCCATGTTGGGCTCTGTGCTGACAGCCCAGAGCCTGGAGCCTACTTTGGATTCTATGTCTTCCTCTCTCTCTCTCTCTCTGCCCCTCCTCTCATGCTCTGTCTCTCAGAAACAAATAAACATTTAAAAAAAAGAAAGAAAATGCTGATAATTCTGGCCACATATGGAGCTCTAGGTGCCAAGTGTTGTGCAAAATGCTTGACCAAAATTATGTCACTGAATACCTGCAATAACTAAGAACAGTAAGAATTCTTACCCTTTTTTTTTTTTGCAGGTGAGGAAACTGAGGCTCTGAGAGGTTGAGTTTACAGATGGTGGACACTCTGAATCCACCCCATCTGTGCTGCTTGAGTCTCCCCTGTTGGGCAGTGCTAATCACAAAGAGTGTTGACAGTGGGGGTTCCCCCAAGGGCCATAGGCCTGCTTCTTCTGAGCCAGGGAGCACCCAGAGGAAGGGTGAACAACGGACCTCTCTGGGGCATGGCTGCCCCTCCGTGTCCTGAGCAGTCTCCATTTTCCTTTCCTCTTGCAAGAGCCACCAAACCAGCCTTCTGGGTCTGCTGGCCCTCAAGCCTGTAGGGAATGCTTACCCTCTGTCCCCCACCTTTCAGCCCCACCTGTTGCTAATTAGTGAGATGCTGGTCATCTGCAGTTCCCTCCCTCCTCCTCTGAACACCCTCCCTGTGTTTATTGGAGGTCTCCTCTGCCTTTGAGCTGTGGGGTCTCCTTGCCCAACTTGAGTTGATCTGCACTGAACAGATGTGAGTCGAGGTAGGAAGAAGTATAGGGACTCAGGTCACGGACTTGGTCTAGAGTCATGAGGGAGAGTCAGGACCATGCGTGAAGAGAAAGGAAATGTGTTCATAGGGCACTGGTGAAGTATTAAATTCCTGAAAAGTTTGCAAGGACACGGGACTTCATTTCTTTAGCTTCCTTTCTGACCTCACCTGCAGGTGAGCAAATCTGTGTATGAAGACAAGCGGCCCATGAGATGGAGGCCTCTGTGCCCTGCTCGGGTTCCCTTCCAGGATTGATGGGGTGGTTCTGGCCAGGGGGGATGCCTGAAGTGGGCAGTCAAGCTTTTTGTCTTCTTTTCTCCAGCCCTGGGAGTAGTGGCAGCTGCATGAATACTGGGCTCAGACTCTGATGAAGCCAAAACTTGAAGGCCCCTCTCCAAATTGCTGGAATTGAGATAGAAAAGAGAAGGCAGGGAAACTTTCTCTGAGAAGGGGTGGGATGGGTGGGAGGAAGGAGGTTGGCTTGTGTGGGGGCTGTGAAGTTTGGATGACCATCATATACTCTTTTATCATATGTGTGTGGTTATTATTATTTTTCTACATTCAACTCCTTATAAAAGTGACTTAATTGTTGTCTTATTACAGAATAATATGTGTTTGTTATAGAACACTTAGAAAAACTCAAAAAAAAAAAATAAAAAATAAAAAGTCACCTGTAAATCCCCCTCCAGAAATAACCAGTGGGAAAATTTTGGGAGCTGTCCTTCCAGCTTAATTTCTAAGCCTCCACAATCCAGGGTATGCTATTTTGTTTTTAAAGAAGTTCATTCACACATTTAACAAGTACTAATTGAGCGCCCACTCTGTGCCAGGCACCGACATCACATTTTGGAAGCTCTCACACTAGCTTGATTTTTCACTTAAAGTTATATCATGAGCACTTTTCACGACAGCCTCTCATGCCGTTGAGCTTCCAGATTTAGATTTAGGGTGTAATGAGGCAGTTGGCAAATTTTGGCATCTTAGATCTTCTGTCTTAAGGAAGGCTTGCTGAGTCTCTTTCCATAGTACCTAAGGCAATCACCATATTAGACCCTTTGGGAGAAAGCGTGTCCCTTTACCAGGAAACAAGGAAGGACAGAAGAAAGTCTGAAGGGTGGGAAAAACCCTGGCCCTTATTTAGTGTTAGAGTCTGGGACTTCTCCCTATGGGGGGTTTGGACAGGAGAGATTCCATTCTCTTATATAGAACCCTAGCATTCTAGAGAGTGGATGGAACCTTAATGCATCACTGGTTCACTTTCTTCAATGTAGAGATAGGGGCCAGGAGCAGTTAAATGACTTGCCCAAGAATACACAGGTGGTTGATGACAGCTGAAGCTGAAATTTGGGGAGCCGAGCTAGGGAGAGTTTCATGGTGATGGTTGGGGGTGGATTTGATAGACGTGGTATAGACGGAGCCCATTCAGGCTGGTCGGAGGGGCTCCAGTGACCTGGCTGGAGTTTGGATACTGTATAGAAACGAGATTTTCAATATAGGTCTGATTTGCTTACCTTTCATTGACCTCCTACCCCATTCCTTATCCACAGTGTTCCCCATGCCATTATCTCTCATATGCACATCTGTGGGTCTATAGAGGCCTCAGAGATGGGATGTGAAAGAAGAATGTCCTCTGGAAGGCCAATATTACTCACAGATCAAGCTGGCCTGGTGTAGTCTTCCACAAATTTAATTTTGCAAATATCTTTGGGGTATTTCTTTTGCCTTGGGAGGGGGTGGGGCATTGTGTCTGGAGCTAGGGACACAGAAGACAGTAATGGTTGACAGTTTTCTAGTGAAGGACATTATGAATGTATGCAACCACACAGAAAACCTAGATGCAGGATAGAAGGAACCATGTGGGCTTTCCTGGAGGGGAGGATTACTCCTTGATAGGAAAGGGAGTGTGAAGAAGGTTTCACTGAGAAGGTGGAATTTAAAGAATGGCATCTGTAGATGGAAGAGAAGGACTGAGGATGCCAGGCCAAGGAAACCATGTAAGGAAAGGCAAGAAAATGAGGAATTTGTCCTCAGTATATAGGATATTGACCTTTTAGAGCACATAGGTAGAAGACTGAGTGAGAGATGGGGCTGGAGAAGGATGTTCTGGCTCCTTTTCGAAGCATCTAGAATGGTAGGTGTTTCAGTTAGGATGATCTCAATCATTAGAATCCCAACTCAATCTGACTTAATATAGAGGGAGCTCTGGGGAATGGAGTTTAGAGTTTACATTAACTCAAGTTTTAGAGAATAGACGTCAACTGTGGTTCAGTCTAGGGGTGCCCCATATTGTCAGGGCCTCAGGCTGGCTCTGCCCATGGTATTAAAATGGCTCTGCAGCCCCAGAGCTCATGCGGGCACAGCTCGCCCTTGAAAGTTAGAAAGAACTTCTCTTCCCCCAGCCAATGAACAAAAATCTTGAGCCTCCTTTTAGTTGGACCAAATTAGGGCACATGTCCCTCTCTGAATGAGTTATAACAACTCTGAGCAGTTATAACCTCTTGCTCTGCCCTAACAGCAGGTGGAGATGCCCAGTCCTGACCACGTGGCTGCTTCACCATGAGTGGGGGTAGTGGATCTTGGTCACTGCAGGATAGTGGGCAAAGACATTAAGACTTTCATGTGTGTGTCCTGGGGAACCTGGGACATATTAGAACAGCAGGGTGGCTTCTTCACCTTTTTATTAGGAGAACTTCAGAGATGGGAAGGGGAAGTCACTGATTTCCAGAATTCGGAGGAAGAACAGTGCCTGGCTGACATGGCTCTACTCTCTCAGCAGAAGCCACCAAGCTGGATTTTTGAGTTCAGCCCAGAATATGGTGCACGTGGGTTGCCTGTGACTCATCCTGGCACACAGGCAGGGAGGAGGAAAGCCAGAGCAAGAGGGTAACTTACAAAGGACCAAGCCAGTCTTTATCTGTCAACAGCATTCTCCTGTGGTTTTTGTCATTCTTCAGAGAGAAGAGGCTAAGGGTATTTTAGGGAAGCCTGAGGGTTGGTGCTTCTTGCAAAATACTTCTAAAGGGCCTTGTGGTTTCCCAGGTAGAGCCTGAGGTATAGGAACGTGAGTTCATGCTTTATGGATTTGGTGTGTTTGTTTTTTTAATTCCTTTTGCAGTGTGTACATGCACAGCTCCTCCTTAATCAGCTTTGATTGATAGATGCCTTGGCAACATCCTCACTTCCTCAGGGATCTAATAGCTTCAGAATTGCTTTGCTGGTTTCTGATCATATTTTGGTAGCCCTTGCTGGGCTGTTATGTGCTCTGGACTGTGTTTGGAGAATTAATTTGCTTTACGCCTCAAGTCCATAGGATGCTTTTTGCTTCTGTTTCCTGAAATGGAGGCAGGAGTTTTATTAGGGTATCCCTCCCTAAGCTGGCAAAAAGGGGGCTCTTCTGCCATGGTGATTTTCCTCCTGTGTGTGACTCTGAGTAGCTGGGAATTGAGCTAGAATGGGTGGGGGTAGAGGGCCTGGGATATGGTGCTCTCAGGTTTCAGAATTGTCCAACTGCTCTGACCTGACTTTTGGGTGAGCTGTAGACTTGGGGCAAAAGAGCCATGTTTGAATATTAGCTTTATCATTCATAGTTAGGTAGCATTGGACAGTTGGCCTTTAAGTTTCAGAGAACAGGTGTGGATGACCTACTGTGCTCCAGGACTGTCAGGACCATGCAAAAGTTTCTTGTTCTGCAATAGCCCTCGAGGAGACAGTGAGACTGGACCTCTACGTCAATGGGGGGCGGGGGGGGGGGAAGGCTGCTTCATGCATGTACTGTGTCTGAGCTATTCCTGTGCTATCCGGCTTCTCATGATATGGCCTAGGAGGCAGGCAGCAGATCTTTGCTTTATAGATGATCAGAATAAAAGCTCAGCAAGGTTAAGTAACTTGCCCAAAGCCCCTCAACAAGTAAGTGAGATATGAATCCAGTAGTTTCTTACTTGAAAGCCTGCAGTGCTCTGGGTATCAAGATGTGGCAGAAAAGCATGCATTTTGGGATCACACGTGCAGACTTAGGGTAACTTCCTGGTGCTTATCTATTAGTCAAGTGGATTCCTCACCTCCTGAGTCCAGTGTCCTTGTCCATGAATCAGAGTTGTAACGTAATCTTTGCTGTTGGGAGATGGCTCAGAATCAAGTGACTTGTCCAAGGTTACCTTGTGGTTGGTATGGGGAGGACTAGAACCCAAGTGATCTGATGTCATATCCATGCTCTGCTCCCCTTTCCATACCACTTTGGTTCTACCTGGTCTACAGCAGCCATAGCCATGATACTAATGATGGTGGTAATTTTTTTTTGCACCAGTTGGATTCTGCTAACAGCAAGTCTCTGCTTTTGGTGATGGGTGGGACAGGCCAGGAGATTTTCATCTTTCTCCCTCCTAATATTTTGACCTGGGTTTTCTTAGAAGCAAGAGTTGAAGAAATGAGACCAGGGATGAGTGGAAAGGTGAGCTGTTAGGGTCTCAGAGTTTTGGGGATGGGGTATGTTGAGGCAGGAGGCAAGAGAAATCATCAGCTGACTGAATGGAACATGCCAGCATCCTTCTTGTGTGCTGTGGCAGAAGGGGAATCCCTAAGTGGAGTGGAAATCTTGCTCTCACTGTGTGCTCTTGGGACTCTTATAAATGAGCACAGAGGGGACACCTGTGTGCCATATGACTGTCCTACTCACACCCCTGGAAGGTTGATATTGTCACCCTCATATTAGAGATGGAGGGACTAAGCTGCTAATGGCTCCCCAAGACAGTGAGTGTCAGAACAGGATTCAAAAGGGGACTGCTGGATCTAAGATTTTTCTACTGCAGGATGTCTGTGTTTAGAAAAACTTGCCATTCTGCATATTTCACAGACTCTTAAAAGATTCCAGTCTAACTCCCACCTTCTGATAGTTGAGGAAACTGAGGCTTAGCAGTCACATGATTTGACCAGGTTTCCCCAGAGGGAGGAGCCACCTGTGGTTAAGGCCATGGGATTTCTAGGCTCACAGTTACCTACCAAATGTGCAGCGGACACTGCAGTGCCTGCCCAGGGAGGAGCCTGGCAAGAATTGACATTGGGACTACAGTGCTGAGGGTTGGTATTTAGAGCCTGATTTCAGGTCCCTTGGATACTCAGGGGGCAAATCAGGAGACAAAGGCAAAAGCCTTTGCATGAGAGCTAGATCACTTTGGGTGGGGGGGTGTGCCATGGATGTTTAGGCCATGAAACAATTACCGATCTACTAAGGAGGTGGGGCTTACTTTCAACTTACTGAATGGAGGAGGTACAAGCTGCCATGGCAATTGAATTAACTTTCTGGTTATTATAATCTGGATGTCTTAAGGCCTGAGTCCTGGCCTTTGGCATAAGACCCACTCAGGTGTGAATGCAGATGAGTCTATTCTGTGTGTATAAACTTTAGGGAGGTAACTCCCCCTTTCAGAGTCTCAGATTTGCCATTTACAAAACAGGAATAAAGTCACACCCACCCCATAGATTGGTTTGGAATGTCAAATGAGGACTTGTAGGTAAACTGCCTAGTTTAATATGCTCAGAATTATTTGTCTGGCCTGGACCTCTCCCTTGAACTCAAATTTGAACATCCACGTGCTTAGCTATCATCTCTACCTGCTGTTGAACACTAATTCAACTCAAACTCTCTGTGCTTTTATGTCCTTTAGTTTCACCTCCTACCCTGCCCAGTCTTTCCTGTTTTAGAAGTAAGCAACTCCATCCTCACACCTAACACACTTAGAATTGTTGTTGACTCCTTTCTTGCTCTCATGTCCCAAGTTCAAGCTATCAGTAAAGCCTGTGGGCTCTCCGTTGAAAATGGACCCAGAATAGGGCCATATGTCTTACTCATGTGGCCACCACCTCTTGCCTAGATTATTACAAGGTCCTCCTTACTGCACTGCTGCTTCCACTCTTGATTCCATGCATTTTTCCCCCTTCCACACAGCAGGCTGGAATGATCATTTATTTTATTTATTTATTTATTTTTTTTACAAATAGTTTATTGTCAAATTAGTTTCCACATAACACTCAGTGCTCATCCCCACAAGTACCCTCCTCCATGCCCATCCCTCCTCCTCCCCACATCCATCAGTCCTCAGTTTTTGTCAGCATTCAAGAGTCTCTCATGGTTTGCCTCTCTCCCTTTCCCCCACCATTTCCGCCCTTCTTCTCCCCCTTGTTCCTCCGTCAAGTTCTCCTAATCCTCCTATACGTGCAAACATATGATATTTGTCCTTCTCTGCCTGACTTATTTCGCTCAGCATAACACCCTCAAAGTCCATCCATGTTGCTACACATGGCCAGATTTCATTGTTTCTCATTGCCATGTAGTATTCCATGGTATAGATAAACCACATCTTCTTGATCCATTCATCTGTTGATGGACACTTAGGCTCTTTCCATGTTTTAGCACATGTACCCCAATGTTCATAGCAGCACTCTCCACAATAGCTAGAACATGGAATGATCATTTAAAATGAAAGTCAAATTATGTTACTGTGCTCAAAACTCTCCAGTGGCTTCCTATGCAGAGAACCATGGTGGAGAGCCCTAAGTATGACCACAAAGCCCCACCAGATCTAGCCCCAGACCTGTCCCCCCTCTTCTCCTTTCACTCTCCTTGCTCGTGCTGCTTTTTGAACTTGCTAAGCCTAGTGCAGCCTCCACGCCTTTGTCCTGGCTGGTCCCTTGGCTGTTTCCATGCCCCAGGTCTCTGCACAAATGAATATCCTTGGGCAAGCCTTCCCAGCTACCCTTCCAGAATAGCATATTCCTCCTCAGCCCTCAAGTCCCCTTATTTCACCTAATTCTCACAGCACCATACACCGTCTGACACAGTACATACATGTTCATTTTGCGTATTGTCTGTCTGCCTGAATAGGACCTTATCACCCCGAGGGCTAGCTGGGACTTGTTTTGTTCACACCTTGCATGGGGTGAGCACTCAGTGAACACCTGCTGCTGGGTGAATGGATGCCCCTGTCCCTGCTTCTATAATTTAGGTGCCTTGTTACAGTGGGTCACTTCTTGCTTAGTCCTTGAGGATTGAATGAGAATGTATTATCCTCTTCCATTCTTCTTCATGAACCACCTTCTAGAGACAAGGCTTGGGACTTTTTGAAATAGCTTTCCATTTTTTTTTCTCATTAAAAAAAAGGAATACATGTGCCAGGTACATTGTGGGGGGGGGAGGAGAAGAAAAAGAGAAACTCAGAATTCAGCACAATAAGAAATGCATGAAGAAGAACATGAAGATCACTTGGAATCCCACCTCCCAGAAGTGCCCACCCCTCAGGCTTTCCCCTAAATCACAAGTTTTCATTCTAGGGGAGAGGGATGAATTGGGAGGAGCATTCTACATATGAAGGTATTATGAAGGATACTGGTGACAAAATGATGGTGACAACTGTCTAAATGTGTGACTAGGAATTGGAAGAATCGGTGACTCTCCTTTCTATCTTAACAAGTTGGCTTATTTCTAACCAGATAAGGTCACATACAGGAAAGACAGAAATGTCTCAGGAAAAGTATAAGGGAAATTCATGTTCACCTTGTTTTGCTTATTTTTTCAAAGCCTCTGCTTGGATGGAGCATTCTTTAAGGCCGTGGGAGCTGTGTATTTCAGTGCAAGCAGATTTGTAACTAGTGTAGTGTATGGGGCTGGGTTTGGAGGCTGGGGATTGACAGCAGTGGACAGACTACTTACCCTGTACCCAGAGTTTAATGTACAGTAGTTAAAGCATTTAATTCTCCTGGCAATCTTGTGTTGTAGGCATTGTGAATTGTGTTTTACAGAGAGCACAAAAAGTCATGGAGAGGTCAAGGACCTTCCCGAGGTTTACCCCCTCGTGGGGAGTGCTGTATGATTTGAACCCAGGAGGCTATGTACATACAGACTTCCAGAGCAGTCATGCTGGAGGGGCAGGTGGGCCAATGCGGAAATACATTCGATGAAGCCAAGAGTAAGGCTGGGACTTTCCATGGAAAGACCCCTTGTAGGGATCCCTCCCATCCCCATACTTGGTCTACCAAATGGCCAGATGGGCTGGTAGAGCCTGGTTCTGTGTCTTTGGCTGAAAGGCTGTCTGGTGGTTGTGCCACCAATGTGAAATAATGAAGAAAATCTGGAGATAGGCATGGTCGGGAAACTAGACAGCCACCCACTCACATCACTCTCCAGCTTAGGACTTTTGTGGCAAATGACTCCCTGCAGATGGATGTGGGGTTCCAGAAATTGGGTGTTAGCAGGGGTATCATACCATCCCTTCCCCTCTTTGAGCATGTACAAACTCTGAATATCTGACCCTGGTGATGAAGACTGCGTGTGTGTGTGGGGGGGTGGGGGGTGGGGGAGGGTTGTCTTTTGTATTCATGAAAACCATGGGCCAGTGGACTGAGGAGCAGACTTAAAATTCTTATGGGGTGGTGCTATGCGACCCCAGCAGCGGGGGGGGGGGGGGATCTGAGTTCCAGTTCTGCGGCCCTTAGCAAGGGGTATGTATGGGTATGAACGGGTATGTACGTGTGGAAGTGCAGGGTATGTATTGTTTGGGTATTGTTACCCTGTCTGACAGCAGAGATGGCTCCTGGGCATTAATGCTGCTCAGGTGTTAAAGTGATACTTAAACTTAGGTCTTATCCACAGAGGGAGGAGATGCTTGTACTTTCACTGTCACTCCTGAGTAGGAAGAAGGGCAAGAGTGATTCTGAACTCAAATGGTGGTATGGGATTTGAGGTTGGGTACTTATTTATGCTTTAGCTGGATAGGAAGTATTGAACTTACCATTGCCCTGCAAAAGTAGCTTGTCTCTCAGTTCTGTTTCTCAGGGAAAGAGAAGTCCTCTTGGATTCCACTCATTCAACAAATCTTTATTGAGCACCTGCTGGGTCCAGACACTGCGTTAGGTCTCGGAGATGGAGTAGAGGCAGCGGTGTAGGTGACAGCTTGCAGACTTGAGGCATATTCTGGTGGTCCCCTTGACTTGAGTGGATGATGAATTGGATATGGGGATAAGGGAGAGATCAGTGGGGAGAATGACTCCTAGGGTGTTAATGTGAGTAGCCATCAGAAGCTTGGCATCAAAACTCCTCTCCCAGGGAGGGTGGCATGGCTCCAGATTGCTGGGGCAGATTTCACATAATTCAAAAAGAGGAGGGGAAGGAGAGGCCCTGAGAAGTGTCAGCCAGTGAGTTTGAACCTGTGCATTTTCCTCTTCCTTATAAGAAATTGATGCTCATCAGTACTTCCTGATTTCTTCTCAATCTTTCCAGTGCCACCTACCTTCCTGGTTCACTACTTCAATATGGAATAAGAATATGGGAAGGAGAAATGGACTTGTATGACCTTTACCAAACTAAGAGAAACTTCATAAAACCTGTTCAGCTTGAGACCCAGGAAGACAGATCAGTCTATGTCCAGTTCTGATAAAATAGATATCATTATCACAGATGACTCCAGCTGTTAATCTTCTTTAAACCAATTATGTTAGTGCTAACATGAAACCTTGGAGCTTGTCTTAATTTAACCCTCACCTTCTATTCTAGGGATACATAAACTCAGGTTTAAAGAGGTTAAGGATTGCATAAAGTCATAGAGCTGGTTGGACATAGGGAAATAAGATAGTATAAGTAACTGTAAACTTGGGGAGAGGAGGCTGGAAAAGCACCAGAGAAAAAGATCACAGAGAGTCAGGTCAGTACTATTTAGGAAACACAGGCTACCCTAGCAGTCTGCTGGAGTGGGGAGGGTAAAGTCCCTGTCCTGTAAACAACTGGCTCTCTCACTGAGAATCCAGAGTATCAAGTGACAGTGGGACTGAAGAGTCAAGATTGCAGCTGAACTGGTGAGAAGACTGAGTTCAAGGTTATCTATGAGCCCGTGCCCTTGGAAAGTCCTCTCTCCAGGCACCAGAACCATTGATGTGTCATGGCTTGAGGACCACCTTCTTTGTGTCTTTCCCTGCCTCAATCCAACCTATTCTGCTAGACTTGGTATCATAGTGCCTATTTTCTACAGCTGGCTTTCTGGCTAATTCTTCCCCTGTGCCTCTGGATTTTGATCCACTGGGACTAGAGCATGGGAGAGTACTGCCCATGCTCTTGTCCAGTGGAGATGATGCAAGCTGGGTTTGGGGAAGGAGAATGATGTGAGAGCCACATCAGTCCACTCTCTCTGTGTGGTAAGGATTTTCTGGGTGTAATGGGCTGAGTGCAATGGTTGGAAACCACAGATCAGTCCCATTGCAGCCTTGCTTTGGCATTTTGATAGGAACTATGTTTGAGTATAGAGAACTTCTTTCTTTGATATTTAAAATGGAGGTACCATGAGAGACTCTTGAATGCTGACAAAAACTGAGGACTGATGGATGTGGGGGTGAGGAGGGATGGGCATGGAGGAGGGCACTTGTGGGGATGAGCACTGAGTGTTATGTGGAAACTAATTTGACAATAAACTATTTGTAAAAGAAATAAAAATAAAATAAAATAAAGTGGAGGTTCCAATTAGGGCTGTGAGTTCTGTCTAGTATCTAGAATTTAGTTTCAGCCCACTGGGCAAGAGCCCACTGGGAAGATGGAGCCTCGACAGCCACCTGGGTGAGGTTCCTGACCTCCTGCTATTTCTCTGAGCTCTCGGGCAGCTGTGGCTCAATGGCTCAGGATGTAGACACCTAGAAAGTGTGGACAAGGTGAAGTCATTGCCACCTTTCCCCCTCATTGGTCAGGGTCTAACCTGGGATAGTCTAGCTGCATCTGACAGGAGAAGGCAAGGCAGACTTATCTACCATGTTGACCTGGGGTCTCTGGCAGAGTAGGAGAGCCACTCAAGCTGGGTGTGATAAAAGAAGGAAAGTGTCAGATGTGCCAGAGTGAGCAGAGGGACTCCAGAGATGGATGACTGAGTGTATGGAGGAGCAGTAGTCACAGAGGAGACAGAGTGCTCCAGCATCCTGAGGTGGACATCTTGGTCCCCATTCTGGTCAGTGACTGTCTGGGCCTGCATTTCAGTCTTGAGTCCTCTCAGGGGTCCAGCCTGAATCTTTGCTCTCGATGGCACTGACCCCTTGGCACTGATTTGAGCACCATTTGTCTTTGTGTCTGATCTGCAACGTGTGCAGATGCAGAAGTGGCTCAACTGATGACCTGTCTTCAGGAGCGCTCAGGGGATCCTGGGAGGCTCGGGTTGCTCAGACATTGCAGAGGTGTTAAGAAGCTCTTGGTGGAGATCTGCATGGGGAGGTTAATTATTACTGTCCCCCTACATCCCCCTCTTTCTCTCTTTTGTTCCCCTCTGTCTGGTAACCTTAGCTCAATTTAAGTAAGTTTTAAATCTCAAACTGAGATAATGTTTAAGGACCATAGTTGTTGAAAAATTAGTTCCCAGGGAAAGCAAGGAAAATCAACATAAGTGACTACTGTAAGCCAGGACTGTAGTAGGCATTATCATTGTGTTATTCATTTGTTTCTTCACAGTGATCGTGAAGGGTGTTCATTCATTTGTTCATTCATTATTTTGGTATTTGTTGAGCACATGGCATGTGCAACTTAGCATTCTAAACTCAGGTGGTATATTGGAGTCCAGGGAAGACCAGGTTTCTGCTCTCATAGAGCTGACAGTCTAGTGAGAAGTGTGGCAGACAATAAACATATAACAATTCGACAATTTCAGACATAAGTGACTTCCAGGAAGGAAATAAAAGGGCAGGTGGGTGACTTTGGGGTGCAGGGAAAGCCATCTGGGGGGACCACACCTGAATGAAGACAGACGATGGCAGAGCTGGGGAGGGGCCAGCCACCCTGCTGAGAATAGCAACTGTAGATAGACATCCTGGATGGGAGTGAACTTGGCCAAAATGAGGAGAGATGGTTTTGTTTCCTGGTTTCCAGATGAGGAAACTGAACCTCAGAGTCAGCTTGTTTGTTATCACCCAGCTTCCTGGAGTAGATCTCAGTCTAAACCCAAGATCTTTCCTCTGTTGCCTGCTGCCACAAATAACCCACTGATTTGTAACACATTTTCATGCATCATCCTATTCCATCCTTATAAACTACTGTGAGTCCTGTGTGCCAGATGGGGAAACTGAGACTCAGGTCAGTGGTCAATCAAGTACCTCATCCAGGATCACATAAGAGGATCTCATCCAGGCCAAAAATAAGAGGTAGGATTCAAACGTGGGTCCAAAGGACTGATTGCTGTATTTTGTCACCACAGTATGGGGTGGTAGAATCAATGCCTATGGGCTCATGGAAATGTCTTCCATGTTTAGAGCTGAAACAGCTGTACACCAGGGAGTTTGGTGTCTTTTGCATGTCATCAAGCCAGGAAGTATAGGATAGGGACTCACACTCAGGCCTCTCACCTCCTGGTGGCTTCTCTTGCTCTAAATCCTGCTTTTATTCATGTCTGATGGCCATGTGGGGCTGACTGCCACTGGCCAGAATAGAAGATGCATTGCCAGTCATAGGTGTGGTCTCCTTGAAAGGTGAATCATCTGAAACAGACATTGAACTCCTGTGATGGGTTAGAAATTTTGCTAAGGACTGTCAAAGAACAAAATGAGGGGAGTTGTTTGGTTCATCTCTGTGATGGGAAATAATTACCCAAAGGTGCCAGAAACCCTTGGCCCCACCCCCCTACCTATATTGCTGGAGAGGAAAGATCAATTAAACATATTCTTGTGCTAAAGGATCTCACAATCTAGCTGGGAAGAAAGAACAATAAGTATGACCATAATATGTTGTAGAAGGACTTAATTCTTCATTTATTAAGTCACCATCCATTGTGTTTCTATGCAGGCCAGGTACTGTAGGAGGTACTGGGGATGCAGAGGTTAAAAGGACCAATGAAGTCCCTTCTTCATGGAGCTTACATTTGGGGTGTGGGAAAAGGAAAGTGAGCATAGAAGTTCTGAAAGATCTGAGTACAAACTGGGATAAAGCTATGAAGGAGAGTTGTAGGGAGCTGTCAGAAACTAATGGGAGGTTCCTCTTTGTTGAGTGTGCTGGAGAAGGCTTCCGTGAGGAAGAAATGCTTTGGACATTGATGCATGGTTTGGAAGGCTCTGATGGAGGTAACCTTAGGTTATCAGAGGAGCACTGATAGCCCTCTTGGGAGTGTAGATCAACCTTCCTCTAGATGGTGACACTCTACTGGTCTTGAAGGAGTCTGCCAAGGAAAGGGGTGGCTGGGATTCAGGACTGGAGGATGTGTCATGGGCAGTGAGAACAGTGTGTCATGCACACACACATTTTGGCACCACTCTGCATGATCTTCTTAGGAGACCTCTCTGCTTACTTACTGGATGCTGTAAGGTGGCAGTTTGCTTATGTCTTGAAGGTCTGTTCTCCAGCTCTTTCCTTTGAACTCTGCTCATGGCCAACGCAAGCATAGAAATTATCCAGAGGGCCTTGGCCCTGCCTAGTGGGCCTGTTCACTCAGTGGCATGCATGCATAATCAGTATAGGAGGCTGCCACTCCTTTTAGCTGGGGTGCTGGAGAAGACCTTCTGCATTCATGGTGCTCAACTGCACACTGGCATTTATTCTCCCCATCCCCCCTTCTGTTCATTTTTTCTCACTTCCACTTACCTCTAAGGCTCTGTGGTGGGATTTTGCAGCTGGGCCATGGTTCTGGTGACTGCCCCAAACCCTCATGCACTGCAGCTGGAGAGGTTTTTGGCTGTTTAGCCCAACCTGGAGAATTCCTAGGCCACCACATGCCGAACCTTTCACTCTGGTTTTCCTCTTGCTTTTCATTGCACTGCCAAGGATTTTGACCTCTTCCAACATATCTAAGACTTGCCGGACAGTCTGGCAAGAGAGGGTATGGGCTCCCTTATTTCCCTGCTGATTGGGTATTTACTGGGTGGGGCAGTCTTTCTTGCCCCTCTTTGTGAGAGGAGCCCAACCCTTTGGCTCCATGACCAAGCATTTTCCATTTGAGACACTATTGGGGTAATTTTCTTCTTTATCCCTTCTTCTCTGCAGCCTAGATCAGGGAGGACAAGAGACAGCTTCTAAACACTTCTTATCTGTGGGAGATGGTGTTTGTCTCATCTGATACCTTCCTGATGTCCGTTCAAGAGTGTTGATTGCTGCCTACATATTTTTAAAAATCTTGAGCCATCATGTAGCTCCTCCAACCCAGAGCAAGGGACATTTGAAAATATTTTCAGTTGAGGGTGAATATGACTCAGATGGACTGTATGCCACTTTGGGAAATCCCTGGGACCAGGCTCTGCTCTTCACACCAGTCCTTTGGCTGTGGTTCTGCTGGTCACAATCTAAGGTCTTGGTACAGCTCTGGATAGGGAAGTGCTCTGCTGGGCTGGCTTCTGCCTGGCACATGAGTTCAGTTTTCTTGTTTTGTTCCTCACTGCTCAGTCACACCCTTTTCTGAGTGAAGCTGCTCTTCCCAACACCCCTGCTGGGTGGACAGCTGCCCTGCTTTGTATGTTGTGACCTCACTTATTGCCCATCCCGTGGTCGTAGCTTATTGTGCCAGTGGTCAGCACCTGTGGCTGGCCAGCCATGTCCTGGCCTTGCAAACTAGAGCTTAAAAAAGGTGAGTCAGGCTGATGGTTCTGCTCCCTTGGGGGTTTGGATGAACTGGTGATGGCAGTTCCTGAGTGCAAAGACTGTGAGGGTAGTAGATGGTGATCAGCAGAGACAGGAGAATAGAATGTGATACAGAAAGCAAAGCGGTGATGCCACGAAGGAAGGGAAAAGAGAAAAGGAGGTATAACTACTTCCTTTGCTAATGACTTTGTGGTCTCACCTGTCCAGCTCCTCCTCTCCTCCCAGCAAGCCACTAACCTAACCACAGAAGGCCTTTGTTTCTTGCAAATTAAAAGTTTATTCAACAATCCAAGTCTTCTCTGAGCTCTCCAGCATTTAGATGAGGGCAGCAGAATAGAGTTTTCTTAAATGGAAGGACTGGGGGTAGATTTTAGAGCTGTGTTTCCTTTCACTTAGCCTCCAATCAAACTTCAGATGTCAGCTCATTTCTGACAGTTTGGGGAAAGTTTCCAGAAGATTCCTTTGCTTGGTGTCTAGCTGGCAGATTCCTGTCTGGGCCAGGTGACAAGCATGTCTTGGTCATATGGTGATGGAGTGAAAACCTCTGACTGATCACCAGCTGCAGGATGGGGTTCCTGGCTCCAGGGAAAGTTCTGATGATGCCAGAAATGAAAGAAGTGTCGAGGTCAGCAGAAATGTCTTGTCAGAGCCTCCATTGTGGCTTAAAATGGACATTGTTGAGAGGCCAAGATGAACTATCTAAAAAACAGCAAGAGAGGCCTCATCTGAGAAGATCAAGTGCAGCATCCGGAGGCCAGGGGCAGATCTGGGCTGGTGCTGCTAGAGGATGCTCACAGGTATCCAGCCAGTTTGTCTGCAGGGGTATTTGTTGGATCTGAGGCTCAGCTGCCTGAGGTCTTTGAAGTGTAGCAGTTGAGCCAGGCATAGGGCCTTCTTGTTTTCTTTAATTGGAAGGATAGTAAGAGCAGCTAACATTTATTTTGCCAAGTGCTCTGCTAAGCATTTCACAGGTGTCTTTTTTTTTCCTTTTAATTCTTGTGAATGGAGCTTTAAGGCAGTTATTGTTATTTCCTCAAATTACAGATGAGGAAACTGGGGTTTACAAAACGCCACCGACTCTCCCAAGACCACACGAGTCTGAGATGAATGGACCATGGATCCTGGCCTCTCTGACCACATAGCCATGGTCTTATGTGCACTCTGCTACTTTGCTGGTTAATATGGACCTGGAACCTCAGTGGGGTCCCGTTTTCTCACTTTGGCCATGTCCCAGGGAATGACCAAGGGTCTCAAGAGGTTTGCCAGGTCCTGGCTGCCACCCCCCACCCCCAGACACA
Source organism: Proteles cristata cristata (assembly GCA_017311185.1). Lineage (NCBI taxonomy): Eukaryota > Metazoa > Chordata > Mammalia > Carnivora > Hyaenidae > Proteles > Proteles cristata. Next base: position 91,852 of record JAESUZ010004344.1, on the reverse strand, counting down.
TGTTGATGTGAGCAGCTGCCTTGCCCTTTTTGAGCTAGAGGCAACCCAATCTGCTCTGAGCGAGGGAGAGACTCAATACATTATGTAGGAGTGGCTGTCCCCCTGGGATGGCTGTCCTAGACTTTGGTACCTGCAGTAGGAAAGTGCCAACTGCTTCTGGAAATGAAGCAAAGACGTGCAAGCTGGGAATGGATAGAGGAGACCAAGGTTGTATGCTGCCTTGAGAGTCTCCCCTCTAGAAATTTGGTAGCTCCTGGGGTTCAACAGTCCCTGGCAAGGCTGGTGTAATGGGAGGCATTTCAGGAACGGTTTGCTATTAGGATGGTGGTTAGAAACTCCTCTGGTTCATCTGCTCTGTCTAGATTGGGGAAACTTGGGATAGCACAATGACAGGTGATGTTGGGAAGGGGCCAGCCTGAATCTTCGGCCATCTGTTAATGGGGCATGGATTATGAGGTAATATGAGCAAGTTGCCTTAATTGAGCAGAACCGTCAGATAAGGTTGGAGCCGTGGGAGGAGCCTGAACAGGGTATATCAGTTGTGGATGTGCAGCTTGGGGTATGGAGTGGGGCATGTGGGACCAGAAGTGTCAGTCTTGGTGGAACTCAAGTGCATAGTTCTCAGTGGGTCCCCTGTGCCCTGGGAATTTGCATAAAAGGCACATTCTTGGGCTCTACCTCAGACGTCCAGAATCTGAATCTCTGGGGATAGGGCCCAATGAGTTGCATTTTAAAATGCCTTGCAAGTGATTCTGAGGCATGCTAATGGCTGAGAACCACAGCTGTAGCCTCGGGTAAGTGGCAATGTGGTGTTCTCTCAGGGAGGGAAGAGAAAACCTTGCACTTGCCGGCTTCCTGTGGTGTGATGAAAAATAGACTCAATTCTCCTTGTTTCATCCAGTTAACAACAGTGGTTCTCCAGTGATTCACGCCAAGTTCCCCATGGTCCAACTACCGCACCCACACAAAAAAACCTTCACTGGACTTGAGTTGGGGGAAGACTGGTGGTCTGACAATGGTTTTGGCTGATATTTCCTTGAGGTGGTGTGGTGTAGTAGAGCGAGAGCCTGCACTGGGATTCTCTACCATGTGTTTATCTCCCTGATGGTGTCATGCCTCTTCCTGGCTTCTGGAGTCAGGGGCTTCATCTGTGAAATGGTGTGGGTTTGAAGCTCTTTGAGTTCCTTACTTGTGGTGACACTGCACAGTTCACGGAGATGTGCCAAGTAGAGGCCATGGTGACATCATGCTGGAGACAGAAGTGTTGATGCTGTCATATTATAAGCATTAATACTTTAAGTGACAGCCTGCTGACCATCTGGAAGAATCTCCTAGGGCACTGAAGGCCCTGGACCCTGATTTGAGAACTGCATTTTAGGACAGGTGCCTCATTAATAGAAATGACTTCCTAAGAATGTAGCCAAATAGGCTGCCTGACTTTGTCCCACATTGCCAAAACTTTGAGCACAGAGGTCAACCTACACAAAGGGTTAATGCCTCAGTCTTAGGTAGCCCTCTGTCTGACCCTTCTGGGGCTCATGGATCTGGTAGCTTCCACTGGGTTACTTGATTGAATATGTATGCTGAGCTTTGGAGCTGTTGCAGGAAAGACTGGGCGAAACATCCAGCTTGTGAACGTTTCTGTCCTTCCTTGGCTGAAGATACTGTTCAGGCTTGGGGGTGGGAGTGGGGGGAGTCTGCGTCGAGGACTGCTTGTACTGCCTTCGTTTGCACGGGACTTTGGCGTCAGAGGGAGAGAACACATACAGATCTGCTGCAATTGACCTTTTAAGGCAAACCAACTTGTATGTTTGCTACACGAAAGGGCTGCTGACAAGTCTCAGGCTGGAGGCAGAAGGTGCAGGAGAGAGGAGAAAAATCACTGCCTTAGGAAGGGAGCTCATGGGCTGGTGAGAGAGATGAAGCAGCGGGTAGAGCCAGAGCGGCTGTGACATCGTCAGACACTCCGACCTTCTGCTCTTCCATCTTCTCAGGGGAGGGGCTTCCGAAGTGTGCCTCGGGGGACAGGGGATAAGAAGAAAGCATGACTGAGCATGTTCCCCCTTGCACTTCTCCCTGAGCGAGGTTACCAGGACAGAAATGGGTTGGTGGCCAAGGCCCATTATAGGCTAAGTCCTCCACCAGGGACAAGAACGGGCGGCTGATTCAGATGCAGGTCTACGTGGAAGCAGGCACCCCCATCCGCCATTTCATCCCTCCCAGCTCTCCTTTTCCACCATTACCTCAGGAGGTGAGATGCTGCCTTTGGTGAGCCTTGTCTAGTCTTCCAGGATTGGAGAGCAGAGTGCTGTCCTGGGTTTAGTAGGAGGAGAAACAGAAGCCCTAGTGACTTGACTCCATTTCCCTTCCTGAAAATGAAGGAAAAGTCAGCTCTTGTCTGTAGCCAGACAGGGTTTGACAGAATTTTTAAAATAAAAATATGTGAAATGAGGGAAATCTGAATCTGTGAGGAAGTCCTCTGTGAGAGGACTTCGTGGATTCCCTGTTAGCTAAACACGTTGCAGCAGGATCGTCTTTGTTTTTGGGGGGGGTCAAGTGCATGGGCTAATTGTAACCAGAATGTGCTGCTGGACGACTTCCCTGGAAGGGGATGTAAGAGAAGGAGATGAGGGCAGTGGAGAGGAGGTCCAACTAGGTAACCTTAAGGGCCCTCTCTTTACTATTCTTGTGAAAAGTAGATGTTCCCATCTGTTAGGTGGGAAAATAAATGGTAGTAACTGACCTCCTTGTTCCATGTATGTTGGGCAAATGGGCTAAACAGATTCCTTATATGAAGCCAGTCCCCTCCTAACATTCAGACAAGGGAGACTTGGTTGTTGGGGTGGAGGCATGCACTGTCATCTAAGAGTCCCTGGCCTTTTCCAGGAACAAAGGCAAAGGAGAGACACGGGTACCAAAGTACCATGTATCAGACATGGGGTGAGATTCTTCATGTCTATTATTCAGTTGAATCAGCACAATAATCACGTGGGATGGGTCATATTACTATTCTCCATGTTCTAGGTGAGGTCGTGGAGATGTAGAAACATCCAAACACTTGAATACAGTCACAAAGTCAGTAAGGGAAGACATCCAGTACCCAGCTGTGATCGGAGCTGTGACCTCCCACTTTGGCTCCCAGGCTGGAATGAGGGCTTGTCTTTTTGAAGACACATACAAAGGAGATGGAGACATGCAAAGGTTCATATCTGAGACCTCTGTGCCTTTTTCTTTACATGTGAGATGTTCAGAGAGCGGGCTCTCGGTGAAGAGGCCTTCCCAGCTGGAGCACGTCTGAGGGCTCTGTGGTTGTGAATTACTGGGCAGGTGCAAGGAGTCAGGTGTGCAGAGGGAGATCCTTCCTTTCTGTTTCAGTCTCCCTCCTTCCTGGGGCCTGAGGGGAGTATTAATTACTCATTGTTGGCAATTTGGATCTGGATAAAATGTTCTTCCTGTGTTACTGTTTCAGGGTTAGACATCAGCAACTGGTAGCCTGGTGCTTGCCTCCAGCTCTCAAACCTTATGTGTTTTTTTGATTTCTGTCTTTCTCAGTGACTTGACTCATTTTCAGAACTGGGTGAGAAATGTCACAAACTCACTTTCTACTTGCTGTTTGTGTTCTTTTCTCTTATGGATATGACCAAAGGGAGAGAGATTAGGGAAGGGGACACGGTGAGTTGGACTGACCACATCAGACTTTGGAAATCCAAGTTAATTTTGCTTTGTTTTCTTTAGTAATTTGATAAGTTTTTTATTGCCACTATTAACACACAGTGTTTCATGTAAGTAATACACAATACTGAGGACTTAAATATTTTGGAAAAGCAGAGGCCAAAACAAAAAATCACTATTTTCCTACCATGTACCACTATTATTAAAACTTTGGTATAGATTTTCCTAGATATGTGTGTATGTGTGTATGAGATTGTGTACATTTATTTATTTTTTACAGAAACAAAAATACGTAGTCTATTTTTTCTTTTAGTGTTATAGTATGAATGTATTACTGTGTCGATAAATATTCTTTAACCTTTTATTTAAAATGTCGTAAGCATATAAAATATTGCATTATATAGATGTAACAATTTACTTTTTCCCCTATTAGTAGATAATTTAGGCCTTGCATTTTCTATAATTAGAAATATATTGTTTCTTCATCTAAAGTTTAGACTATATTACCATTCCACCTGCAGTGTATGAGAATAAACATTTCTAATACTCTAACAATATAGTTTTGCTAATCTTTGCTTATTTGATAGGACTCCCCCTCTGCCCCCGCTCCCCCCCAAAAAAGGTATTCACTATTTCAGCCTTAAGTAGTGTCAGGATGTGTGGATAGGTTGTTGGGACTACAAGAAAAAAAAGTAGATGTCAGCCATCTTGGTTTGTTTTTCTTTATTGACCTCCTTTGATTTATCCTGTGTCAATGCAATACAAAAACATTAGATCTCTATTCCAAGAAATGAGGTATATTTAAATATCTTTTACATGATACTTGTCACAGTTTTATTTATAAGAGCAAAAAGGTGGAGATAACCTAAGTGCTCACAATGAGAAATCAGTCAAATTAATGGCAATAATGGAATACTATGCAATCATTAAAATAATTTAATGGCATAGGAAAAAATCAGGCTATAAAATAATATGTACATAATGATCTCAATTAAATAATATGTACATAGAAAAAGGCTATAAAGGTTAATGTTAATAATTTCTGAATGGAATAATTATACTTTTCCCCTTGTGTTTTCAAAAAATTAACAAGTACATGTATTAGTATTGTAATCATACACAAAGCAGATGTTAGCAAGTGAACTCTAAAATATTATACATGGAAATAAAGAGCTCTGAGTAATTGGATTTTGAGTCACTTAGATTCTTCCAAGGACTTTGTAGGTTATCAAGTCTTCACATTCTTTGAGGCTAGTGGAGCTCTTTGGAAATTTGCAAAACCATTTTATAGTGGGGGCTTTAATGAGGATCGAGCCAAAACAGGGAGATCAAGATTAGCTTCCATCTGCTTTTCTGCTCTTTGTGTTGACTTGGGAGTAACAAGATCGTAGGATATGGAACCTACTTATGGTGCCCACTACCCTGGACAACAGGATATATAGGACATGCCATCCAAGGCACTGATGTATCTCAGGACCATTGGAGTTGTTTGGAAACTGAAAGGCAGGGGATGACAAAGGATGGATATACCAAATGTCATTTGGTGGGATTGATTTGGTTGTGTTTATGTATTTCTGGTAATGATAAATACTCCAGTATACTGGGAACAGAATCCTATGCCAGTCCTTCACTACTGATGAGGAAATGGAGGTCTAAAGGGATTAAGTCACTTGTCCAAGCCAGTGTCTCCCCCCACCCCCCATCACAATGTTCCACTGGAATGGTACAATATATCACATGTTGGGTATGTCTGACTGGTTGAGGTGATTCACAGCATACTTGAATGGTTTGGATGTCCTTGAAATTGCTTGGTTAGAGTTTGGCTGAAAGAGGATAATTCAATTCTGGGTAGTAGGATTGGTGGGAGGAGGTCAGTGTTGGTCTTTTCTCATAATATGGTAGTTATTAAGTGATATTCAGAGGAAAAGGAAATATTTAATTTCATAATAAAGGAAGGTGAACTAGGACAGCTGGCAGAGAGATGAGTCAAGGGAATGGATTTATTTTCCCCAAACTCAAGTTCCATGTGAAGATGCCCTTATTTTGAGTCACAGACACTCAATGCGATGGGTTTTTCTCCTGTTATGGTGAAAATGAGGTGAATGAGAACTCCAAGAACTGGAAATTTCATTTACCTTTATGATTTACAGCCCCATGCTGTATTGCCTTCTTTGCCTTTGGCTGTGAATGCTCTGAGAATGAAGATACTGAGTTCACTTTGGGCATCGCTCTTTAGTTTGAGGATCGGTCCACAGGAGGCAGTAATTATGGTGGGAGAGGAATAGAATTCCTCCCCAGGAAGGAGCTCTTAAAACAAGTGCAGTGTATAGGAGAAGAGAAGGTAATTGGAGGAATGAGGAGGGCAGGACAGCTAAATTCAAATATGTAAGGGGCTATTGAAAGGAACAAAGAATGAACTTGTTCTGTGTGACTCCTGAAAACAGAGCTGTGGCTGATGAAGGGGAGACCCATTTCAGCTCAGTATAAGAAAGACCCTTCTAGAAACCAAAGCTTCCCAACAATGGTCAGTGGACTGATGGAAAGTGTCCAGCAGAGCCTCCAGATGTTTTCAGAGTTGTCTGTACTGGGTGGGAGGTTGTTTCAGATGACCACTAAGGGCCATTCCAAGTCTGTGTTTCTAGAACTCTGTTTCTATGTTTAAATACTGTGTATATTATGTATTCATCATTCTTATTTGTTAAGCTTTTATTATACTTGTCATGTGTTCTACTAAATGTTAGAAATATATAATGGTAAAACATAAAATCCTTGCCTTTATAATCAGTTGAAGGAGATAAATGGTAAATAGGTTATTGCGAGGTATAAGTCCAACCTAGTAAAGTATCGGGTGCTATGAGCTCCATAGGAAGGGTATCCAGATTAGCTTGGAGTGACTTATGGAATCTTTTTGGAAAAAGTGAGGTGAAAGATCTAAAAAATGACTATGACTTGGGTAGACCAAGAGAGTAAAGAAGAGTATTCTAGGTAAAGGGAACATCTAGGTAAAGGGAACAGCCTGTACAGAGGTAGAACAGCATGGTGCATTAGAGACATCAATTTTGGGGGAAGAGGTAAGTGAAGAGCGGGATGAAACTGACCAGGTAGGAAGCAGATGAAGGGTCTTGTCTGCCGGGTCGGAGTTTGGGCTTCATGTTGAGAACAACAGGGAGTCATTAAAGAGCTTTAAGGAAAGGATTGTGTCATCTGCCTCACCTTCTGGAAAGACCACTTTGGTTCCAGCATGGAGGGTAGTTTAGAGGATACCAAGGCTGGCTGCAGAGAGACTGGTTGGAGTCTGTTTCAGTAATTCAGGTAAGAGACGGCAGTGGGGGTAAGCCACTACAGGGGCAGTGAGAATGGAGAGGGGTGGGCAGGTGGTGGGGAGAATTCAAGCTGAGGAGGAAGTTGGGGTGCCATTTGTTGAGACTGAGAAAGTAGGCCAGGCAGCATATTTTGGGACTAGTAGAAGGCTGATACTGTGTTTGAAGTGTCCATGGGACACAGGACTGGAGAAGCTCTTTCTTTGTATTTTGCAAACTACCCAAAAGAGATTCATTTTTGTCCCCTGGTGATACAATGGAGGGGCTTCTGTACATAAAATGGGACTTTTCTTCCCAAGTACTGTCATGACTACTTTTCACAGATCCTCATACAATTCCTGTGAAGTGCAGGAGGGGAGTTTCTCTCAATGCACAGTGTTTTGACTTAGTATCCTATGAAGTGGTATCTGGGTGTTCTTAGAATATAGCCACTCAGGTGGTCTTCACTCTCTCTGGTTGGGTCACTCATATCCCAGGAACCATGGTTACCCTTCTCTTTTCTGCCCAGAAAGAATTACTAGGGTAGTTAAGGAAGTCAGTATTAACTCCTATGAAGAATGATTCTCTTTGTGTAAGTAGGGACCCAGACAGGCTAAGAGACAAACAAAACAGTGGGTGGACAGCTGAGATGGAATTGCTTCTATTCCCTGATAGTGGCCTCTTTAGTTGGTTGGTCCACACTCCTTCCATGGAGTTACCTTCCTGAACGTTCCAAGGTTGATTAAATAGACCCCATTTGGGTGTCACCTTATGGTCCTGCTGTTGTTGACCTGTTTCATAGATTCGTAACTAATAGAGAGATTAAAGGTCTTCAATTTCATTAAGTCCAAATTGTAGCTCAGTAGGGTATAAAACTACTTGTGCAAGGTTACATAATGAGTTGGTCTTCTGGATTCTCTTCCCATTTCGCCATGTTGGGCCTTTAAAAAATCTTACTGAGCCATATATCTATATGAGTGTTGGTCTCTTAAAAGCTATAAAGATCCACCCTTTCTTTTTGATTCATTTCTTCTATGTGACCTTAAATGTCTGAGTTTTTTGGGGACATGCTACTTACCCGCTTCCCTCCCTTGTATTCTACCTCTTCTTTCTGTGTGATCTTATCTACTCCTATGGTTTCCATTGCTATTTAAGGGCATATGACTCCAAAGCTGGTACCTCTAGGGTTGAACTCCTTCATACACTTTAGATCATCCACATCCTTGTCTCTCCTCCACAGGCACATCAGAATCAATAGCTATAAAACTAGCAGTTTTGGCTTCAGACCTACATATGCAACTGCCTACTGGTTGAGAATCGATATCAAGTTGAGAATCCAGCTCTACATGACTATATGCTTTTCATCTTTTCCTGCACATCTGAGTGGGCAGCATCCCTGTCTATTTAAGAATATGAGCTGGAAAGCTGGAAGCCAGCTTCAATATCCCTCACTTCCCACCACATTAGTCATCACACTCCTTTGGTTCTACCTTTTAAATAGCTGTGGTCTCTATTTGCTCTTCGGTCTTTCTTGCCAATGGGTCCTAACCAGCTTTCAACTTGAACACTCTGACACTTTCTTGGGTGGTCTTCCTACCATCAGTTCTTTTCTTCCTCCATCATCTCCTCTTCTCCCACATACTGTGGGAGCAAACCTAATAACACCATTCGTCATATAAAATACTCCCTTACATGTAAAATCTCTTCAGTATGCCATAGCTAGTGGCTAAGAGTTGAGTTAGATTGTCTGAGTTTGAATTCCATTTACCAGTTATCTTGGGCAGGTTATACAACCTTTCCATTCCTCAACTTCCTTACCTATTAATAGGAGATAATAATCATACTTTAGACGGTTATTATAAGCATTAAATTAGTTAGTATTTGTGAAGTGCTTAAAACAGTGCTTAGCTCATAGCAAATACTACATAAGGGCTTGTTACATACAATAAGGTTATAACTCCTTAGCTTGACATAGAGCCCTTTCAAAATTGGGCCTCTATCGACCTCTCCAATGCTCAAGTACTTAATCCTACTGCCCTTGGCCCTGTACCTCCAGCAATACTCAACAATTTGTCATCTTTCATACCATTGTGTTTTCCTTGTGGTTGTGTTTTAATCCTAGGATGATTCTTCTCTTTCTTTCAATCTCTCCTCTCCCTTATGAACCTTCAGATAAATTATTAATCTTTCAGAATCCAAAGAATTTTAAATGCCTCCTATTTGAAGCCATCCCCATAGTACTGGACAGAGATAACACTTCTTCCCCTGAGCAACTTTCATGCCTGGGTGCCTGGGCATATTTTATCATAGTGGTTAGTCTGAAGGCTCTGGAGTGAGACAGACATTCCAATGCTGGTTCAACCACTTGCATGCTGTCTGACCTTAGGTAAGTTATTTAACTTCTCACCCTCCTCTGTGTAATGGGAATAGGTTACCTACCTCATACGGTTATTGTGAGGATAAATGGCCCTATGCATGCTAAGGGTGGGTATAACTGCCAGCACATGGTAGGTAATCTCACAGCAACTATTGTATTGTTAATGATGTATTTCCATTAATACAGGTGTAACACACTATTTAATTTATAGTTTACATATGTGTCTTCATGAAGGTTAGGGCGCTGTATATACTCAGTTTTATAATCCTAATATCTCCCTGATAATCCAAGTAGATGATCACTAATATGATGGTTACCTGAAACCCTGCACCCAGACATTGGCCATCTCACTTGGGGTGAAGTTCATGTCTTTGCCACACAGACTTCCCAAATCTTACCCCCCAGATGTTGGTTTTGTTTTCTTGATAGAACCTGTCTAAAGGAGGTAAGTTTCCACTTAGAAGATGGCAATATATTCTAAACTGAGCAGGTGGTGTGAAGCAAGGTGTGAAGGCTTGTTTGGGAGGTGTGTATGTGTGTGTGGGGGGCATGGGGAGAGGGAGGGAGAAGAGGGTTCGGGACCTTGGTGGGTAAGACAATGACAGCTTTAAGAAGAAGAGGCAGGGAGAGTCTGGGGAGGGAATTGAGGTGGCAGTCAAGATGCCTGTGTCCTTTGGAGGCAGCTTTGAGGTAGAAGATTATGAGGGAGAGTACAAAGGCTGTATGGGTCTGCTGCCATGGTGAGCATGATTGCTTCACTCTCTTTCTTATTTCTGCTCACATGCCTTGCTGAGAAGGGGACTTCCCTGAGCCCTGTGTCCTACCTAAATTGTAACCCCTTCCTTCCAACTCTCCAAATTCCTCTTTTCCTGCTTTATTTTCTTGCAGAGTACTTATCACCATTGAACATACTATTTGGTTACTATCTATCTCTCCCCAATAGAATTTCCAACCCATAAAGGCAAGTTTATTAATCTGTTTACCCTGATATGTCACTGGCACCTGAAACAGTCCTGACACATACTAAATGTCTAATAAATATTTGTTGAATGAATGAATCCCACCAAACAAGGATAACACCCATTTGTATTTTTGCAATTAGTCATTCAGTACATAGGTTTTAAAAATTTTTTGTTAAAGGTATATGTTACATACTATAAATAGTAAATATACAGTTCAAGGAATATTGGCAGATATATATACTTGTGTAGCCAAACACCACAATCAAGACCTAGAACATTATCATCACCTCAGAAAGTTTTCTTGTACCTCTTTGCAGTTAATTTCTGTCCCCACCCATGGCCACAGGCAACCACTGATGTCTTTTTTGTCATTATTTATTGTCTTTTCTTTTTCTAGAATTTCATAAAATTGGACTCCTACGCATGTTTTATTTTGCTCAGTGTAACATTTTTAGGATTTATCCATGTTGCATGTGGCAGTGGTTTGTTTGATTTTCTTGCTGAGTTGTAGAAAAGGATTTCTTATTCTGCTTTGCAGTTTTTATGACTACAAGTGAGCATGGGCCCTGGATCCAGCCTGCTTGGTTGGAAATCTGGCTCCTCCACCTACTAGCTGTGTGGTTTTGGGCAAGTTTATCTTCCCTGTGCCTCAGGCCTCTCATCTGTTAAATGGGGGTGATAACCATATTACCTCATAGCACTTTTGAGGAGCCAGAGTATGTGAAGCAAAGCAAACACACAGAGTGCTTTGAATGGTGGCTGGCACATAGTATTTAATAGTTGTTGGCTATGCTTACTTCCACTTCACAAATGGAGGGAAAAAACCATGAGGCAAAGAAAAGTAAGTTTGCCTAGTGTCATTGAGATCCCAGAAATAACGGAAACCCAAGTCCTTCTGATTTAACTTCCGTGTTCTACCACCTCCTAGATTCTGGGTTGTCCTCTTTGGACCAGAATCCTGTGTGCAGCACACACAGAATGAGAAAAGTTGGTGCTCAGTTTGGGGGATGTCTGGCTTCCCTACCTCAGTGTTGATTCAGGCAATCCCTGCCAATTTAACCACCCGTGCCCCTGTGGGTAGAGTTTGGGTCCATCTTTTGGCCTGCAAAAGGGGTAGGGCTAGGTCTTCTTGCCCTTTGCTCCCTTCCTGGGCCCTCTCAGGCAGCTGAGCTTTGCATCAGGAAGACCTCTTACAATCACACAGTATCAATCCTGTGAGAAGCTAATTTGATAAACCCCACTCCAAAGCTCATTGAACCTGTCTATAACGATGCTTAATTAAAGTGCAGAAACTTTGAAGAGATAGCAAGTTACTGCTTAATGCAATACCGGAGTGCCACTATTCTACCATCTGCCTCACTCTCTGCAGTAATTGCTTCCTGACATTTGTTTATTTTAATTAGGAGAGCAGTCTTGATCAAGGGGGAGGGCAGGCAGGGTCAGAACTATTGAGGAGGAGGGAGAAAGTGGAAAAGGAGAGCTATAATGTGGCCATCCTGGGATGAAGGGAAAGCACTGTTATCTTGATGGTGTAAATGGTTCCATCTTCCCACAGGGACAGATACCTGTGGAACTTTCTCCATGTGGCAAAAGAACATGGCTAACTCTGAGGTCATATGTTAAGGTTCTATGAGTGTCTTTTAGGGTGTATCAGAGTTGACTTTCTTGGTTTGAGAATATAGAGGCTCCCACTTTGTTAGGAAGGAGATTACAGATAGGGCTAGTTAGCTGGTAGAGACACTTCCAGTCACAACAGGGTCTCAGAGCTGAGGGAAAGAGAAGCTCATTCATATGTATTAGTTCCACAGGTTCACACCGGTGCTTTTATAGTCTGCCTGGTTATTTTTGATTGTGTGTTGGTCATTATACATGAAAATTATTCATAGGTATAATTAAAGGCTGAGTTGAAGAAGATACCTTCCTACAGAAAGAAACTTAATTTTCTTATTTGGCAGTTATTTGAAGGCACTGTAAATTTAGGAGACCCCCCGCCCCTAACTATTGAAAGCTTCACGTTCTCTCAACACATAGGCAATTCAAACCCACTCTACGGGTCCTCTTCAGGATTAGTCAATTTCTGGTTCTTTCTGACTTTGGGGGTCACAGCTCATTGTGAGAAAGCTCTTCTTTTGGTGTCTCCATCTTATGCAGGTTCTGTGCATTGATTTATGTCTCTAACTGTAGCAGACTGTTAAAACTAAGTTCAGATTTGCCAGATTCAGAAAATGCCTTTAGGGCAAAAGTGATGTCCATACTTCTCTGAGTTCCTGATTCCCTTCAGTGTTGAATTACTATTTTCTTACTATCTGATCAGCATTTTGATGATGTAAGAAAAATTCACTGCATATTTTATCTAGATTTTTAGTTGTTTTCAATGGTAATAACCTGCCATTACCAGAAAGAGAAACTGCCTGATAGTGGTTTTTATATTATATATGTTTTTACTTTTAGCAGCAGAACGAAACAAAATGAAAAAGATAAAAATGGAGCAGTTCTGGTTATAGTGGGGCTAGAGGCCCTGAAACCCTGCCTCCCCTTTGTTTGCTCCACATAGAATGTCTGTTAAGTGCCTGGGTTTCTTAGGTATGGTTTGAAAAACACTGCCCTAAGGAACCTCTTGGTTTGACTGACTTTGAGGAACCACAACTTTGGCAAAGATCGTCTATTGCTTTCCCTGGAAACAAATGGTTCTTGACATTTTAGGATGGCTGGAAGCCTAGAAGTTGGGCAAGGTGCTGTAAAAAATGACAAAGTGTGCTGCCTGAGTCCCAGAGAGCTCCTGTGAAAGTAAGACCAGGACGATAGGGATCTTCTCAGTCTCCAGAGTAGTAACCTGAGTTGGGAGGAAGAGAACAGAAGCAGGGCAAGCATGGTAGGTATGTTCATTTGGATGTTCAAAGAGAACGGTGTCAAGAAAGGATTAGACATGCAAGAATTTTATTGGGAGAAGTGCTTATGAAGGATAAAGAAGGAGGGAGTAAAAGTACTCAGGGAGAGTGTTCAGACCTTGATTTAGATCTGAGCAAGGGATGCAGGGAGCAAGTCAGGAAGAACCAGAGGCAAAGGGTCTGAAACAACATAGTTTCAGCCATCCTGATGAGAATCCCCAAGCAAAAGTTGCTTGTTAGAGGAGTCCCCCACTGTAGAGAAATGGACTTCACCATGCTCTTACATGCTTAGTCATCAGCTAGGAGCAGTTCTGGTGAGAGTGTAGCCTTATCAGATGTGCAGTGATGGATCCGAAAGGGTGGTAACTGGGGCTCTACAGCAAGTCCTCTTGAAGGAGCTCTGAGTGGTGTGCCTCCCTGACCACCTCTGAAGGGAAGGCCACCCCAGATTAGCAATGAGGCATTTGCTGAAACAAGAAGGTGAGGAAGAGTCAAGCGTGCTTTTCCAGACCAAGGGGAGAGCCGTAGTGAATGTTGCCTGCTTATTTCCCAGAAGCTCAGTATCCAAGTGGTGGGATTCTACTCAGCTTGTTTGAGCATGTCATCTGAGCTTGTTGAGGTCAGGCCTACAGTAAAGGTCCCTCTGCGTTACTGAAGTTACCCTGATGTGGCTGGTCATGTCATGCCCTTACCCCTAGCTTCTTAAACCCTTACAGTAGTTTTCAACTGATCTTAGGATAAAGACCACACCTTTTATCTTTTTTGGCCTGGTCCAGGGGCCTTGCCTATTCTTTATTGTATACCACACACCCCTCACTGTCCTTATTCCAGCCCCACTGATGATTCAGTCTCTTGTTCTTGCCTTTCTGGGCCTTTGTCCATGATGTTTCCTTTGTCTTGGATGATCTTGCCTCCTGTCCTCTCTTCTTCCTACATCAGCTAAGGTCCTCTTCCTCTCGGAGGATGAAAGTCCCCACATAGCTCTCACAGTACCATATCTTTCTCCCTTGGTGGCACTTATTGTAGGCACAGTTGTACATATTTTGTGGCTGATGGTTTATTTAGTCTCTGGCTCTCCTGCTAGATGAGAAGCTCCACAGGGCAGGACCAGGTCTGTCTTTTCTGTTTCTTATACCTCTGTGCCTGGTATGCTGGACATGCTCAAATGTTTGGCTTTAGGAAATGAACTGTGGAAGATGAGATGAAGGGAATACTTGGATATCCAATACAAAAAAATAAAACTTGCATAGAAACAAAATATAAGGCAAGGTGAGACGTGCTTCTCCGGGGCTGGGAGTGAGTTTTGAGGTGCTTGCTCACCCAGTGCCCTTGTGCATGTTGGAAAAGACCGAGCCTGTGGAGGTGGAATGACTTCTCCGTGTTGGCACAGCCAGTGCGTGCCAGGGTTGGACTCATACCTTAGACTTTCAACTCCAAGCCCAGTGCTGTCATTGCCAAGGGAGGCTGTGTGTGGCCACATAGCATGTGGAGGCAGGTGCCTGGCCTCTGCATGGGCCCTATTCTCACTGCTGATCTGAACTTAAGTAAGTATGCCTTATCCTGTTTGGCTGTTTCCTCATCTGTAAAGTGGGTGTATTTTAAACGGAAACTTTGAAGATTAAATGAGATAATATGTGAAAGGGTGCTTTTCATAAACTCTTAAGTATTTTACAAATGTTCTTACGGTGTCATGTTTTATTACTGTGGTAAATGAAGCCTAAAGCCACTGGTGACAGGAGTGGCTGGGGATACCATCAGGCTCTATCTGTTGCTGATTGTGTTGCATTCCAGCCCCTTCTTCTCCTGTGAATAGGATATTTTTTATGTATTTCTTCAAAGGAACTGAAAAAGTTAAATTTGGGAAGCATCAGTTCTATGAAGAAGAAAGGAAGTGTGGTGGATAGCTGGGGCATCACTTAGCCTCCCTCGGCCTGGGTCCCTTTATCAGTGAAAGGAGGAGGTAGTAACTGATGTTTAAAAGCTTCTTTCAGTAGGGAGCCTGTAAACTCTCATGAATGGGAAGGAGGCTATCACTGGATAGACTCCTAAGCACAGAACAAGAGAAGACTGGCCTCTAGCTTGAGAGATTCTTCTGATCCCAGACGGAATTTTCTGGCACTGAGAGTAGTTAAATGCTGGAAGAGGAGAAAGCAACAATATGTGTGGAAATTGCTTTTGGAAAGTCTGTACAAAGAGGAGAAATACCCAACTGTAGCCCTGCTGGAACTGGGGAAGTAGACAAGGAAGCATTTGCAGTGATTTCCACCCTGCACATGAGGCACACTGCATAAAATGCAACGAGATTACAGAAATGCCCTTTCCACACATTCTCTCTGGTGGTGCATGCCTGTCTCCTGACCCTGCTACCACTCCAAGGCTTGTGTACCCGGGTCAAAGCTCCCAGGGCTCCCACCTCTGTTCTGTGTTCTGAACTTTGGCCCTTCCTCCCTGTTTATTTTTTCCTCCTCCTCAATGCATCCCTCCAAGAAAGTGGTCCTGGTGCCAGCAGCAACTCCAGATAATAAAAGCTCAACATGGTGACTGATAACTGGTCCCATATAAGGTTAATGTGAGGAATTTTCTGCCAAGATGACCAATGAAAGAAGAAAAAAGAGGAGCAAGTTTGATTAAAAATTTTTAGAGAGTATGATGTAAGAACTTTAATTGGTTTTATTTTTTGCTACCATTTTCAGCATGGATGTGCCTCCCTTCCTCATTTTTAACCCTCTTGAGACTGGGTAGAGATTTCCCAAGCAAGTGTAAAAGTAATTATATTCAAAGACAGATTTTTCTTTTTCCCTAAAAGTATTACATTAATTGTCTTTTCTGGGGCTAATTGTCTTTTCCTTGGTCTGAGTGTGAATAGACTGCTTGGGGCTAGTAATAGTTTGCATTTGTAAGTGTTTTTCATATACTGA
Organism: Proteles cristata cristata; assembly: GCA_017311185.1. Lineage (NCBI taxonomy): Eukaryota > Metazoa > Chordata > Mammalia > Carnivora > Hyaenidae > Proteles > Proteles cristata. The sequence continues at coordinate 75,736 of JAESUZ010004344.1, read as the reverse complement.
ATCTCATTTTGTCCTCCAGATGGTGGCCCTGTGCCCGTAGTTATTTTTGTTTCTGTTTTCCAGATGAGCAAACTGAGGCCCAACTCCGCAAAGTTCACAGAACTGGTGCCAGCTCCTGTAGCGGCACTGCCCCTTCCCACCTTGTTCCACCACTACCCATAGCCCCGACTGGAGCTGGGAAAACCACAAGGGCCCCTTGAACTCTAGCCCAATAGTCCCTGTGAGTTTCACAGTGGCTTGCAAAGGCAAGTCTGCAGGAGACCAATTTTCTACTAGCTGGTGGGAGAATAAAGACCTTCCTGGGAGTATAGGAAGTCAAAAAGGTGACTATTTCCAGAAGATGGTGGAATTGTTGGAAATTCTGTGTGATACCTGATTCTGAGAATGTTTTCGTGTTTTGCCTGAGGATTAAAAAAATTTTTTTAATGTTTTATTTATTTCTGAGAGAGAGAGAGAGAGAGTGAGTGAGAGAGAGAGAGCAGGGGAGGGTCAGAGAGAGAGGGAGATACAGAATCTGAAGCAGGGTCCAGGCTCTGAGCTAGCTGTCAGCACAGAGCCTTTCGCAGGGCTCAAACCCAAGAACCGTGAGATCATGACCTGAGCTGAAGTCAGACACTTAAGCAATTGAGCCACCCAGGTGCCCCGATTTTTAACCCTATAGTAATTGAAGGTTGTTAGAACCAGAAAAACCAGAATTAAAGTGAGGTCTACTCATATTTTGGTTTCTAGCAGAAATTGAAAAGGTTGACAAATATAGAAGAGGGAGGCCACTTTTGATAAACTTCATCAGATAAACATAGCATATCATGTAGCCAAAGTCCAAATGATTAACATCAAAGACTAACCACTACAGGACACAATGGAAGGCATCCCTATCCAAGTGGGAAGGCTTGGGTTTGATCTTAGCTACTTCTCAGCTGTGTGACCTTAAACAAGTTACTTAGCCTTGAAGTCTCCATTTCCCCATCCCTAAAGTGCAGGTAATAATACATCAGTGGACTTCTGCAGGGATAAAATGAAAACAGGGCTTGATATCCAGTAAGCTTTCAAAAATGTTAGTTGATCCTGGAGTCTGAATGTAAGGAGATTGGACTCTTTCCTGTTGGCAACCAACAAGGGAGCCTTTGGAGTTCTTCAGAAGCTTGCGAATGATATGTTTAAATGTGAATTTTAGAAAGTTAATTCTGTCTTGGAAGCAGTGTATAAGGAGGGTTGGAGGTAGGAAGAAGTTGCAAGTACAAAGATCATTTGAAATGATCCAAATGAGAGAGATGTGCCTGAACAGAGTGAGGTGGGAAGGGAAGGAGGGCAGAGGGATGTAGAAAGAAGAGATAAGAAAATAGGGGGTGTTGAGATGGCATTGGGACACATGAAGATTGATTGAATATGAGGTAGTGTGAGAAAGATGAGCATAACGGATAGTGCCTAGGTTGCTAGTTAGGCCTACGGAATGGATGATGATATTAGGGAAGATAACAGATCAGGAGGAATAGTTAAGGGAGAGTGTGGATGAGGAAAAGAATAAATTGGTTTTAGTCAAGGTATGCCTGAGTTGCCTGCGAGATATTCAGGACCAGAAGTGGGTAGGTGATGAATGGATTTGGGGACAGAGATCCAAGGAACACTGACATCCAAAGGGTGGGGTGGGGGAGGGCAACTAAGAGTTACTTTCACAGGCAGAGTGATTTTTAAAAAAAATTTTTAATGTTTTTATTTATTTCTAGGAGAAAGAGAGAGAGACAGAGTGAGCAGGGAGGGTCAGAGAGAGAGGGAGTCACAGACTCTGAAACAGGCTCCAGGCTCTGAGCTGGCATCAGCACAGAGCCCGACGCAGGGCTCGAACCCACGACCCGCGAGATCATGACCCAAGCGAAAGTCGGACGCTTAACCGACTAAGCCACCCAGGCGCCCCAACAGGCAGACCGGTTTTTAAGAAGTGGAAGATTCATAGAAGGGAGCAACAGCGCCAGAAGGTGGTACCTGAAAAGAGGCTCTGGTTTGGGAATTTCTAAAGTCACTGGTAACGTTGGGAAGAGCTTTGTGAGTCAAGGATGTGTTGGGGACAGAAGGCAGATATGGACGATGAGGACAGAAAAGGAGGAGTGGAAATGATGAGTTTTGACAGAAGAATTACAGAATATCTCACAGGTGAGGTAAGAAGGAAGGTTTATGTTTCATCTGAAGGTTCCAAGCCTGTGGCTGAGTGGCAGGTGGGGTGGGAGAGGGGCTAAGTAGAGGGGGTATGGAGGTATAGAACAAGGTCCTGGGGAGGTGAGAGCTTGGAGGTAGATAATAGGGGAGGAGTCAGTCTAGAAAGGACCATTTTTCACTGAGAAGGGAAGAGTGGGGAAAGCAGTTGGGAGAAAAAGTAAGTAGCTGAAGGGGAGAGAAATGCAGAATTGTATGCCTGCAGACCTCAATTTCCCCAGTAAAATGGAAGTTCCTGTAGCATCTGCTGAGTGAGAAAGGGGGAAAAGGTTCAGTTCAGGGAAGAACTAAAGAAGAGAGCAGATTGAGGAAAAGTTTAAGGGCTGAGTCCCCAAGACTGAGGGACAGAATGACAGTGTGCTCACTGGCATGGTGGGATGTTGATTTCTGGTACTGATCAGTTACTCAGGAGCAAGGGGGTGTGTGCTTAGATGTCTTCCATGGTGGGAATGGTTGGCCTTGAAGCCTTGTCTAGATCAGGAGTTAAGGGGGTGGAGAAGAGCTGATACATGGAGAGAGTGAAGAGTTGGAGGTCCATGGCTTTACTAGGTTAAAGAGGACAATTATGAAGAGATGGGAAATAGAAATAAGGTTTTTCTGAAATAGGTACTTGGTGGAGCAGTTCATGGTGAGGTCAAAGTCTGGGAGGGTATGAAAAGAATGAGGATGATGGGAAGGTTAATGAAGCAGAAAAAAGCACGGGACTGTGAAACTGGAGCACTGTACACATGGGCATCATACACAGTGACTTGGTGCAGAAGGGGACTATTAGCTAGGAGTTCAATATATCAGTGAATGTGGCAGAGCAATTTTGGGGTGATGTACCTGTCAGATGTTACTGCACAACAGTCCTAGAAATCCTTGTTGTCATGCAATAGTAAGCATTGATTAAGCTTTCCATACCTGGAGATGGTTGACTTAGGCCAAACTCATCTGGGTAATTTATTGATCTCGCATGGGCAGGTTGGATGGGATGTGACTGATCTAGGTTGGTTATGCTTGGGGTGGCTGCCTGGAATGGCTCTAGTCATTCACTTCTTGGGACTGGCAGGCTAGCCCAGGCTACTCTTCTCATCATGAGAGCAGAAGTGCAAAGGGGCAAGCACTTTTCAAGCCTTTAGTCATGTCATGCCTGCTAACATTTCTTTGGACAAAGTCAAGGGGTGGGGAAGTACAGTTCACCCATGGAGATCATCAGGGTGATGAGTGAATCTTTTTGTATGATAACCTAATTGACCACAGGTGGTAGATAAACTCTATGAGAATGGAGAGAGGCTGGGCTGCAGATGGCCTAGGGACCCTTGAATGACAAAAGTAGGAAGAAAGGATGCTGTCTGCTCTGCTCCCATCCTGAGATACAAGTGGCCCCAACTGAGAATGTTTGGCAAATAAATCATTTCATTAGAGAAGATACAGGTTTTTGTATTGTTGGGATTCAAATACAAACAGCAGGAATTCCAGAGACCACAGAGGGAAGGGTTCAAAAGAGACATCAGGAGGCAACTGGCTACCTGGAGTCAGAGAGCTGACTGAGCTGTGCTAGACTTAGGAATAAAAGTGGCAGAAGCGCACGTGCGTGTGCGCGCGTGCACACACACACACACACACAGACACACAGACACACACACACACAGCTGGTAGAAGATCTTGGGCTGACCCAAGGTAAACTCTCCGGGAGACTTATTATTTTGGGAAGGTGTTGTAAAGACCAGCCCCCACATTGCCTTGAATGGGGCTCTGCGTGCTGAATCTTTCTGACTAACTGAGGAGGGCAGATGCTTCCCGGGGAGGAGATGTTTCTAGGGAGAGGCGGTCACAGCTCCATACTATACTTGGGATTTCACAATTGCTTTTACTCTGACAGGGTGTTTGGAACTTTTTTTTTTTTGTACTACAAATAAGGAAGCAGGAGGGTGGGTGTGGGAAGGAAACTATTTTAATGGAGATCCAGTAATAGAAATAGCATCCATCCTTGGAAAGAGAGACTCTAGGAGAAAGATGGATGGGGGTAGAGCACCTTAAACCTAAATTTTCTTTCTTTGCAGAACCTCTTAATAATGTTGGGTGTTCTTGACCTTCTCTCCTCTACTAGGCTATAAGCTCTCTGAGGGTAAAACTGAGCCCATTTTATTTGTAGCTCTGTCCTCATTGCTGACAGCACACAAAGAACATAATAGGTGCACAATAAATATTTTTGAGTGGATGAATGAATGGGTGATAAGAAACTTAACAGCTTGTATCTGTCTCCACTTTAAAGAACTCCAAACTTTCTTTTGGTCAGATAGTCCACAAATATTCAAGGATCTCTCGCTATCAAGCAGATGTCCAGGCTCTGGCATTAATAGAGAGTGAGACATAGTCCTTGCCAGATGGTTGCTATCTTCACTTGCAGCCTAGGGAACAGTAGCTAACAATGCAGAGCTATATTGAAATGGTTCAAGCCTCAGTTTGCTTCATCTGCAAAAGAGAGAGGCTTGACCAGATTCATTCAGGTGTTCAGGTTTCTATTCTACAAGGCTCCTTGGAGCCTCAATATTCTGTTGTACATTTTGAATCTCTAAAATGGGAAAGCAATTGATGCCTAGTCAACTTGGGCTTCTATAACAAATATACCATGGAGTAGGCACTCCAAACAGCAAACATTTATTTCTCATAGTTTTGGAGGCTGGGAAGTCTAAGATCAGGGTGCTGGCAGATCTGGTGTCTGGTGAAAACCTGCTTCCTGGTTTGTAGACAACTGTGTTCTTGTTCCAAACATGGTGGAGAGTAGAGAGAGGAGGAAGCAAGATCTTTGATATCTCCCTTTATAAGGGCCCTATTCCCATTCACAAGAGCTTCACCTTCATGTCCTACTCACCTCCCAAAGCCTCAGTGCCCTAATACCATCACACTGAGGACCAGGCTTCCACATATGAATTTTATTTTTGACAAACATTATATGAGTAGTGGTGTTTCTTTGTTTTTGTTTTTAGAACATCTAACGGGACTGGTTTTCTGAGGAGCATACTTTAGGAAGTATGTGTTTAGGCTAATTCTGGTGGACTAATCCTTGTGGAATTTCATCTGGTCATCCCCATTCCAACTTTATGGGCAGACCTGCACCAAACTGAATGTTTTGCTTTGTTTTTCTGTGCTCAGGATGTGCTTTTTAGAGCACCCAAAAGGTTCAGACATCTGGTTATTCTTTGTCCTGATGATGTTGGAAGTGGATGTTCAGGTTTCAGGACTGGTTCATACCTGCTAAGCTTATATTTGGTCCATTCTCTCCGAGAGAAGCCAAGCACCCTGCACTCCAGGGAGGATTTGAGGCATCTAGGTTGCCTTTTTCCCTGGAGGCTTGAGGACAAAGAGACTGGGCTGTGTGGGGATGTGGCCAGAAGCTGAGAAGTGCGGACATGTCAATATAAGATAGAATCAAGAATTGCACAAATCAGGCAGTGCCAAGGTAAGGCACTGAATCTAGAACAGGAGCTATTAACTTCTTTCTCCTTTTTTTGGATTCTCTACTTGGATAGGATGTAGTCTCAGGTCTGAGATCAAGGTGGCTGTTCACGTATATGGGGGATGGCCATGTATTGTTAAGACACAGTATGGGGACTGAATTCAGATCCCTCTCATGTCTCCTCTGGATAAGAAGAGCAAGGACCTGCTGATTGTTCTGTTTCAAAACCATTTCCCCTACTATCTAAAATACAGTGGCTTCCTGAGACCTCCATAGCTGGCACCCAGGAGCTTTACAACTCTGTCCTCAACATGATGTTTTAGCTTAATGTTTTCGTCCACTCCCACACATCCTATGTTCTAGCCATAGGACTTCTTATTGCTTCCTGAATACCCCTTGATCTTTCACATCTTCCTGCCTTTATTTCATGCCTTCCCTCTGCTGACATACCTCCCCTGTGGCTTGGTCTAGCAAAACCCTTCATTCTTTGAAGCACAGTTCAAAAGCCTTCTTATATCTCTTGGCCAGTCACTGGCTCATCTTTTGTGCTCATGTAACACTTGTACATATCTTTATTAAATTATCCATCACCTCCCCTTATGATTGTTACTCATACATCTGCCTCCCCCCATTTCCTACGCTTTGGCTGGGATCTCTCGGGCTTTGGGGCCCAGTATGCTGGTTGGTGAGTAGTAGGGATTTATTGGAGATTTGTTGAATGAATACTTGAATAAATGAGTGTGAGTTGTGTTGAATATAATATATATTGTGGCCTCTTAGCATTCTCTAACTACCCTGTGTTAGGGTGTTATGCACTCACCTTTCTGAATATATAAAAAGACTTCCCTGGTTTGGAACAACAAAAGCCCAACCGACTTAGCAGAGAGATGGAGTTACAGGTATTCTTTTTTTTATATATTTTTCTTTTCATTTATTCCTGAGAGAGAGAGAGAGAGAGAGAGAGAGAGAGAGAGAGAGACAGTGTGAGCAACGGAGGGTCAGAGAGAGAGGGAGGCACAGAATCTGAAGCAGGCTCCAGGCTCTGAGCTAGCTGTCAGCACAGAGCCCGATGCAGGTCTTGAACCCACGAACTGTGAGATCATGACCTGAGCCAAAGTCGGACGCTTAACTGACTGAGCCATCCAGGTGCCCCTAGGGTATTCTTAAAACGAGATGTAGTGTTGTTACCTTTCAAACATAGCACATTTTTAAAAGCTAAGATATAAATAGATACTAATAAGTAAAGTGGGAAAATTAATGCAAAATTACAGGTTGTATTAGTCCTGATTGCATAATAATGTATCATAAACAACAGACCATAAACATTTCAGAATTATTCAGAGACCAGAAGTTGAAGCTGTGATGGTAGGATAGTTGTTTTTTTTTTATTTTAAAAACTTTAAAATATTTTTACCATTAAGTAAAATCTAGAACTTTGTAGGGAAAGATGTAATTGGAACTTTCAACCTTTGAAGATAACGGAACTGCATTTGAATGATTGCAAATTCTGGATTAGCAACCCCAGATTGAGAGGTTCGTCATTATGTAAGAACTCACTGTTTGTCATGGGGCAGAGCTGGCATAGGTGAGTCCATTGTGTAACATCCAAATGTGTTTAATTACTGCAAGATGAGCCCAGAGGTTTCATTTCACATGCCCGTTGTATTGATCGGTGAGTAGTATATGTCTTGACTGGTTGAGGATTCTGAGGTTCCATTTAATTCAATAGAAAAGTGTGTGATTGATTAGTGAAGTGTACTGTGGACATGTGAAGGAGGATTCAGTATTTACCTTCCTTATATAAAAGGTCCCCAGATATGAGACTGACGTGATGACAAAAGTACAAAAATACTAATTCAAAGGGATGCATGCATCCCTATATTTATAGCAGCATTATCTACAATAGCCAAATAATGGAAACAGCCGAAGTGTCCATTGATATATGAATGGATAAAGAAGATATGGTATATATACACAATGGAATATTATTCAGGCGTAAAAAGAATGAAATCTTGCCATTTGCAATCACATGGATGGAGCTAGAGAGTATAATTAGTGAAATAAGTCAGCCAGAGAAAGACAGATAGCATATGATTTCACTTATATGTGGAATTGAAGAAACAAATGAACAAAGGGGAAAAAAAAAGAGACAATCAAGAAACAGACTCTTAATTATAGAAAATAAACGTGTAGTTACCTGAGGGGAAGGGGTGGGGAGATGGGTTAAATAGATGATGGGGATTAAGAAGTGCACTTGTGATGTATGGGTGATATACTGGGTGATGTATGGAATTGTTGAATCACTATATTGTACATCTGAAACTATTGTAACACTATATGTTAAGTATACTGGAATTTAAAATAAAAAATGTGAAAAAATTTAAAAAATAATAAAATGCATGTAAAAAAATGAAAGATCCCCAGAAACAGTGTTTTGATGCTAATCATTTGATATAATGAATGAAACATCAGACTTATTGTTCAAATGCCAGAATTTAAGGTTCAGTTATGTTACTTTATTGGTTCTGTGACCCTTAAACTAACAATGCTCTCTCTCTCTCTGAGCTTCAATTCCTTAATATGTAAAAGAGAGTTGAAAAAGTTGACACTTTATTGTCCTGAAGGTTAGATGAGAGAATGTTTCCTAATACCTATTGTCTGCTCCATGCATGTTTTATGATGGCTTCCATGTGTGTTGTCTGTTTTACATTCTTTGTTCATGGTACACACAAGCTGTGCTGATTCACCGACTTAGTCCACACTTCACTTGGGACTTTTCACCAGCTCTCATCTTTTTGGGTCTCTGTGGTGTTCAAGACTCTGCTTGAGTTATTTTGTAAATATTCCATTCGGCCATGGCAAGTTACAAGTCTGAGCAGGGTGTCAGGGTTGGGCATTGTAATGTTAGATGGGGAAGGGTATGGAGACAGGGTGAGGTGAAGAATTTGGGTCATTAATAGTAGCAAACTACTGTACAAGATTACGGGAAGGATCTCTAAAATCATGGTGCAAATAAGATAAACAGAGAAACAGCAGTGATGATAATGGTAATGACTAACATTTATTGCATGCTTACTGTGGGCCAGTCTCTGTGCTAGAAGCTTTATGTGTATTCCCTCACCTTTTGAATCCTTATAAAAGCCTTTCCTGTAGACTGTCGTGTTATCTCTCCTTTATAAATGAGATTGCTGAGGTTTAGAGGGATTGAGTAATTGCCATGGATTACAAAGCTCCTATATGGTGTATCTAGAATAAGAATCCAGTTCTGTCTTACTCCGGAATCTAGCTCTTAACCAAATCCTAGGATACCAGAACCTGGGGGTGAGGATATCCCCTGCGATTTATTGAAGAGAGGCTTAGGACGAATAATGAGCAGCCCTGAGTAATGCAGAGGGTGGCAAACTCAAGGAATGGGTATTTGCTGACTGTAGGACCTCTATTATGCCAAAGTTATGAAACTCAGTCCCAAATTAGTATGAATGCAAAGGCAACTCTGTTCAACAAAGGTTTTATTTAAATGATAGTTCCTTTGTGACTTTTTAAGAGGAGAGTAGGAGATTTAGGGGATATTCCCTTGGATGTTGATGTTAATATGGTGCAGTGGTTTTGAAACTGTGCTCTCTAGGACTTTATGGTTTCATTTTGTTTTGTTTTGTTTTTTAATGATAAAATCTTGAGGAGTATTGCAGAAGTCAAGGTGGAGTCCTGGAGGCAAGATTTCACCTTCTACTTCTACAGAACAGCTCTGCTTCTAACTGTCATATTTTGAGGTTTCATGCACTGTTTCTTTTTCTAGAAGAAATAAGGGTTTTGGTGGCCTAATAAAGGAAAATTCCTCTTCTTATGGAAAGATCTCTGGTCAAAAGGTCCTAATACCTGGGTCTTAGTGCCTCTTCTACCACTGCCCAGTGTGTGATCTTAGACACTTGCTTGACTGTCCCTGGAGTCCTTCCTTCCTTTCTCACTTACAGAGTGAGGAGTTTGAGGCAGGCTTCTATGCTCTTATCCAGCTATGATATTTTGTATCTCTGTGAGGGATTGAGGTGAGGTGGGCAGTTGTGCCTGTTATACTGTCAGGGTAGAATTCTAGAGCTGGTGTACCGATTGCCTGACCCACAAGTCTGTCCCTTGCTTCAAACTTCCACCTGCTTCCTCACCTTCATCCAGCCAATAATCGTTCATCTATGGTTTACGCAGTGCCAGGCACCACACCCACCTTCAAACCTCCTAAGCTGCTAATACTTGCCTTGGTCAGGGAGGGTCCCAAGATTGCCCCCTTGCTGTGTCTTCTCCTGTCATCCCAAGCCTTCCTTTCTTTTCTTTCTGCCTCATGTCTTTATGCCTCTCTGCAGAACAGAGTATGAGGGTTGGAACAATTATACCCTGTCAGAGTTGGCACTGGGGGCAGTGGTCCATGGCAACCTGTGGTGTTCCAACAGGTGGGCTCATTGAGTCATTGTGTTCTACCCAGCCACCAACAGCGTTTAAATCCCCATTGCTTAGCTGGTGTTCCAACAGGTGGGCTCATTGAGTCATTGTGTTCTACCCAGCTACCAACAGCGTTTAAATCCCCATTGCTTGGCTACCTCTCTCTCTCAGGTGGTGACTTCTTGACTAAAGGTAGGAGCTGAGGTCTGGTTGTTTGGTAACAATATCTGTATCTCCTGTTCTCAGTTCCTCAGCAATATGGGAAGATGTGGAGGGACATTTCTCTCACAAAGTATGGAAGGAGAGAAAACTGCAGAGTACTAACTGGTACCTCAAAGTTATTTTAGATAGAGGAGGCCCAGGGTAGAGGCCTAGAGGGGGGAGGGCTTGGGGAAGGGCATTATGGACAATGGGAACAGCAAAAGCAAAGGCTCTGAGGTTGAATTGTACTTAGTGATTTTTTAAAAAATTTTGAATGTTTATTTTTTTGAGCCAGAGAGTGAGTGGGGGAGGGGTAGCGAGAGGGGGAGACACAGAATGTGAAGCAGGCTCCAGGCTCTGAGCTGTCAGCAAAGAGCCTGATGCGGGGCTTGAACCCACAGACCGTGAGATCATGACCTGAGCTGAAGTCGGATGCCCAGCCAACTGAGCCACCCAGGTGCCCCTAGCAATTTCTGAAAATACCAAGGGGGTGGCATGTCTGGGGCCCAGTGAGAAGTCATGGAGGAACTTGGAGAGCTAGCAGGGGGCTGGCTTTGCAGGGTCTCATGGAAGACAGGGAGAACTTATTTTAAAAAATATTTTAAAATTTTGTTTTAAAAAATTTTTTTGGGTGCAGTTCACATATAGTGTTACATTATGTTACAAATGCTGTGCACACTTTAGGTGTACAGGGTAGTGATTTGACATGTTTAAACATTATGCTGTGCTCACCACAAGTGTGGTTACCATCTGTCACAATACAAATACAGTATCATTGACTGTATTGATAGGGAGGACTTTGGATTTTTTTTTGAGTATGTAGAGAAATCATTGGAGAGTTTTGAATGAGGGAGTGATGCCTTCTACTTTAAAGGTCACTCTGGCTGTTGCACAGAAGATATCCCATAATGGGCAAGGACAAAGCAGGGTTACTGGTTAAGAGGCTAGTTAGTACATAGTCCAGGAGAGAGACAAACACTGGTATAGCCAAAGCTCTTCCCTATGAGGTCTTGGGTTGCTGGGCCAAGACTGGAATTTTCTGCTAGAGTCAGGGAACCCGGGGAACATGAGAGGTGGAGAAGGGTATATGGTAGATTAGGTGGGGTTATAGCAGGGACTATTAGCCAGACCTAGTTCTGCCCTTTATGAACTGCATGACTTTGGGAAAAATATTTAATCTCTTGGAGAATCTAAGTTTACTCAGCTATAAAACAGGGATAATAATAGGTACACTTCTTACAGCTTCTGTAGGAAGTCAGGTGTAACATACTTGGAGTATGCCTTGCACAACATGTGATATGAGTACCACTGCTGTGAAATGCATGTATTGCTCCAGCTGTGAAACAGCCTTTCCAATGGCTTTCCAAAATCATGGGTAGACCAAATGGCCACTGGCCTTGGTCCTGAACACACCTTCCTGGAGATGGCATTCCTGGCATGGCCCTGTCCCTGCTTCCTATACTCATGTTCCCCATTCCCCACTGTCAACCATTGCTTTACACTGAAAGTAGCATGGTCTGTACCTCACACCTCTGAGGTGAACCCCACAGATGCGTCTGTGCCCCACATTCACCCCATAGTGAAGCTGGGGGTTGTCTGGTTTGGGTCTGAACAGCTCTAGTCTGTCCAGAGCCTCTGCACATCCCCCTGCCAGCTCTGGCACTACTTGCTTTGTTAATGGAGGATTTGTCAAGTAATGGGAATAATTAGCACAGTGGGGGCCTTACTGTGCCCTGGAAAGAGAACAGAGAGCCATCCCAGCAGCCCCAGACATGATTGCTGGGCAGGCTTATTTTCTCTTGTCTGCATCTCTCTCCCCATCTCTTGCATGTGTTTGATTTTTTCTCCTTTGTATAGAGAGAGTTGGTTAGGAGAAAAGACCTGTAAATTGCACCCTTGCTGGGCTAGTGCTGCGAAAGCTGGATAAGATTGTCTTCTTGGACTGAATAATTTCCCTCTTCCCCTACCTCCTTTAGGGGGACAGATCGGCTAAATATCTAGTTGATTTCCCCCTTCCCTTTTTTCTCCTCCTTTCCTCCCCACCTCCACCCAAACCCTCCCCACCCTCCCTCCTTCTCCCTGTCCCCTCATGTAAAGAACTCACTGACTCTCAATTGAATCCTTTTTAATCATCCCAAGAGGCAAGGATCTTGAAGGGTGATTATCTCCATTATAAATTATTAACTCTCCCTGTAGCCAGATGGCTTCCCAACCCGTGGCTTGGAGCTCTGGGCTGGGAGAGGAGAGGACGGGAGAAGGGAGGAGTCTGAATCATGAATGACCACAGCTTCTTGGGCTCCTGGTTGGATCTGGGATGCTGGGGAGGCTGTTGGCTCCTTGCAAGACCTGAATCCTGTGTTCTGTGGGCAAGTGTTTGTTGTTGTGTTTTGTTCACTGGGCAACTCAGGGCTCCCTTAGCAATGGAGTAGAAGTTGTAGACAGGAGAGAAACTAAAGCCATAGGTTGCTTTTGATATGAACCTTACAGATTTGTCAAGATGTGGCAAGAAGGCATGATTATTATCTTACACCATGTAGTCCTTTACCTCCTTTGATGTTCACAACATCCTGGAAGGTGTATTCATTGTCCTCTCTAGTTTACAAGAGATAATAGTTTTCCATGGGTCATTTGGGCAATAGTTAGTAGAAAGACAGAGTCTGGTTCTGACCCACTCCCCAGCCAAGTGGCCTTTCCCCCCATACCAGACTTCGTCTTCCCAGTTGCCTGTGCTCTACTCATCCTTCAAATTTCCACCGAAGTTCCACTTCTCTGAGAAGTCTTCACTGACTTCGCTAGGCCAGTTACCTTGTGTTCCTTTGGACTCTATTGCACTGCATACACAGACCTATTTACTACTGGAAATATAATTCCAAAGGGTAGCCAGCTTCTTCTGGAATATCTCCAGTGATATGGATGCCTACTTCATCTTGAGGTGGCCTGTGTGTAAGATCAAGATTCAAATACTCTTCCTCAAATTTATTCACTAGGCAGAGTCTTATCTTTGAGGGCAATAGAGAAACTGTAAGATCTCTCTTCCAACTGAAGAACACTTCAGACCCCTGAAGGTACTGTTCATGCTACTGCCGAGTTGTCTCCATAAGCCCAAACACCCTGGTACCTACAAAGGTTTCTCATGTAAGGAGACTCAGGTATGACTTTTAACATTGCCTCTGTAATTGGGATGAATTTTAAAAGATGTCCACCTGTCCAACTTACTGTCCCTGAGCAGCCCAGGTGAGAGGTACCAATATCAGCCATGCTGCCAGGATGCATCAAGGGCAACAGTAACAGAGGCAGCAGTGGTGGCAAACATTTACGTGGTACTTACCCATGCTGAGCATTGTTCTTAGGGCTTTCCTTTGTAGTAGATGCCTTACAATAGCAACTCATTATTCAACACCTTATAGGTGAGGCAGCCGAGGCACACAGAGGGCAAGTAACTTGTTCACGGTCACACAAGCAATAAGTAATAAGTGTGAGATTTGAACCCAGGAAGTCTGGCTCCAGAGCCCATGCCTCTGACCTCTGTAAATGGGGTTATTTACCCTATAACACTGTGTTCTGTTTACCCTAGAGATGGACCACTGCCGTATCAAGGACATACTCAATAGAGCCTTCTTCTCACCTTTGATCTACCTTCTTATATTTTAGGCTCCTGTCTTTCCTTTCTATTAGCATGTAAGTGCCTTGCAGGGTTTGAGCTATTTTTTAGAAGTCTTTGTCTGTATAGCATGGGTGCTGTATGGTTAAAAACGGTTAACAAAAACTTCCTTTCAATTTGCTAACTACCAGCTTACCTACACCTCTCTCAAATAGTGGGGCTCAGAATAAAAATCTAATGATCAAATTGACACAAACGATCATTTTCCTTTTCCTAGAAGTTATATTTTAACTAATGTAATCTAAAATTGCATTTAGTTATCTGTCACAAAAAATAATGTAATCTCTGACTTGCCTCATCTTGTCTATTTAATTCCTCTGTCCTAGTTTACGATATAGTTGCAAATTGTACCTTCCACCTTTATGGGTTATTTTTTTATTTTATTATTTTATTTTATTTTATTTTTTTATATTTTATTTTATTATTTATTTATTATTTATTTATTATTATTTTATTATTTTGGGGGGATCATGCCATATAGCTTTCCATTTATCTCCACCAGAGTTTATCTTATTAAAACATAGGCTGTTTAATCCTGCATAACTTCGTGGGATCCCACAGCATCATCTGGGATGCTCACAGACTGTCAGTGTCAGGTCACCCACAAACATGACCAGTTTCATCTAAGCTTAATGAATATGAGGGAGGGGGCAAGGCCTGTCCTCACATCAGAGGCTGCTTCCCAGAAGGTTTGCCCTCTTTGAGTGCTGTTGTTTAGCAGTGACACATCTTCTTGGTTCTGTCCACCTTATGTTCCTTGTAGCATGAGAAACTTTTCTGAAAGATTGGCTGAAGCCCATATGTGTTATAACTCCTGTGTATCTCTACACAGTAATCTATAAGAGATTACTATTCTTGACAGAAAAGAAATTAAGGTTAGTCCGACAAGACTACTTAGTTTCTATGGAAAATTGAAAAACCCATTATAATTCAAAGCTTTAAAAAGTTGTCTTCCTACCTCTGTTACCTTTTCAGCACGATAAAGCTCAAACACCCTTCTCTATATGTCCATTTGACAGACTGGTGTTGAGGTCCTTGGAGGCCTTCCCAATCTCCCTTACCTTTGTAAAAAAAATTTTAATGTTTTTTACTCATTTTTGAGAGAGAGAGAGAGAGAGGGACAGCATGATCAGGAGAGCATCAGAGAGGGAGACACAGAAACTGAAGATAGGCTCCAGGCTCTGAGCTAGCCGTCAGCGCAGAGCCCAGTGCGAGTCTCAAACCCACGAACCGTGAGATCGTGGCCTGAGCTGAAGTCGGACGCTCAACTGACTGAGCCACCCAGGCGCCCCTCAATCTCCCTTACCTTTCAGGGAGGCATAAGGACAGCTAACAGAGTAGGGTAAGCTTGTTGGCCAAGGCACCATTAAGACTAGACTCAGCTCAGATTTCAAGGGAGGAAGAGACAATAGAAGTGGGGGTGGTGGTATGCTTGGACATAAATAACTTGTGAACAGAGGGAAGTGAGTGAGGTTCAGCATGGGCTGGGAGGAGAGGACAGTGAGCTCCCTGTTGAAAGACCTTGTGGATGTTTGCCCATATTTTCCCAGATAAGGGACTGGCTTTGACTCGAAGTATAACATGTGTATAGAAGAGTATATACATCATGTTCAACCAATACATTTTTCACAAACTGAGCCCAATGTGCAACATCACCCAGATCCCAAAATAGAACTTCTTTACCCCTTTGCTTTCTTCTAGTCAGCAACTCCCCCAAGGGTAACCGCTATTCTTACATTTAATAGCATAATTTTGCTCTTTTCGTACCTTATATGAATGGGACACATTCAGTGTGTGCCCTTCTGTGAGATTCTTCCATGCTGCTGTCCGGAGATGAAGACCAGTCGTTCTCACTGTTCTACAGCATTTTGCAGGAGCAGACTATAATTTATTTGTTCATTCTACTGTAGATGGACAGTTGGCTATTTTCTAGGTTTTGGCTATTATGAATAGCATTGTTATACACATTCTCATGCATGTCTTTGGTTGGACATATGTAAGCATCTCTGTTGGTATATACATAGGAAGGGAATTATGGAGTTATGGGGTAAAAATATTCAGCTCTAATAGCTACTGCTATGTAATTTTCTAGAAGTAGTTGGGTTTCTATCCTTTTTTAAATTTAATAAATTTCAAAACTACTCTATGAGATAGGTGTTATCATTCCCATTTTTTTGGATGAACAATTAGAGGATCAGAGAGATGCCCCAGGCTGAATAGGTATAATAATGAGTCTGGGTTTAAATGCAGCCCTGTCAGATGTCAAAGCCATTGATGTGCATCATTACCCTGAACTACTTTCATGTCTTGGAGAGAATTCATGCCTTTACCTCCCTCCTGCTGTAGAGGCTTCACTGTTGCATTAAGGTAGGGAGGACTGAGCATGTGAGGAAGCTCTAGTTCTGTAGTGTCAGGAAGGGCATAGTTTAGTTGACTTAGTGAATCTCTGAGGCTATTGTATGCGAGCATGCCTGCATTCCCTTCCAAAGCACCTAAGGATAGAGCATGACCACGTCCTATGCTTTTGTCCAGAGATGTGGATAAGTGGAGGTGTAGAGCACTGGCCATGGGGGTGAGCCATCTGACCTGTGTCTCAGGTCACAGGGAGTCCTGAGAGGTATAGGTGGCCATATGAAATGAAAGCTCCTGTCAGCATGTCAATAACAGTGTTTTTGAAAGTCTAGTAACCCAATTCAAACTTGATTAAATTAAAAAAAAAAGTTGTGGTTCATACAGTGGAAGTCCCACGATCTATTGGACACTGGGCCCCAGGCCTGCCTGTATCTAGGTGCTAAAACCTCACTAGAAATCTGTCTTTATCCATCTCTTGGCTCTGTTTTTACCTGAGACAAGGTCATCTTGGTATCTATCATCAACTCTGGGCTTCATTCTAACAGTTTGAAAAGATGGTGAGAAGAGGGGACCTTTCTGTCAATAATTCCAGCAACAGGCCCAGAGTTAACTCTAATTGGACTCTGGGTGACAAGCTGGTCCCTAAACTAATGGCTGTGGCAGGAGATTGGAATGTTCTAATTAGGATCTGAGATTAAGATAAACCCCACCTGAATGACCAGGACTGAGATTAGTGGTGAAACTCATTTTAGCTTCAAAGTGGAGTGTGGCTGTGTTGAAAGGGGGGTGAGTAAAACCAACAGAGAGCCATTGTATGGATTTTCTGGTTCTGTTGAAGTGAATAAGAGGGAAGCCAGTGAGCACTTCTAGTGGAAAAATGGCAAGCCCAGTCTGAGGACTGTGGCATACCAGCAAGGGCTGGGCATGAGGACAGTCGCCATCGTGCCTTCACACACCCATCCTGGCTCTACACACAGGCCCCACTTTCTCCTGAGTCTGTCTCAAGAAGTGGAGACACTGGAGAGAGGGGGTGGGAGAGAAAATGGCAGCCAGCTCTTCCAAACCAGGCCCATGTGTCAGAGTTGTGAGAGCCCCGGCACCCCGCCCTGCCTCCTAAGCAGTTGGATTGTGAGACATTTGCAAAGATGTTAACCCCACGTAAAAAGTGTGCCATTTGATAATTATGTAAATTAGCTGACAATTAGATAATGTCACTCACTTTCTCTCTCCTGCTAGATTCCCACATAACAGATAAGCGTTTGCGCTTCTACATGAGCCCAGACGCTCTGTGCAGGCTCCAGGGCAAACCATGTACCTACAGCTGCCTGGGCCACCCTGTGACTCAAGAGAGGGTGGAAGTAGGCTGACTGGGTGGAGAGGGCTCTCTGCTCCCATTTCCCATTTCTTGAGCCTTGTGTAGCCTTGCTAGAAAGCCAGAGAAGGCTGAAAAGTAAATGCCTGGGGCAATTGGCTTGAGGCCTGTGCTACTTAATGTAAGGTCATCTTTAGCTTTTAGCCATATTGACAATTTCCCAGAGGCCATGGGAATGTCCACAATCCAAGAAAAGAATGGAAGGGCTTTAGGAGAGAATGTGGGCAGATTATAGGGTGTCAAGTCTAGATGAACTCAATTCTGACGTTACCAGTCAGGAAATCAAATTCTTCCTGGCACCCGTGGGAAAGAAAACTTGTTTTTCCTCAGATAGCCCTTTTGATCCTCCTTGATGCAGGCAGAGGAACATTGGTTATCTCCTGTGCTGGTTTGGACTGGAGGGAAGGACTGTGAATCTGACGTGAGAGACTCAGCCGGCAGGATGGAGCTGCTCCCAGCAACAGGCTGGGAAAATTCCCATGATCCTCCTTATAGAGGAGTGTTCCTGGAATGCTTAGTCCTTAATTCATGGGTTTCCTCAGATAACTAAGCATGTGCTGCTTTGCCCTTTGGGGACGTCTGAGGTTAGCATCCAGAGAAGTGTGGGAGGTCAGGGCTGTTGTCATTATGTAAAGTGGGGTAGTATGGAGGCCACTACATGGAATAGAAGTCAGATGATGCATGGGGATGCTCTTTAGCTTCTGGTTTCACTTTCCATTCTCTCTACATACGTTTCTTGAGCTCCTTCTCCATGCCAAGGCCCTGTGGCAGGGACCATGGTGAAGCAGACCCTGAGTTCCCCATCAAGTTTCCAAACCTGGGCTCTTCTTTGCTGTTTTGTATCTTTGAAGCACACTTGACCCCTCTAGTTTTTGACGGCCTTAAAAATAAGAATTTTTTAAAAATTCTGCTTTGATAGAGCAGTGTTTGGAATGAATCAGAGCTCAGTAAACAGATCGAATTGAGCAAGTCATTTAATTTATAAAGACAAATACGTAACTTCCAGAGGCTTAGAGGTGACTTGGTAGATAGTATAGACCAGTCTGGAAGTTTCTGGGACTATTTTAAGGGTTTCCCATGTCCTTGCTCATCTATAATATTGGTCCTTTCATCTCCATGTCCGTTCCTACCTCGGGTCCTGCATTGGCTAGGTTCCCATCTGAGCCTAGGCCTTGCCTGTCAGCCAGTGTACTCCGTGGTCTAAACTGGCAGGACAGAGAGAGGAGACAGAAGTCTCCCCCGCCCCCCACCCCAACCGCAAGAGGAGAAGCAACCAGCGTAGCGTCACTGAGAAAATTTTCCCAAGCCATTTGGGCTTACACACGCTAAGCTCCATTATGGCCATGTGATTTTTATATTCTTGGCTCATCAGTAATTCCAGGATTGGAATCCCCCCTGTAAGAGGCTTATTCTTTCTGCTCACACCTGCCTTGCTCCCCCTTTTCTTGCCCCTCCCACTTACCTAAATCAAAGGCATGCTGTGGGGAGGGGACAGAGGAGCAGCTGTCTTCTGAGCACATTTTCTGAAAGTGGACTCTTTCAACAAGTTGATTTAAGGAAATATGTGAACGTGGCAGTTATTGAAACCAGAAGCAATCCTCTTTTCAGAACCAGGGTTTCCTCTTCCCCTGGGATGTTGCATTTTGCCTTGGCTGGCATACCTCACCTCATACAATGGTCACATTCATAGAGACTGGGTCATGTCTCAGCACCTAGCCTCCTGATAATCTACCTCTGGCTTCATGTCTTCCAGTCACTCCACCCTAAAAGCATCAGCCTACTTGCTGTTCTTCACACATACCAGCCTGCCCTGGTCTCAAGGCCTTTGTTACTGTTACTCCTGGGACATTCTTCCTATGGGTAGTTCCCTCACTCTCTTTCAACGCATTCTTTAAATCTCACGTTCTCAAAGACTCAGATTTGTGGTCTTTGACTATTTCCATGGTGTAAATACTCCTAGCATAGTTGATTTCATGCTACTAAAGTGACCATAACCAGCTCAAAAATTGTGTAAGTTTTTATAGGTGGCTCTGACAAGCCCACATGATTTGGAAACTTCCACACTGCTGTGTCTATATTCTAGTTAAGCATCTTTTGTACTAGTGGAGTACCCATGCCACACTTTTGGAAACACTGCTTGGACAAAATCTCGTATAGAAAAAAGGTTTTCCTTATGTTGGATTCAATCAACCCCTTGTTGGTTTGATCTGTTTGTTCAGTGGGCATAGATGTTTGTTCCTGGTTAAGGAACATTTTCCTCTTCAAAGCAGGGGTAATAACCAGCTTTGCTAATGCCATCATCATAAAAATCATGGACGGTAATGGTCTGATAGAGACTGCGGTGAATTACCAAATGTGCCAGTTAATAAGCAGCAATTTGGACATCTCTTGGAAATTATACTCTTTGCTCTTACGTGAACAAAGAAGCTCCACTTGCCTAGGTGGGCCAGAGTCTGCCTTCATCACCCACTTGACTAGGTTTTTGTGCACTTCCAATCAGTATAAAACATAGGTAATGCACTCCAGGTCTGTGGTGTTCCTCATTTGTTGTTCATTCTGAAGTTTTTATAGTTTTTTTAAAAAAGTACTTGTGGTTTTATATACTGCCCCTATTCCACAGATACACACACTCACATCAACACACTTCTTCTCATTCCTTTGTATCCAGAAATAAGAAAGTAAAGAACCTAGTATTTATTGATCACCTACTATGTATGTAGCCTCATGCTAGGATCTTCCTTTCCATCATCTCCTTGTGTCCTCTCTCCAAACTTAGAAGTTGTTTTCCTCTGCTTTATCAATGAGGGAATAGAAGCTCAAATAGGTTAAGAAATTTGCTCAGAGCTCAACATAAAAGATCTAGGATTCAGACACAGCCTTTCTTTTTTAAGTCTCTAAACACATTTTTTTTCTATAAGGACTTTTCATCAACATTTATTAAGAGATGAGACTTGTTTTGTTCGTTACTCACTTTCTAATTTAGTTTTGCTGATTTTTATAAATATTTCTTTCAAAAACTTAAAGGTGAGAATGTGTCTTAGGCCACCTACACCCAAACATTGGATTGTCAAGTTGAAAAAGAAAAATCTAAAAAGAAATCAATGTCATTTCATGCCTTTTAATAGGTAAATAAGTTAAAATTATGTGTGTGTATTCAAGTGTATAAAATGTTAGTACTTAAAAATAAATTTTAGCTATGTGACCCTGTGATAGGAATATTGTAAAAATGTGCTGATGTGGCTTTGGGACTTTTGTACTATTTTTGCATATGGAAAAACCGCGTGCATCATTAGGCACTGAGCTCAGGGTCCTGCAATGGCTCTGGTTAAGAACCAGAGCCCTCTCTTCTGTTTGAAGCGCCAGGCACTATGGGGATCCTTAAAATAGCCAGACTCAGAGCGCTCCATCAGTATTTGTGAATATGAGATGCAGTATTTTCCTGACACCGCCCTAATCGTTCTTTCCTCTCTGCCCGCACCCCTTCTCTCTGCAGGTCTTTCTCTGGAGTCCTGAGACGCAGGTTATGGGCAGGACTGCCCGCGGTCGGCACCATGCAGTCTGAACCTGCTCCGGCTCTGCCCTGGGCCCTGCTTGGCCTGAACACTCCGCTTTGGGCTGCCCCGCTCCAGGCAGCCCCCCGCTGCTAGGAGGTAAAACTTCAGGACCCTGTCCTTGGCCTGTTTTTGCCTTTCACCTGGCTCACTTCACTGCGCACGCCTCCTCCATCACGGCACCCCCTGCCCAGCCCTCTCCCGGGCCTCCCCGGCTGGGGCGTTTGGGGGCCCTTTGGGAGGAGTGCAGTGCTGAAGGCTTCCTCTCGCCGTGGACCGTCTTCTCCTTGAATCAAGGCCTCCAGATCCACATGGATAGCTGAGATCTTTTCTTGGAGAAAGATACTTTGCTCCTCACTCTAGTCGCACACTTTCCCACCTGACTTTCCTTTTCTTCTGCTGCCTGGTCTTTCCCCTCTGCTGCTTTATTGGATCCCTTGCTTGCGCGCCCATCTGGGGCCGACTCGTTCACTTTCCTTCTTCCTTACCCTCTGGATATCTGTGCGTGTGCCTCCTTCCTCTTGTGTGCTCTGTCCCCCCACCCCCACCTACCCATCTCCTCTTCCTCTCTCCCCTCCCGCTGCCGAGGGGGATCGTCCCCGGAGGGCTGTTCCCTGCCAGTCACCTCCTCTGGCCTCAGTCCTGGCGGCCACGATGAGCTTCACCACGCACTCGATTTTCTTCACCCTGAAGGTGAGCGTCCTGCTGGGGTCGCTGCTGGGGCTCTGCCTGGGCCTCGAGTTCATGGGCCTCCCCAACCAGTGGGCGCGCTACCTCCGCTGGGATGCCAGCACGCGCAGCGACCTGAGCTTCCAGTTCAAGACCAACGTCTCCACGGGGCTGCTCCTTTACCTGGACGACGGCGGCGTCTGCGACTTCCTCTGCCTTTCGCTGGCGGACGGCCGCGTGCAGCTCCGCTTCAGCATGGACTGCGCGGAGACCGCTGTGCTCTCCGACAAGCAGGTGAACGACAGCAGCTGGCACTTCCTCATGGTGCGCCGGGACCGCCTGCGCACAGTGCTCGTGCTTGACGGCGAGGGCCAGACGGGCGAGCTGCAGCCCCAGCGGCCCTACATGGATGTGGTCAGTGACTTGTTCCTTGGCGGAGTCCCTGCGGACATACGGCCTTCCGCCCTGACCCTCGATGGAGTACAGGCCATGCCCGGCTTCAGAGGATTAATCCTGGATCTCAAGTATGGCAACTCAGAGCCCCGGCTTCTGGGGAGCCAGGGTGTCCAGTTGGATGCTGAGGGGCCCTGTGGCGAGCGTCCCTGTGAGAACGGAGGGATCTGCTTTCTCCTGGATGGCCACCCCACCTGTGACTGTTCCACCACTGGCTATGGTGGCAAGCTCTGCTCAGAAGGTAAGACCTTCTTCCTTCATCTTCTCTTACTAGAGACCCACCCACTGTGTTGGGTGAGGGCCAAGACCCTGGAGAGAAACCACCCCTGTTGTTGAAGGGCATCTTTAGCTACATATTAGATAATTGGGTCCCTTTCCCTGAGGAGGTGGTGGAAATCCTTGGATTGCTCTCAGTGGAAAACCCCTCAGATCTGGGCAAGGAGAGAATCTTGGTTACTCAACCCTGGGCTCCTTACTCAGATGTTTGGCTGTACTCAAAGTGCTAGATGGAGTAGGTTGAAGGATGTGTGCCCCAGGTCAGCTTCTTCCATGGCAGACAGCTTAGCGGGGTCAGCACAGAGAAAGAAATTTGATAGAAATGGGCAAAGTGGCTATCCCTTGAGAGATGGGCCCTTGGGATGGATGGGAAACTCCTCATCACTTCCTCCTGAATCCCCAGGAAGAATGTCCATGGCAGACGGATGGCAGGTTCATGCTTGGCCCGCTGTCATCCCAGGCTTCCATTTGCTTCTCCTCCCACCGTCTTTGTGGAGGTGTCTGGCGGGTGGAGGCAGCTGGGGACGGTCCTACTCACCTCCTCATTCTAGTAGCAGGATTTTTCATATGAGGTTCTTCTTTCTTGTCCTCCTCCTCCTCTGCATGTACCAAGGATGGGCAGGAAGGCACAGGGACTGACAGGAGCCTTGTCCAGCCACTCCCCTGAGGGAACTGGCAATACCCAGCATAGCCTTGACGAGCCTCTCAAGTTCAACCATAGCTTCCCAGGGAGAGGGAAGGTGGGACTCATGCCTGAGGACTTAGATTGCCCTCAGGTTGTTCACCGAATTCTGACTGTTTGGGATTAGAGCTGAGAGAAGTGGCCCAGACTCTATTTCGACAAATACCTAAAATCCAGAGTCATGGACTCCAGGACTCACTGAAGGCCTGGCCTTGAACAGGAAGAAGTGTTGAAATGACAAAGAAGATGAGAACTGGCCACAGGGGTCTTCATGTTGGGAGGCTGGGATGAGGAAGAGGCAAAGAAGTTTGATTTTCTCCTATTCTTTTTTAATCAAACCCTGGATTCTTCTAGAAATATTTTGCCATCCCATGCTGGTCTCTCCATGGAGGGGGTGGGATGGTGTAGGGCAGAACAGTGGTTCTCAACCTTGGCTTTGCATTTTAGATCACTTGCGGGGGGTGGGGGGGGGGATTCAAAAACTCTCAGGCCACCCCGTGGGCTAACCTTGATCAGAATTTTGTAGGGAGTGGGATCCAATGTGTGTTTTTAAAGCCCCGCAGGCTATTGTGCAGCCAAGATTGAGAACCAACAGGTCAAGGGAGGTCAGATAGGTGGGGCTAGGTGAGTGTCCCAGCACAGACTCCCGGGATTTCTTCATTCCAGTGAAGCCCCTGCCTTGGGATTTGTAACTGAAAATAGTGTCTGTAGGTGTTCCTCAAGCCAACCCATAGCAGCCCATCCTCTAAAGCAGGTTGTAATTCGTATGAACTCTAGCCACTCCCATTTAAATTAAAAAAAAATCAACAAAGTTTTTTTCACAGGTGGTAGATGCTGGAGACTGGGACACTTCGAGGGGCTTGTTGGAGGCCCCTTTGTAGGGGTTATTGTGGAGCCCCTCCCCTGGTCTCTGCTGCTTCTTTCCTCTCCTGGGCTGGGCATCACATCTCCCTTCCTGTGGCTGCGCTGCAGGAGAGGGAGATTCAAAACATGCATGCCACTTTCCATTGGCTTCTTTTTCTCCATGGAACCCATTGGAAAAGTGGATGGGGAAGAGGACCCGAGGCCACCCCAACCCACAAAGCCACTTTGGGAATGTGGTTATTGAAGCACTTCTTATAAGCAGGTGCCTTCTGGAGCTGACTGCTGTTCCAAAGCTTCTTAGCTTTGGAGAAAGTTCTGCCTGAAGACGCTGATGTGATCACTTGTTTTCTCATTCACCCAAAGGATCTGTTCTGTTCTCAGAACTTGCATTGAAAGCTGGCATTCTTCCTTTCTAGGGACTAGGGTGTTTGCAAGTGTGTTGTTAACTTGCTGATTATCCCTGATTGCATTTTTTGTGTTTAAAAAGAACTCATTTCCTCTGGGCAGGTCTGGATCAGCACTTTTCTGCAGGAAGAATCTCTATACTGTATATGTATACAGTTTGTCTTTTTCTCTCTTTTGGTGGTGTGTGTGTGTGTGTGTGTGTGTGTATGTGTGTGTGTGTGTTTCAGGTCTCCGGTGGCATTTCTTTAGAGCAGATTGTAGGTAGTCAATATTTTAATAGCTAAATACAACATGGATATTTTAGTAATAGTTCTTTTTGCAGGGTTCAGATCATCTAGTGGCTGTGGATTGATACCTCTATCTGAAGAAGGCAAACACAGAGCACAGCTCATTTATTCTCCTGATACATAAATAGAGTAAATGAACTCAGTTGTAACAGTAACAGTTGGTTGGCTTGGAACAGAGCAGTGCAAAGGTTGAGGTGAGGGTGGTTGTTGGAGGGTATCAGAATTTACTGTTGATAAATTGGAGTCTGTTGATCCTTGTAATTGTCATCATGCCTAATCAATCACAAAAATACATCACAGGCTTTTAGAAAATAATCCATCTTTGTACACATAGTTAATTAAAAATTTTTTTTTGTTTGTTCTTGAGGGAGAAAGAGGGAGAGAGAGAGATAGAGAGAGAGATGGAGTACGAGTGGGGGAGGGAAAAAGAGAGAGGGAGACACAGAATCCAAAGCAGCCTCCAGGCTCTGAGCTGTCAGCACAGAGCCTGATGCGGGGCTGGAACTCACAGGCTGCGAGATCATGACCTGAGGCAAAGTTGGGACGCTTAACCAACTGAGCCACCCAGGTGCCCCAGAGTTTTAGCTAGTAAGCAGGAAAACTCAACTGTAAAATATTAAGGGGGTAAAATTTAAGCAGATCTGCCTAAAACAAGGTACATAGTCTAAAGAAATGCCTACCCATTTTCCTAAAGATAATGTGGTGAGGTGGGTGGTGAGGAGGCATCCACTCCCTACCCCACCCCCTTTCAGTTGTACACATCATAGACCTGAAGCCAGCTTATTCCCAACCATTGGTCCTGTGTACCAGGCCTCTGATTGTCCCAATTTCTAGAATAGGCCTTGACATTTGGTTATGTGAGGGCTTGCACCCAGTATGGAAGATCCATTTTGTACTTCATGCTTTAGCAGTTCAAGAGCAGGAAGAGTGGGAGGTCTCCTGCAGCTTCAGATGGATGCGGTCGGGGCCTATTGAAGGCGCTGTCTGTGGTCCATTAGCTTCTAGCATGCTGATGGCATTGATGTTTGCTTGGCCTGTCTGGCTTTCCATGCCTTGATGGCTCCGAAATATCTCTGTGTTGCACCCTGGGAAGAATGCACAGATGGGCCCATCTCCTTTTTCTGCTTTGGGCTCTTTTGATCCCCCATAGGGTATCTTCCCTAGGAAAAACCTAGAAGACACCAGAGATAGTTGCTGTGGAAAAGTTGGGCCTAGGGGTTGAAGGTCCTGGACTCACTATCTTCTTTCATGTGGTGAAGAGTTATTTGGTCTGGCATAGACTGAACTCCACACAGCCTCCTTAAGAAAACTTCACTCCTAGGCTCCCAACCTCATTAGTGGTCATTGAACATTGTGGCACATGGTGGAGATAAGGTACCAGATCTTTACTTCTAGGTGTTATGTTTATAAATAAAATGTTCTGGTGCTCAACTTCAGACTTGTTTGTTGAAGCTTGCCTTTTTAGTAAGGGTCTTAGAGGACAGAAGAAGTGCAGGTAGTTCAAAATGATTTTAAACTTAAACATATCTATTTTGGAATATAGTCAAGCTATGACACAGTATATTCACTGGTTTCTGTCTAGCCCAGTCTATCCTGTTACCAGTATCCTGGGAGCTCACTGAGCAGTGAAGAGCTATCCTGAGCTTCCCCCCAGAAGAGCTGTCCCCTCATGGGTCATTGAGGGTTTATTATTACCCTGAAATGAGTTGAGAATTGATACTTTATTTTTAAACCATTCTTAGTTTTGAAAATGTATGTATTGAATTTCTTAACAACCTTATGGTCATGAAGAATTGATTTGCTCCCAAGGTGTGTATATTTCAGTACTAGTCTTATGAAGAGCTTCTTTAGTGTGAAGTCAGCCTGTTGTAGGTGGGATGGGGCCAGAGAAAGATGGAGAGGGCCTCACACGTTGATTTATCCTTTATCATTGCATAGGCCTACCTATGTCACATACCACTTCTGTGTCCATACTTTTTTTTTTAATGTTTTTTTTTTTTTTTATTTCTAGGAGAGAGAGAGAGAGAGTGTGAGCAGGGGAGGGTCAGAGAGAGAGGGAGTCAACAGACTGAAACAGGCTCTAGGCTCTGAGCTGGCAGTCAGCACAGAGCCCGATGCGGGGCTCGAACGCACGAACTGCGAGATCATGACCTAAGCAAAAGTCGGACGCTTAACCAACTAAGCCACCCAGGCGCCCCTGTGTGTCCATACTTTAAGGTTAATTCAGTGAAGAGCCATGAGGTCCTATTCATTTGGGGAAGAAAACTTTCATTGTCTACCTCTTCCTGCTGACTTGGGCAGGTGCCCAGACCAGAAGCTGCTGTCTTGAGTCTCTGCTCTTAACTCTCCAGGTATTGTGATGCTACAGTGAAGTACAGTGGTGGGTGTTGGTGGAAGGGGCCAGGGCCTATTACAAGCACACTGTTGAGTGGTATGCCTACTCGCCTCCCTTTTCCACCCTCCAGCTGTCTTAAGCTGCCCAGGTTGGTTGGACTGATGGCTCAACACCACTGTGCGGCCTTGGTATGCCTTCCTGAAAGTGAATTTCAACTACTTTTCTTTTTATTGAGAATTTTGTGACTCTTCCCACATTTATGCAAGCCAGAACTGGGATGGAATGGTATACCAAGAGACTGTTTGCCCCTGAGCATTTACCAAGGGCCAAAGACATCCAATGCTGAAGTTAAGGTACCAGTGATTGCCCCAGCTGATCCTCCATTTCAGGGCATTTGTGTAAAAACACAAACATCTCCCTCCCTGTCCCCAGTGCACATCCCCCTGGAATTGTAACATGGCAGTGTTGTTCCTAAACCCCGTCAACCCTGCATGTCCTGGGGGGGGGGCGGGGAGCTGCAGGGGAGTGGTGAGCAATCAGAGAGTAAAGACCATCTCCTTTCAGAATCCTTCTCCCCAGGATGGAGACTGTACACCGAGGCAAGGCCTTACAACAAGCACAAAGGAGAACTGCGGCTTCTGAGACTTGATTCCCACCCAGCATTCAGGCGCTAGGTGGGACCAGCCCAGCCAGCCAGCAGGGGCTGTCGCTAAACGGAGCCTGAATAGGGGTCTGATTGCTCCTTTTTCCTCCTCTCCTCCTGATTACCAAGTGAGATTTCCTGGGTATGCTGTATGCTAAATGGCAGAGCAGCCGCCTGCCACTTGCACCAATTATCCCTCTTTTAACTGCCGAGGGAAGAGCAATTTTTTTATGTCCACCCCCACCCCCCAGTAGCATCTCTGCCTCCTTTAAAGAAATAAGACCGTTTTTCCTTGTCCCCCCTTCAGAAGGGTGAGAACAGCCTTCTTTCTCCCTTCGCAAAATCCACACACCAGCTGCAGGCTACAAAAGGGGGTGGACACGGGGTAAATGCCTCCTCCGAATTCAGCGGGGTTGAGGGTCACACAGGCATTTTGCCAAGAGCCTTGGAGTGGCACGTGAGCTTGCATTTGCATTTGGTAATGAGACACCACGGGCCCAGCACCGGGGGCTAATTATCTTTACGGCCCCTATCTCCCTTTGCAGGCTGTCGGGGAAAGATGGTTTCAAGTTCCTGGGACAGCTGCCCATCAGCTGGGTCCTCTGCCCCCTTCACGGGACAGAAGAGACAGGGTATGGGCTGTGCTTGCGGGATGGGGCCAACATGCCCTCCCCTGCAGTGGGTGTCTTGTGTGACAAGGCCCAGAGGTGGAACTGGAGTGAGACGCTTTGGGGCAGGGCTGTGATGGGCAGGTGCCCTTCCTAGGATAAACATAATAACGACGCCAGTATTACTATTATTGAATGCCATCCTGGGCCTGACAGCCTAGGTGCTTTAGGTGCATATGTCTCATTTAATCGTCACGGCACTCCTATGCAGTTGATACCATTAACTAGCCCCACTTTACATATGAGGAAAGTGAGGAGCAGAGAAATTTGGAATTTGACCAAGGTTTAGTGTAGTATTAAGATCATGGCTTCCAGAGTGAAAAAGATTGGACCTTAATCTGGGCTTCCCCACTTCTAAGTCGTGTGTCTTTGGGGAAAGTTTTAGAAGATTCAGTATTGTCATAATAATAGTAATAATTAATATCAGTTAACATTCAAGGAGTGCTTGGCCACACGTCTGCACCGTCTTGACTGCTGTGTATGAAATGACTCTTATAACCCTCACAACCACTCAACACACTATTATTCTCATTTTGTAGACAAGGAAGCTAAGGGACAAGAGATTCAATAATCCGTCCAAGGTCACACAGCTAATAAGAGGCACAGCTGGGGTTCGTATCTAGGCACTCTGGCCTCAGAGACCACACTTAACCACTGTACTGCCCTGCCTTGCAACAAATCAAGATAAGA
This sequence comes from Proteles cristata cristata, assembly GCA_017311185.1. Classification (NCBI taxonomy): domain Eukaryota; kingdom Metazoa; phylum Chordata; class Mammalia; order Carnivora; family Hyaenidae; genus Proteles; species Proteles cristata. Next base: position 46,549 of record JAESUZ010004344.1, on the reverse strand, counting down.
AATTGTACATCATGGAGTTGTTGAGAGCATGAAAGATGAGACGTATGGAGTTAGCTACATAGTCTCTGGGCAAGAACAAGTCCTGACTCTGGCTGTTGGTCTCCTGGTGCTTGTAAGAATGAACCGTGTGTCAGTTTGGTTTCTCAGAAGGTTGGAAGCTCCCCTTTGAGTACCCCCACCTCTGCCATTTTCCTTCATCCCAGTTTGAGAAATGACAGAAACAAAAGGAGGGAAATCCAGTTTCATTGCCGTTTGCCCCTGCCTGAGAATCGCCATGTCAATGAGGAAGGTTGTGCCTGTTGGACCATATTTGGAGCTCTTTGCAAACCTGTGGTTCTGGCCCTCGTAGCAACCCAATGAGGCAGGGAGACAGGCTTTCCCATCCCACTGAATAGGTGAGGAGGCCCAGAGCTGAGGTTCCAGTGAGCGTGTGGGTATGTGGGCAAGCTTGGATGCTGCCTGCTTGGCAGGTGTCTCTGGGACCTGAAAACCCAGATCCCCAGTGTGGCATTTTATTTCTGCTCCTAGGCTCCCTTCATTAACACAAATGGCCTGTGTCTCCATTGTGAAATGGAGCGTCGCCTCCCTGGATGCTGGTGATAAGCAAAATGTCAAAGTCCTGGTGTAGGAGGTTATCAGCTTGGCCAGTCCCAGGAGCCTAACTCCTCCCAGACAGACAGAAAGCGAGAATATGAGAGAATGAGAGAGGATGAAATGAATGTGTCTGAGTATTCAATTCCCACCCTCAAGATCCCGGTTTGAAGTGAAGTGACTGGGGATTGGACCCATGGGTCCTGAGGCATTTGGAGCACAGCTGCACCCCACCTGAGCGTCGGCATCGCTGGACAGCACCCACGACCTCTTCAGACTTACCTTTGGTTTTCCAAGTACCAGGAATTGCCCAGCACCCCACCCAGGGTTGGCGGTAAAAGATGGAGCTCCTGGATTCCTCTCTCAGACTCCTTCTTGCTTTCCTGCTGCCTTGGGACTGTCTTCACAGCTAACAAAACCAAACTCTCTTTCTCTGTGTTTATTCTTCTTTTTCCCTTTGTGTGTGGGGGAGGGGAGATCAATACAGAGGCGGATTTAACCAGGAAACAAAACCTTCCATATACCCTCACTTGCATGGTCCCTTTCAAGGTGCCATACCTAATTCTGTATTTGTGAGGTTTTTTTTTTTTCTTAAGGAAACCCCAGTATCATCAACTTCCAGCTCCGCCTCTGTGGATCCGCCTCTGTGAAGACTTGTTGCTGCCCAGTGACAGCAATGTGGCGCTGGGTGTACATGTGATTCCCCAGTGACCTACGACCCTTCATCACAGACGCATTTTCCTTCGTCTCATAACCAGTAGGGCAGGAAGAGCCATGGGGTGGGGGGGCACGGAGGGTGAAGGGCGTCTCAGAATATCATGGGGAAGCATCTAGAATATCCAGTGGGTAGAGAGAGGCTGTGCTTAGAAATGTTTGCTCTTGGTGCAGAGGAAAGTGCTGGTCCTTAAAAAAGACAGGGCGTCCCTATCCCCCCCCTGAGATTTTCTCAGCTGAAGTGGGGATGTTTGGTTCACTGCGGCTCGCTGGGGGGCTGTGTTACAGGTGACAGGCTGCAGCTGACAGAGGAGACGGACAAAGCGTGGCTCGGCAGGCCTGTCTCCGTGATCTATTTGGGAACTGACAGTGCCAGTGGGTTGTCATTACTGTTGTTGTTCTCTAGAAATTGATGTCTTTGGGTGACCTATTTAAAAGCAATACGGGGCCCCCTTTAAATGTGCCATCATCCATATCTGCTCTCAGATCTCCACTGCTGACCACAATGTTCCTAAACAGTGCACTTTCCAATTAAAAAAAATTTTTTTTTTTTTTTAATTCAGCAACCAATAGTAGCAAGCTTTTCAAAACAAATCGATCTCACAGTCATCCAGCCCAACTGCTCAGCTCTGCTCTGTGTTAAAACTTACTTCACACGTGGTCCTAGAAACTGTGATCTTTTCAGCTCTTTTGGGGAAAAAATGCTTTACTCCGTGAGGGTTTGCAAGGGCCTGAAGAAGGTGGAGACGAAAGAAAGGCAGGGCCATGAGCTGTAGGCAACACGAAGCTCTTGGTTTAAGCTGGGAAATGCATTCAGGATCCTTTGGGTTTTTCTGAGGCTCTTATTTAAGTATCTTTGTACCTAAGATGACTCTGAGGAGCTTTTCCCTCAAGTTTCTCCATGAGACTCTCTGCGTCTCATCTTCTCCTGACATTTTTGCCTCTGGAGTGTGGGTTTAGTTCTCCTAAAGCAGTTGTGTTTGCAGGTGCAAAGTTCTTAGAAGACAGTCTCAATAGTCTCATGGTTGTGGGCAACACGAGGGCCGGTGTCTTTGCTCTCTCAGGCAGAGAGTTCCAGGAAATCCCATACCCTCTCCTCCAGGGATTCTTGGGAATGTGTTACCTGCAGCCTCTGGAGAATAGACACAGTGCAGCGAGAGAGTGTTGCGCTTCTTTAGTTAATAAGTTGTATTAAAATAAAAACAATACCCCTCTTGGGAGGAGGGACCAGCCAGGCTGAACTCACGCATCTGCGATCCAAACCTTGGGAACAGGCCTGGCAAGGCTGGGAGGTTGCCACGTTCTAAATTTTTTTCCTTCCTCCTCGGTCCCTCAGGCTTCTTTCCTTTCCAGAAGGGGTCCTGTGTCTTGCCTGGCTAGCTCGGACTGCTAAAGGAAGAGGGAAGGGGGAGCTTAAAGGATGGTAAGCCTCTCACCCATGGGATTCCTAAAAGACTAATTTTCCCCTAGGACACTTGCTCCACCTGGTTCAGGAAAGGCAAGGCTGGAGTTAGGCTGAGGCGGTGTGCTGTGAGCCCCTTCTCAGGTTTAAGGAAGCACACTGAAATTTGGGGGGACTCTGGTGCTGGGGAAGAAATATTCTGTGAGGGATGAAGCACAGATCTCATGACCCATGTAGAGGAAAGTGAGACATTTACATTGCCTTCTGGTCCTGCCTTTGCCTGTGTAGTGCACTGGAAACCAAGGTTCATTGTGAAGAATCATGGGATGGTAACTTTGGAGGGGATTTTAAGGGTCATTGGGTCAAACTACCCATTTCCCGTCCTCTTCTCCACTGCGTAACACATTTTCCCTCCTCTCCAAAATCCCCCTAGTCCGCTACAGTGACAGATCGGGACTCAGTTCTTTTTAGGGCAGCTTCATGTGTCTCTGGTCACTGCTGAGGATCAGAGAGCTAGCTCTTCCCACATCAGGCCGTGGTCGGCCTCCAGTCACTTCCTCACTGGTCCCCATTCTAATTAAAGCAGTCTGACCTTTGCAATGGGTTGTGTGGATGAGGGGATGGGTGGGTCATAAGAGTTCTGAATGATGCTCTGCAAGAATCAACCCCTGTGTCAAGTAAAATTCATAAGGGGTTCTCTAATATGGCACTAGCAATACACACATCACAGAGTTATTTAGAATTAACTGCTTGTGATTAATCTTAAACAACGTGGGAGGGACTGATGTGGGAAGAGACTCTGAGGTAAGCAGGTGATTCATGCTCTAGTCATTTCGTTCCTAGGGAGCTTGCACTCTGGAAAGTTCATGGTTGGCCCCGTCTCTGCCTCTATTGTCTGTGTCTCATCTCACCCCCCTAAGATGTCCCATCTTCCTCCACACCCTGCTAGCTTTGCAGCATCTCTGCTTTTCCAGGAAGCCCCCTGGAACTTTCTGATAGCTTGGCAATAAGATAGAAGTTGTAGAATGCTAGGGGCACCTGGGTGGCTCAGTCGGTTAAGTGTCCGACTTTGGCTCAGGTCATGATCTCGTGGTTCGTGGGTTTGAGCCCCGGTGTTGGGCTCTGTGCTGACTGCCAGCTCAGAGCCCGGAGATGTTTCAGATTCTGTGTCTCCCTCTCTCTCTGACCTTCCCCTGCTCATGCTGTCTCTCTCTCTCTCTCTCTCTCTCAGAAATAAATAAAAACATTAAAAAAAGAGAGAAGTTGTTGCAGAATGCTAGAATGAAGTAGCATAAAGTGGAATTGGATTGGACTAGTTTAACAAGCCCATCCTGGCCTCCAGGGTCAGACACCCCAATAGACAGCAAGGTTTTGCTAAAAAGGCTAACAGAATGGTTTTTTAGAAAAGAGAAGGTCATGGAATGAAGCAGTATCGAGAAGCTGCTCCTGGAAACTGGCCTTGGAAACAAATGCCCTGTCCAAAAATGCTTCCATTCTGCCAGGTTGCCCTGGGTATCCCATGTTTTTGGCCCTGTTGGGCAGAAGTCTCCTAGGAAGAGGGATTAGGCAGGGCTAGAACATGTTCCTCTCACATTGGCATAGACTGTAAACCTGCCAAGCAAATTCCATCCTGCAACCTAAAGGGGGCGAGGCTAGTCTGGCACTCAGCCACCTCCTCACTGGTGGTCATTTTACTGACAGTGCCGCAAAGGATGGAGGACTCATCTCATAACTTTGTGATTTAAAATCATTTACTTTTAAGAGCAAAGCCCACAGACATCATTTTGAGTTTAAGCTTGAAATGTACCCAGAGTCACCAGCTTCTACTCCGTGGTCTCTTTGTCCATCAAGGTTCCTTGGACTGCACACATGTGCTGAGAAGTGGGCATGGCCATGTCACATAGTCATGTGAGAGTTGGCACGTGGGCCGATGGTTGGATTTTAGTTGCTGTAGAAACTTTGCTATTTGCTCCCCTTTATGTTGAGTGTTCAGTCTTGTGTTAATGCAGATTGGGGGTGTTTTCTCCCCATGTACAATATGTAACCAGTGGCTGTATTTTAATGTGTCTCTTGGCTCCCTTTGGCTTTCACATCCTTAATGCAAGTTGCAATAACTCAGTTGAGTTTCCTGATTCTTGTTGCAGGAGTGTATGTAAGGAGATACTCTCTTTGAGAACTCTAAGACATGAAACCAAGGGAATCTGCTGTTTCCATTTGTTGATTACTGCACATACAGGCTTGGTGCTAAACCTCTGTTGTGTGACAGACAGCAGGTCTCAATAAATGTTTCACTAATAAAGCACATTCTGTGTATACAATATGCGTGCTTTCATGTTTTGCATGCATACATTGGTGTCTGTGTTCATGAGCTCACTAACACATGTGATGGATAGATGGAGGTTCCCAGAAATGTGAGTTTAAAAGTATCTGTTTAACAATTTAACTGATGTGTCAGATATGACTTGGGCCACCACTGGAAATGCCTACTCTCTTTGAGTGGAAAAAGTGGCGTGTTTACTGTGGGGCAGTTTTCGCTGAATCTGTGTCAAGCGCATACCTGGTTTGATCTAGTTGAAGACAGACCAGAAAGACTTTCTCGTTTGTTTACAAACCAATGGTTTCCTGTAACAATTACAGGCAGCAGCGAGCCTGGGACCATGTAAATGCTTGTGCAGTTGCTGTTTGAGGCAGACATGTGGTTGTCACTGGGGATGGAGAGGCCCCATTAGCTTGCGTGGATTCCCTGGAGAAGATGAGGCTCACTGGGGACAGGATAGTTGTCCTCGGATATCAGAAGAGCTGCCACAAAGAAGAGGAGCAGATAGTGAGTGGGAGGGTTGAGAGACCAGAGCTACGGAGAAAGAATCCTGATGCTTAGAGCTATTGGACCATGCCTCCCCCATCTCTGGGGGGAAAGACAGCAGGTGCTGGAGTGACATCTCTCAGTGTGTGCTAGTGTGTACGTGCCTTCACGCTAAGGACGCCGTGGTTTTGAGGGTCTCAGCCTCCAGGCCCACCCTTATATTTGATCATGTTCATCCTCTGCCTTTCAGGGGGTGGGGGTGAGAAGATTATTCTCTAGATCATTGGCCTTAAAAATGGGGCACATCCAGGTCCATTCTTTGGGGATATGTATAGTTTACATATGCAAATTATTTGTAAATAAAGAAACGTCTCTTGGGACAACATATTAAAATTACGTTTTTGATTTAGGCACTTTATTCAGAAAGGGTTAGAGGCCATCGATCAACACTCAGACTTGTGTTTATCTCTCTTTAGTTGATTATAGTTACTCTTGGCCTCCTGTTACAATTCCTCACACCCAGGGGCTTGCAGTTTTCGGGTGGTGCTGATGCCAGCGGTATGCGTATTGGGCTCCTGTGCTCTATCTTTAGCCCTGTGTACGGTGGTCTTGGTTGACGTGGTCAGGTGGTTTTGGAGGGCCCCATGGGAACATACTCCAGTCATACCTTCCTCCTTCAGAGGCCCCACTGTCTGGAATTACTAATACTGTCTCGGAGCTTCCTCCAGCACAATGCCAGGACATTTGCTGGGGCAAATTTGGCTTGTGGAAGAGAACAAAGTCTTTGAGGTATCGTCAAGCATTTGTAAAGCAGTTCTTGATGTAGAATCATCTATTTTTTGGAATAGGCCATCTGTTTACTGGAATAAGTATATTCTGTGAATAGGCACTCACAGAGGGCATGCGTGTTATCTATCAGTGAGGTCCCTGCCTATGAGGAGCTTGTGGTCTAGTTAGGAAGCCTGTCAGGCAAAGAAGGTTACAGCAAGCATTAGAGCTACTAATGTACCAGGTAGAATATTAGGAAAGTAGCTCCGAAAGGGGTGTCCCACCCTGCTTGGGGTTGGAGGACATTTCACAGTCAAGCTTAGAAGATTTATTTGGTAGACTTGAGGAGGGAAGGGCATTTTAGGGCAGCCTTGTGAACCAGTAGTTTGCAATAGGTAATGTGCCTGGATTGAAGGTAGAGATCGATGGGAAAATAATAAGAGGAGGTGTTAGGCAGGGTGAGTCTCAATGCTTTGTAAGGATTTTGGACATTCTTTTTTTCTTGCAGTTGAGGGCTATTGGAAGTTTATCAGTTGAGTAGTAGTAGATTCGGCTTCTAGAAAGACGGCTCTGGGGCAGTTTGCATGATGGATTGGCTGGCTATTAGAAGCCTTAAAGCAGAGAGACCAGGTGGAGGCTATTTTGTGGTTTTGTTGAGAGAAGAGTCTGTACCAAAGGAGTAGCGATGGAAGAAGGATCAACTGCAGAGATGTTAAGGAAAGGAACTTAGTAATTGGAAAGGCAGTGACTTTGAGTGGTGTTGGACTCAGAATGTCTGGCTCTTCCACATACTAAGCTGTGCAGACTTGGACAAAAGACAACTTCTCTGTGTTTTAATTTCACCATCTGTGAAATGGGTATAATAATAGTGCTCACCATTTAGGATTGCTGTGAAGTTTTAATAAGATAGCACATACAGAATTCTTAGAACAGCACTTGGCACATAGTACGCATTCAGTGAATGTTAACCATTATTACTAATTAGTATCAATTATTCTTGAAAAGGGGAAGAAAGAGCTTCAAAGACATGCTCTGGTTGTAGGTATAACTAGGGCAGGAAAGTCAGTGGGAGAAACAGATCTGGAATGAAGGCAGGAGAACGATAATAATCAATTTGGGTTTGTCTGTCTGTACCCCACTTTTTCTTTTGTCTCTGTAAGATACTCGCACGGAGATGTGCAGCGGCAGGTGGGGCGATGGTTGTTCTAGGGGGGAAGGTGGGATTGGCCGTAGATGTCAGAGTGTTGTAGAGGTGAGAGAAGGCCTATACATGGATGAGGCTGTCTAGGCAAAGAGTATAATTGAGAAGAAGGTGTGGAAGCTTTGGGGACCTTAATATTTAGATAGTAGAAAAAAAGGAATCTGAGCTTGATGAAAGCAGATGACCAGAGATGTAGAAGGAAATAAGAACAAAGGAAAGTTCCTTAAAATTATTCACTGGTCAATAAATGAAAAAATACTCCTAACCTGGTTGGGGTTGGGGCACTGATTTGAATACAGTAGAACAGCATCAAAAGATTACATAGTTTAAAAAGCTATTCACATTGGCCTTTTTTTCTACCTTCAATCTAGTGTGTTCTGTTCATTTGAGAAAATTTCTACAAATAGGAAGTGAAGTCTTAGATAGCGATGGTGAAACTGAGGGTTTTGGATGTTCTTATGATGGAATTTCTGGCCCCCTAGAACATCAGAATCCCATGGGAATCTAGGACTCAAAGATTAGAAAGAAACAAATCCAAAGAAAAAGGAGTGACTTGCCTAAGGCCAGCCAGTTGGCATTCTTATTTGTGCTTTGCATTTGAGACCATGTGAGTTAAATATGAAATGCCTTGTCTACATTTTTCTTGGGGCTGGGCATTACTCTTGAGGATACCAGCACCAGCACTTAGTTCAAAGCCACACACCTTTTCCTGGGATTGGGCAAGAGATCTTCTAATTGTGGTCCTTGTAAGCTGAAAGAGCAAGTTCTTCCACACAGGGGAAGCCCATGGAAGCCCATCACTCAGCAGCTGGTGATGTAAATGCTGGTAATTAATTCACTTATGGTTTTTCTACCTTTACCATGGTTGGGGTGTTTGGAAAGGAAGCACAATCATTTCTGAAGGAAATTGAGGCTCTTTTCTAGCTGCCTGCTTGCCGCCTTCTCCTATCTCTCACTCTCCAGGGCTGGGGGGCCGGTGCTGTGTCCATTCTCCGAATGCTTGCTGCGCAGCACCGTTTTCCAGGAATTTCAGGACACAGGAATTTTCACCCAGCTGTGTTGTGTGTTGCTGTTCAGCAATCTGAAGTTGCTTATCCAGCGTAAGTCAGAATGGGGAGCCCAGGGAGGAGGGGGAACGCCTTCAAACATTTTTCTCAGCAGAAGAAATTGAGGTGTTAGGGGCCCAGCTGGCGTGTGATGGGAACCAAGAAATGGAGCCGACGTGAGCATGCATGCTCACATGAAATCTGCTACTGATGATGCTATTCCAGACGTACTTCTTTCCACACCCTTGACCACAATGAACACTTACTGAGGACCTACTGTGTGTCAGAGGGAGCATGGGAGTAGAGCCGTGAACAAGGCAGGCATGCCTTCATGCTGCTTAATTCACCGAGCAATTAGCAAAGTGATGGATGCTTTGAAAGGGGCAGTGTAGTGTAACAGTGGTCATACATTCAGGGGTCCGTCTTCAAGGCTGGCAGAAAAAAGACTCAGGGAAGTTCAAGGGTATGCTTAAGATACTCTAAGGAATCACAGGAGGTCCAGTGCTTTTTCTAGATGCACTCCCAGACTGAGTCTGCTGGCCACAGACCGCAAAGGTAGGTTCAAGGCTGAGTTTAGCTTAGTGCTCTGCTCTAACCAAACTACTGAGTATGTCTTTAATTTTGTGGAAATCTCACAGATTTATCACTTGCTTGTTTTAATTGACTAAATTTAATGATGATGCTGATGCTGATGAAGAAGAACTAATCCTCACGAAGCACTTTCTACAAGTCTGGCATGGTGCTAAGTGCCCTCAAGTGTACGTTCCTTTAATTCTCTCAACGACCCCTTATGAAGGAGGTACTGTTGTTCTTGACTATAGGTGAGGGAGCCAGAGTTGAAGAGAGAAAGTCATCTATCTGCCTAAGAAGCAAGCCTGGGTGCAAAAGAGGGTGATTACCCTATAAGGTGGTTTCAAATATTAAATGAGATAATGAAGGCAAAACCAAGAAGCACATTGATTGTCAAATAACACATGATCGATCCATGAGAACCATTATGGTGATTGATCCCTGCACCAGGCTCTATGATGGTCACTGCTAGCCATGTGGTTAAGATTATCTATGCACTAGACATTGTTCTAAGCACCTTACATACGTAAGTTCATTTAATGCCCACAACAGTTCTCTGAGTGCTGTAGTATTCCCATTTTATAGATGGATATGCTGAGGTCCAGAGACACATACTTATTTGCCCAAGGTCATGCTGCCAGACATTCTCCATTAGAAGCGGGTGTTTTAACTCCAGAGCACATGCTCTCTTAGCCATTATGCTGCATGGGAGGTAGTTACACAGCCCCAAATTCAACGCTCTCCTACATGAACTCCTGAAACAGAAGATGTGGTTAATTTAGCCTCCAGGGTCCTGCTTGCCTCTTATCATCCACTCTTCCTCTGTTCCCCTACACCACTGTTTGATATTTTAAAGACAATGTGTAGCTAAGGAGAAAACGGAGAAGAGGCTTGTCCCACGAGAGCTCATTCTCAAGTGGATCCTCTCAACAGTCTTTCAGATAAAATAATCATGTCATGGTTATTAAGACAACAAGGAAAAATACTAGAGAAGCTCTAAAGAAGTAAAAGCATTACATACAACACACAACAAAGAGTGGCTCAGACCCTCATTTCTCCAATTCAGCCCATCCCCCAGACTCAGCCTCCCTGTCAGAGAACCTGCTATCCTGTCCTTACTCTCTCCTCACCCCTAATAACCAACCAGGCCCCTAGTTCCACCCAGCTAATCCCCACTCCTCCATCTCATCTCAGCTCAGACCTCATCTCCTCCAGAAAGCTCTCCTGGACCCCCAGGCCCAGCCCACTCCATCTGGACTGTATGGCTCTTCCTGAACGCCTATAGCATCCACCACAGTTTCATAAGTGGAAGGCGACTTACAACAGGCCACTCTGCCAGCAGGTGGCTGAGACATGGGGAATAGAGCCCACATATTCTAACTCCAAGCCTGGCATCCATCCCCCTACATCAACGCTGAGAAGAGATAGGTGGCCCAGGAACCGGCTTATTCCGCAGAACACAGGTTGCCAAGTACGGTGTGTGGTGACGTTATGGTGCCTGTATTGGTGGCATCTTACAAGTTAGAGGAAAATAGGGAGGGAAAACTTAATCCGATATGTGAGTAATTATACATGTGATGAGTGCTATGGATGGCAAAGAGTGGGATGGGAGGGGGGATGTCATGAGAAAAAGGGTGGTCAGGGGGGACTAATGATGAGAAGGAACAGGGAGGAAGCAGTGGAGACGGGCAACATCTCTTCATTGTCACTTCTTTGGCCTAAAGACAAGGGGAATTAAGTCTAATACTGCTGTCAGAAGCTGTGTTATATTTGTAAATGTTTGTTTGGAATATGGTTGATGGGTAAAACCAATGGAAGGAGGGAGGACGGCGATGGAGAGCAAGAGAAACCTTCATTCACTATGGTAGGATGAGACCACTGGTCATGTCTGGTAAATGGGTGTATCTAGGGACACCTCCATCCAGAGTTCAGAATCTGGAGGTGAGGATTTGGGGATAGAATCTCCATCTAAAGGAAGCTCCCTGTGGAGAAGGTGAAGATGAAAGGCCGCTAGAACAAGAAAGCCGGTGAGTGTCATTAGCTGCCAATCCAAACAAAGACACTTGTTCCCCAAATAGCCGCACAGCGTGAGGGCCACCCACAGCATTTCTAAGCAGCTGCCTTTCCGCCTAGCGCTGACTTTCTCAGGCCTGCCCTCCTGGGTGCTCCTGCCTGCCATGTGTGTGTTCTCTGTACTGGAAGAGGAATAGGGGGTTGCCCTGGCTAATGCACATCTTTAGTTATTGTCAGGAGCATCATATTCCAGAACGTGTAAACAGTTCTCAGCTTGGAGGAGAGAGGGGACAGTCTGAGGCTGGGAATCTGCTTGATCCTAAGTGTCTCATGCTTCCTGGGTGTTAGGCTAACATTTATTGAACGATTACTATGTTTGAGGCTCTGTGTGAGTAGCTTTAACTTTTGTCCCCATTTTACTGATGAGCAGACTAGAGCACAGAGACTTTCCCCATCTACCTTCGGTGACAGACACGCAAAGGTACTAGAATGAAGTGTCACCATTTTTCAGGAAAACAAGAGAAATAAACATAATGTAAGAAGTTTACTGTAAAGTCACAATTTTTTCTTTCTGACTTTGAGATTATACCCTTTTACTTTTTGGTATTAAAGTACCTTTTATTTTTAAGAAATCCTGGTTAATCCAAAGCATCAGTTTTGGGCTTTTGCTTTTTCTTGGCAAAAGAAAAATATAGTTATCCTATGTTTCCAAAAGTACTAAATTGCTTGAAATATATTCCAGGAGAGTAAAATCTATTAGTGTGTCAATGATTATGGCAGGCAATAGGTGGTTCCCATGCTACTTCCTTCCTATGAATAAAGTGTTTGTATAATTCTATTCACTTTCTATTCTGATCTTTTATCAGAAAAAAAATTGCAGCTGGACAGGAGCTCTGAGATAATATAATTTATTTTTCTTCAGCATTTATCAAGATGTTTTGATTGCACAGTTTGACCTTGAGACATTTTAACTCTATGTTGGTGTAGTCAGGATGATACAAACACTGAAACATTTTTATCATAGGAGTATTTTTAGAGGCAAATGGTATGGGGCTCAGATGATTCCTCAATCCATTTTTTTCTTCAGCATACTTAAACCATTTCTTACTTTTCCAATTCATTTATATTTTACTGAATTCGTTTTAACCAGATCAATTCTGCTCCATGTGTCTTCTGCAGTAAAGATTTGATTAATCGATCAGTAATTTTTTTGTGTGCCTATCAAATTTTGCCTATATAGCTTCTGCCATTGTGAATGTTCTTTTTGTGGTCATTATTTCTACCACATCCAATTTTCTCACGTCAAATTTGCTGGTCTAAATTTTGTCAAAATGTTTGATCTTTCCTTCAAGTTTTTAGTCAATAACAAATTTTACTATGTGCATTTTTAGCTGCTGTCAGTTCCATTTTTTGTTGACTTTTTTCCTGACAGGTCTGATTTTTTTTTTTCAGATCACTTTTTGCGGTTCGAAGAACCACATCTTCCTACAACTAAAGTCAGCCTCTTGCCCAACTTTTTTTTTTTTTTAAGCAGGTTCGAAACATACATGAGAGGTCAAAAATTCAGGGTCCAAATAGTCTGTGTTGTTGACAGAGACCAGTGATCCAGAAGGATGAAGAAATCTACCCAAGGTCATACATCATGTTCATGGCAGAGTTCTGCTGAGCTATTTTAGCTTACACAGCTCCACTAGTTCAGTGAAGGGCAGATCAGAATGTAAGATTGGGTTGATCTTGATGGCATCCTATCTCCTGCCCTCTCAATCCCCCTTCTGAGCCTAACGGAACTTCCACCTACCCTCCTTCTTGAGAAATGGCAGCTGGGACCCCAGTTCGAAGCCTCTTGATTTCTCTTCCTACTTCCTAGCGAGGCCCACCTTAAGCTGTGTGTGCACTGGTGTGGCATGATTTACAAATAAGCAGGACCGAAAAGGAAAAATCCTCTCTTGTGGAGAATTAGGTCAGTGACAGAGTTGGGGAGGGGAGGGAATCCAGACCTTGTTCTCCCATCTTTCACTTCACCCCCTCTTGCCTGAAGCAGTCAGGGCAGAAGCCCACAGTGCTGTTGGGAAGCAGACATCTGGGCTTGGGGGTGAGGAGTGGGGGGCAGTGCCGTGCACGTGTTCTTGCGCAGATGTGTGTGAACATGAAAGCGGCCTGTTTTCTGGCCACTCGGGACTCCCCCCTCTCTCATTGTATTTGTCTGGATTACTCTAAGGGGGATATTAGTGTTGTCTAATAACGGCCTCAGATTTATCTAGGGATTTGTGTGATTAATTCCCAAGCAAAGTACAGCAGTTAGATTAGAGCTCAGCCTGTGTGGTGGGTCTACACCCGCTATTCTCTGCGCCTTCTAATTGGTTTCGGGGGAGGCTCTTCTCTCGTTGCCTTCTCTCATTGCCTCAGAATCTCGTTGTTCTGATTGTTGAAGGCTGTAGCATTTAGGCCCCCACCGTAGGGTAGTAGAAACCGTTTTTCACTGCTACAAGCATGAGCGAGAGTCTGAGAAGACAGTGACATCTCCAAGTTCATGCTCTTGTTCCTTTATGAAAGCTGCAGAGATGTGGTCACTTGCTTTTGTCTCCAGACTGCCACCACTGTATTCTCAGTGCCAGATTCTTCTCGCAGCCCTCCTCTTGGGGCCCTGGTAACCCAGCTGCGGCACAGTGGGAACAGAGGTGAACCGGGATGCAGGTGATCTGAATTCTGGTTTTAGCATCAACATCATTCAGCTGAATGGACCTGTCGGTTACCTGGCCTAGGGTCTGTGTCTCTCCTCTGAGCCTCAAAGGATCCTGCACAACTTTATTGCACTGAGCACATTTATGATTAAGTAACTACTTATTTGGTTATTTGTGGCCCATCGACCCAGCTAGACCTTAAGCTCTAAGAGTGTAAGCCCCACATCTGCCATCCCCCGGCCCGTGTGCCTAGCACAGTCCCTAAACATGTGGGTGTTTGAATATGTGTCTATGGAATGATCTTGTGAAGCAGAAGGCACAGATCTGCTGGACACTCTAGAGATCTTCCACTTCTGAAATTCTCTGTGTCTCTCCTACTCTATTTTCTCCAAAACAATCACATAAACACCCCCCTTTCTAATGTTTTTACTGTTTTTTAACTGCCGTACCACAGAAGTTGTAAGATAAAAATGGCAATGAATAATAATAATTTAACTCAAAAAGCATATTACTGATACATAAAATATGAAATCCCTTCTAAGAGCTCGCCCTCTGCTCGCTTGTGCTCTCTGGGTCCTGGCAGTGGAATGCCACCTGCCTGGGCTTCTTAACCGACTGAGCCACCCAGGCACCCACCACCTGCCTGGGCTTCTGAGTTCCCGCTGCCAGGGCCTGCAAGATCCTGTTGAACCCTCAGAATAGGACTGGTACTAATTAGTGGGCTATATAAGTGGTTCTCAGACTCGAAAATCATTCTCTTAGGTGCAGAGCAGATCTTGTACTAATGTCACATCACAGGCCACCCTGCTTTTCAAGGGAAGAAGTCCACCTTGCTAATTTCCTGAATATGAAAGAAGGAAGAGTGCTTAAGAGAAAAGAGAAAAGTTGATGGGGGTACGGCAGTGAGAGAGCCTTAGGGTTACTTGCTTGCTTATGAGGTTCCCGGGTCACTAGAAACTCCATATCTCAGGGCAAAGACCCTTGGGAAAGCATTTAGTTGAAAGTCTCCAGCTAATAGCAGCCAATATGTGGCCGCCTCCTCAAGCCCATGGCAGACACTGCTAATCAATCTTGACCTTCTTTTCTTTCCAAGCTCATAAGCAGCCTCAGACTCTTAAAAAAAAAAATTAGTTTTGAAGCTATAAAAAACTTAAAAAAACTATTTAGTTTTGAAAGAGAGAGACCGTGCGCAAGCTGGGGAGGGGTACAGAGAGAGGGAGACACAGAATCCGAAGCAGGCTCTAGGCTCTGAGCTGTCAACGCAGAGGCCAATGGGGAGCTTGAACCCATGTACCGTGAGGTCATGACCTGAACTGAAGTTGGACACTTAACCGACTGAGCCACCCAGGTGCCCCCTCAGACCCTTTTTTAACACATTACTCCAAAAGTGCCACCAAAGAAAAATGCAACTAATGTGTGCTGAGCACTAGGCATTTTACATACATTTGTCTGTTTTGATCCTCCTGACAGTGTGCATGATCCCCATTTTACAGATGAAGTTTAAGTACCTTATACAAAGTCATATACTAGCAGAGTTAGTATTAGGGCTCAAAGCTTATCTGTCGCCATGACTCTCAGGGAACCCCACCCTCGGGTGTCAATCTGACCATCAAGCCAGTTATGATGAAATCTTCTTATGAGATATGTCTCCACTTAATTGTCACTGTCCATCCTCTGGGGCCACTTCAATGTTACTCTAGTAAAAAAAGCAAAAACAAAAACAAAAAACAAAAAAAAAACTTTGAAGGATCTTCTGTCAACCCTAAATCTTGTATTAGCACTAAGTGCAACAATAGGCCATATAGGGCCAGCCACCCTATCATGTTTATCTACTCTTTTGGTTTATTAGATTTACTACTAACTGCATCAAGGGCAGGTTTGTTTTTTTTCAGTCTCCAGTGCCTCAGTTGGTGTCTGGCATATATAAGTGGTCAATAAATGTTAGCTATTGCGAATTGAACCTGACACAAAGGCTCTCTCTGGGAACAAAAAAGGTGAGGATAAAGGCTTATGGCAAATTGAAAGCCTTCGTGGCTGTTCTGAGAATCTCACAGCCAGCCTTTTCCAAACTGGAAATCTCATGGAATGAGATTTTCCTAGGTATTTTATGGAAGGAGAGGTGTCCAGTAATCAAAACATTTGTAAAACTGCATACTGTAACCTCTCTTTGACTTCACAGTGTAGCTTAGTGTAGGCGAGGCTTTCTGAAGTCTTGCCATAGAGAAACTTGATCATTTTTGTTTTATTCGCTTGTTTCTACATTTATTATTTTGATGTTGTTGGTGAGGAACTCCTATTCATATTTTGCGGGATGTGCATTTTTGTGGAATACCGTTCTGGATATGTTGCCTCAGTTTGTAATCCTTTCTCTGAAATAGGGGTCCTGAAGTCATGGATACTCTAATAAATTTAATGACATTCTTTCTTTTTATTAAAATATAATTAATATACACTGTTAATTAGTTTCAAGTGTACAAGATACTGACTCACAATTCTATACACTTCTCAGTGCTTATCAGGATACACGTACTCTTAATTCTCTATTTCACTCTTCTTGCATCTACCTCCCGTCTGGCAGCCACTTCTGTATTTAAGAATCTGGCTTTTTTTTTGGTTGGTTGGTTGGTTGGTTGGTTTTGTTTCTTAAATTCCATGTATGAGTGAAATCATACAGTATCTGTCTTTCTCTGACTTACTTCACTTAGCATTATACCCTCTAGGTCCATCCATGTTGTTACAAATGACAAGATCTCAATCTTTGTTATGGCTGATTGATATTCCATTGTGTATATATATATATACCACATCTTCTTTGTCCATTTATCTGTCGATGGACACTTGGGCTTCTTCCATAGTTTGGCTATTGCAAATCATGCTGCGGTAAACAGAAGGGTGCCTAGATCTCTTTGAATTAGTATTTTAGTTTTATTTGGGTGTAAACCCAGTAGTGGAATTACTGGATCATGTGGTAATTCTATTTTTAATTTTGTAAGGAGCATCAATACTGTTTTCCACAGTGACTGCACCAGTTTGCATTCCCACCAACAGTGCGCAGGGGTTCCTTTATTCCCACATCCTTGCCAACACTTGTTATTTTTTGTCTTTTTGATTCTAGCCATTTTGACAGGTATAAGGTGATATCTCATTGTAGTCTTGATTTGTATTTCCCTGATGATTAGTGATGTTGACCATCTTTCCATGGATCAGTTGGCCATCTATTTGTTTTTTTCTTTGGAAAAAACATCTATTCAGGTCATCTGCCTGTTTTTAAATTGGAGTATTTGTTTGGTATTGAGTTGTGTAAGTTGTATAAGTGTTTCATATATTTTGTAGATGACTTTTTTTGTTTTATTACTTATTTTTGAGGGAGAGACAGAGTGCAAGTGGGGGAAGGGCAGACAGAGAGAAAGGCACAGAATGCGAAGCAGCCTCCGGGCTCTGAGCTGTCGACACAGAGGCCAATGTGGGGCTCGAACTTGCGAATCATGAGATCATGACCTGAGCTGAAGTTAGATGCTTAACTGACTGAGGCGCCCAGGTCCCCCCATATATTTTGGATATTAACCCCTTATCAGATTCATCATTTGCAAATATCTTCTCCCATTCAGTAAGTTGTCTTTTTGCTTTGTTGATGGTTTACTTCACTAATGACCATCAATCCTTGTCACTGGAATTGGCAACCTCACACCGCAGTTTCTTGAAATTTGTCCCCAATTCCCCAGGATCTCGATTTGGGTGGTTGACTAGTGAGGGAAGGAATAATTGGGAATGGGTGGATGGTACTATGAGAAGGAAAAAGACGTTGAATTCAGAGAAATCTGAGTTAAAATCCTGGCTATGATGTGTGAGTAAAGTGAGCTTAGGGCTATTAACTTCCCTGAGCCTTTCGTTTCCTTGTTTGTTAAGTGGGGATAACAACCGTGTCTATATCAGCATTAGATCAAGTCATGTATGGGGCGCCTGGGTGGCTCAGTCGGTTAAGCGTCCCACTTCGGCTCAGGTCATGATCTCACGGTGCGTGGGTTCGAGCCCCGCATCAGGCTCTGTGCTCACAGCCAGCTCAGAGCCTGGAACCTGTTTCACATTCTGTGTCTCCCTCTCTCTCTGACCCTCCCCTGTTCATGCTCTCTCTCTCTCTCGGAAATAAATAAAAAGCATAAAAAAAATAGATCAAGTCATGTATATACGATGCTGTCATAGGGGCAGACATATAGGGGCCTTCATTAAACAGCAGAGATTATAATGGAAGGTGAATGATCCTTGCGCTTGTCTTCTGGGTCATATTTTTAGGTTTCTTTTATTTTTTATTTTTTAAAGTTAATTTATTTTATTTTATTTTGAGAGAGAGAGAGGAAGGGAGAGAGAAAGAATCCTAAGCAGGCTCCACACCATCAGTGCAGAGCCCAGTGGGGGCTTGAACTCATGGAGCCATGAGATCATGACTTGAGTGGACACTAAGAGTTGGATGCTTAACCAACTGAGTCACCCAGATGCCCCAAGTTTCTTTTATAATATCATTGTGAATAGTGACCATACTTAATCATTTTGATATTAGCTTTGGTTGTGAAAAGAGGTTCAGAGAGGGCGGTGAGTTGCCAAAGGTCACACAGCTGATACTAGGCTAGAAAGTCAGGGCTCAAAACCTGGGCTTCTGTAAGCGAAATGTGGTGTATACATACAATGGAATATTATTCAGCCTGGAAAAGAAAGGAAATTCTGATACCTACTACATGGATGAACTTTGAGGGCATTATGCTAGTGAAATAGGCCAATCACAAAAGGACAAGTACTGCATGATTCCACTCACATGAGATTCTTGGAGTAGCCAAATTCGTAAAGACAGAATGTAGAAAGGGGTTTGTGGGGGCTGGGGGGAGGAGGTGTGGGCAGGGATTGTTTAATGGGAACAGAGTTTTAGTTTTGCATGGTAAAAGGAGACAAGGGAATGGATCGTAGTGATGGCTGCACAGTGGTGTGACTGTACTTTATACCACTGAGCTGTACACTTAAAAATGGTTAAGGGACCCCTAGGTGGCTCAGTCAGTTGAGCATCTGACTCTTGATTTCATCTGAGGTCATGATCCTAGGGTTGTGAGATGGAGCTCCAAGTCAGGCTCTGCACTGAGTGTGGGGGGCCGCTTGAGGTTCTTTCTCCCTCTCTCTCTCTCTCTCTCTCTGCCTCTCCCCAGCTTGTGTGCCCACATGTGTGTACACATTCTCTCTAAAATAAAATAAAGAATTAAAAAAATGGTTAAGATGGTAAATTTTATGGAATGTGTATGTTACCACCACCCCCAACAAAAATATTTAGGAAAACAAAAAAAGTCAGGGCTTCTGATTCCAAAGGCAGGGCTCTTTCCTGCACATCACAGCACTCCCTACAGAGGGGTGAGCAGCCAGGGTGGGGGTGGGGATGGCCTTTTCCAATGCCCATTGTACTAAATTAGAAAATCTGCAGAACTCACCTCTGCTGAGAAGATCCTCTTCTCCCAGATCATTCTTCCAAGTGGCACAAGCTGAAGGAGTTAGTCTTTTCAGACAGCAAGGAATTCTTGGAGAGAGAACTGAGCCCAAGTCTCATGGAAATCACTTGGGTCAAATGATAATGATTTACTAACATTGATTAGTACTTCCTCTGTGCCAGACACACTCCCAGTGCTTTTGCATAATTCGCTCCTTCATAACCCTTACATCAGTCCTACAAGATAAATAAACTCTCCCCATTTTATAGATTGAGAAGTTAGGGCTCAGAGAGGTCAGGTAGCACGGCCAAGCTCACGTATGGTGTGCGGAAGAGCCAGAACTTTTACTCCAGACCCTGCCTCTTAACCCCTGCGCTGTCTGTAGGAGGAAGGGAAATGGAAGGCTTCTGCACCTTGGCTGTTTTCCCCTGAGGACTGACTGATTTCTCTTCCCCCCTGTGATGCACTTCTCTCTGTCCTACCAAGATGAGGGACATCTTCTCATCTAGATCAATTTATCTCCTGATTTCCAGGTGTTCTCTGGGATACGGGTGTGTACTCTTCTCCCTGGTCGGGTCATGCTCATTTGGGGAGGATGATACCTATTTTTACCTAGGAAGTTGGCATTTGGGCCCCGTCTCCTGGCTGGGGCCACCTGCTATGAGGAGTCTTCTAAAGCCCTATCAAGCAAAGCGCATTGCAGGTGCCAACCTCATGGTCTAATACCTGGAAGTACTGTTTACCTAGAGATGCCTTTTGTTTGCAAGGCTTAAACAGCTGGGTAGAAGCTCAACTTGGCACTTGTGGTTTACAACAGGTGTATCAACAAGCCAGCAGAGACATCCCTAATAACAATTTCAGTAAGTGTTTATTGAACGTTTCCTCTGTGCCTCACCTTGTGCTAAGCGCTTTATATTGGATCATTTCACTTGACCCTTTCAACAGTCACATAAATTAGGTACAGTCAGTTCTGCTAGAATGCTGTTTCAAAAAATGCAAATTTGTTCCAATGTGATCGATCTATTAGGGGGCAATTTGGGCATAATAATTTTCTCTTTGATTCTGCATGATCTTGTCCACGAGAAACACTAGGTGAAGGCAGTAAACTTTAGCCTGCTGAACAGGTTGTGTAGAAATACACAAAACGCACACACCTCAAAAGCGTGCGCGCTCCTTCAGTTAGCACGTGTGCTGTGAGCCACACCCTTGCCCATCTGGTGCCACAGCTCTGTCTGGTGTCAGAGCCTCCTCCCATTACTTGGCGACAGCTTACAAGCTTCTTGCTTCCATGAGCAAAGTTTGGGTCTTTGTCAAGGGCTCTAATGATGGTAGTATTTGTATATTTCTTAACTATTTAACACAGTAAAACTGGTTCCTCTCTTCCATTTTGGGTTACTGATGAGGTTTCCAGGTGTCATACCCCAACTACATTTTCCCCATTAGCCCTGTGGTTTTTACTGTGTGATTTTGCACGGTGTTGTGACTTTTAGGAGTGTACACGAGCTTCTAGCCAAACTCACTCCACTGCCATTGTTTCTATGTGGACAAAGTGGAAGGTGAGGCTAAGAAATCTGACAAAAGTATCTGTAATAACTAACAGTAAAGTCAGGGTTCAGACCCCAGGTGGCCTTACCCCCGTGTCTGTGCTCAAAAATCTCTAAAACATCAACAAAACAAAACAAAACAAAACCAGAAACCCTGGTGTCTGCACTGATCTTTGATTGCACGTGTAACAAGTGGACTCTTTCTTCCCCCACCTGTCAGTCAAGCTCTGGTTCCTCAAGCCAGAGCCACTACAAGTATGTGAGAGCCCCTGAGGTATCTGAGCACAGTAGTGACCGAGCCCGTGGGCATGTCATCCGTGTTCCTTCCTGCTTGCTGCCACTCCTGTCTCTGCTGCTGCCTTTCCTGGCCGGCTGGCAGCTGACCTAGCAGCTACCTCTCCCCTCCATCTTGCAGGCTGGAGTTATTAGCATCAAAGAACAAAAACAAACAGTAGCAGGGCTGGGGAGTGGGGCGGGGTGTGGGGTGGGAAGAGGCGGCGCTCAGTCTTCTACAAAGGCAGACAAATGGGTTCTGTGTTGAGGATGAAGCTAATACCACCTGGCCTTTTGTGGAGAGACATCTCTTCCTGTGTTTGAAGAGCTCAGACACTGAAAGCTGGAAAGAGCCCCAGAACACAGGAAGCCCAGCCGCTTCGCTGCTTGAAGTTTGCTTTAGCTCAACTAACAAGATCGTTTCTGTATTTGTTCCTGAAGTAGAGGGAAGAACCTTGTGCTCACTCTCCCCAGGGACAAGAAAGGAGAGGCCATTGGGGAGATCCGGTCTATGCCTTTTTTCCCCCCTCTCCTAAAATTGTAGTTGGGTGTACTCTTCACTTGAAGGCCTGATCTGACGCTTGAGGGCCTGGGGCAAGGACATGCATGAGAGCCAATGGGCAGCCTCCCTTCTTTCTACCTCTAGCAGCACGGAGATCCTTGTGGACTTCTGTGTGGACACCCCAGACTGCAGAAGTCCACAGCTCCTGCAAATTGCTTTCCCTTGGGCATTTCTTGACACTAGAGTATGCACATTGGTGGACCGGTCAGCTTTGGGGAGAATGGACCCAAGGTAGAGACCCATATGAATTTGGGGCAATTTGAGCAAGGAATTCTCAGTACCTGATTGTACTCTACAAAGTGACTTGGTGGCAGGAATTGCAGGTTCTCAACGGGAACACCTAGTTGGCCCTGTAGACTCCTAGATCCTGGGCTGGGATGTGGCTGCAGAAGGGCCAGAGCACACCCATGCAAAGCATATCACCCAGGGCAAGGACTCTAATTAACCAGGACTATGGTCATATTGTGTTTGACCCCTTCCCTCTGCCCTGGGTGGTGCCTTTTTCCCACTTCTGTGGATGCCCTACATTCCTATCCCTAATTTGTAGCTTGATGGGTCAGATGGTACTTGTCCTGGTTTGCTCTTTTATTCAGAAATATAGCTTGACCCTTATAAGCTACTCTGAGTATGAGAGATATTGATAATGAGAGAGCCTCCTCTCTGTGTCTTAGTTTCCCTATCTGTAAAACAGGATGAAGAATGTTTCTACCTGTTAGGTGGAGGATTAAATAAAATGAGGTATATAAAGCACTTCACACAGGGCCCAGCACACAGAATATTTGATAAATGTGAGCTTTATTATGAGTTAGTAGTGTTCTGTGCCAGGGCTATATGACATTATCCCATTTTATCCCCACACTTGTCCTGTGACATGTGATGCTGAACATAGTAATTGGCTCAGGAACATGTGACCTAAGCTAAACCAGTGGGAGCCTTCCCAGGGAATATTACCAAAATTACCATGAAATCGGCTGCTCCTTTTTCTCTCATGCTGCTAGGGTCCATCTTCATTACCATGTGGGTTCTTAATTAGGTAGGGGATTAAGACAGACCCAGAGTGTAATAGCAGCTCTGACCCCTGTCCATAGGCATGTGCCATAACTTCTCTGAGCCTCACTTTTCACATGTAAATGGAGATTACCAATATTAATCAAGACCGTCTATTAACCATTCAATATGTATTGCTGATCACCTGTAGTAAGCCAGACCTAGCTTAGACACAGGGGACACAGGCAATGAATAAAAGAGACAGTGCTGCTCTCATGAAGCTTGTATTTCCAGGCAGATATAAACAATAAAAGCAGAGACCCATCCTGTGAGGTCAGATAGTGATTAGTGCCACGAGAAAGGAAAAGCAGGGTAAGTGGCAGAGAAGGATCCCTATTTTAGAGAAGGTGGTTGAGAAAAGCCTTTCCGAGGAAGTAATATTTGAGCTGATACCTGAAGAAAGTGAGAAACGGCCTTATATACGCCTGACAAAGACCATTCAGTCGATGGGCTAGCACATGCGCAGGCTGCAGGCAGGACCTGCTCAATTAGTGTGAGTTACTTTTATGATGGGCGTTGAGGACTGGCTCTCATAACCTTGCACCTTCCCTCTTCTGGCCCCCTGGCTCTGGCACTCACACTGATCTCGATGGAAAATATTCCTGATAAAAACAAATTCTGGCCCAGTCTGGGGCTATTTCTGTTAGGAACGCCATACTCAAAGCAGGGACGGGGGAGCAACCCAGGAGAGGAAGGATTGTAGCCGCCATTGCCACCCTTCACCTACTGTCTTTAATGTCACAACCAGGGAAGGAGTAAATCAGGGCATTCCCCCTTCACTCAGTATCCCGCAGATGCTTATCGTGTGTTCAACAATAACCTCAGCCACAAGTGCATACACTCAGCATGGTTATTTTAAAGTTCAAAAGGAAACACTTTTCTGTAGTGTGGGGAGATCTGGTTCTTCTAACCATGGGGACAAAAGAGGGACCCTGTTGTGTTTACAGAGGAGAGCTACACCGGGGAGCCCTCCTACCTCACCCTTCATTTGGGCTAGATCATTTCACAAGGAAGGAGTCCAGGATCCCTCCCCCACACCCCCACACACACCACGCCCCCAAAGGAGCCCTGGGGAGTGATGGGCAGGCTGCACAGCCTGCCTCCTGGAGGCAAGGCCCGGCCAAACCTTTTGGGACCCCACCTGGTGAACTCTGTCTTGGGTCTGACCTATTTTCTAGGAGAGAAAATAGAATATAGATTTAAATGCAGTGGTGCTCTGGAAAACTACAGGCCCAGCAGTGTGAGAAAATAAAACAGTAGGGGGAACAGAGGAAGTGTTGGCATGGGTGAGGATTCCACCTCTCCTGGATCAATTTATCTGGTTGTCAACTGCCTTTTCTTCTGCAATTTGCTCCTTTTTCTCTGCTAAAAAATTGATATGCATACACACATGTACGTATTTATCTTTCCTTTGACCTGTCCTGGGGTCCGATGACGCTTCCCTATATACAGTCTACAGGCTGCAGACCAGCAGCAACCACAGACAGCAGGGGCTCTGGCGATGGTCACCTTGGAAGTGGAATGACAGCAGTGCATAGAATCAGAAATGCCCACCGTTGTGTCCTAGGTCAGCCTTCCTTGTTCTGTGACCATAGGAGAGATTTTTAATACCCTTGTCTTCTCATATATGAAAGTAATAAAATTACTAGCTAACACTGAGGGCTTTCTAAATGTAGGTACTGTTCTAAGCTCCTTACAACCTCGCTAGGAGGTAGGAGTTATTATCATACCCATTTTACAGATAAGAAAACTGAAGCACAGATAATTTCAGTAACTGACCCAAGGTCTACGTAGCCTGTAGACCTGGCAATCCAGCTGCAAATCTCCCTCTCTGTGTCAATTCCTATGAGTTGGTCTGAGTCATATGGCTCCAGTTGGAGGTCATCTCCACCAAGCCACATGGATTTAGGGTGGGAAGGGAGTTCCCCAGAAGATAACTGGGACTTGTTACAACAAAGAAAGGGTAAAGGATGGACAGGAAGTATAACAGATGATTCCCCCACACCCCCATTCACCTTTGCCATTTTGTTCAGTTGGTCAGAATTGAATGTGGAGATTCAGGTTACTCACTGCTTCTTGGGACAGGAGCCAGGTGACGCTGTGTCTCTCTATTCTTCAAGTTGGACACAATGTTCAGAACTGCCTCCAGCTCACCAGCACGGCGAAACACTAAACCTGGACCCTCCCCCTCACTGTAGGAGGTTTCTCTTGGTGGTCTTGTTGCCCCTTTTTGGCAAGAAGAGATGCTGTTATGTTTTATGCTCAGGACTAGAACTGAGGCCAATTAAGGCTTCAGGAGGGAAAACAAAAGAAACAAGAACAGCATTTGTTTCCATCCCTGTTCCTGCTCTCCTAACAACCTCTGAACCTTCCTTTGTCCGTCTTCCCACTGAGGAGAGGAAGCAAGAAAAAGACCCAAGGGAGAGGAGGGCTGGAGCAGATGCCTTCATTGACAAGTAGAAGAGCTGAACCAAAACCTCTCTCTCTCTCTCTCACGCGCACGCGTACACCACACACACACACACACACACACACACACACACACACACACACACACACACTTTGTAATTCCTGTGGTTGCTTGGGGTTTCCAGGGAGCCATCTGGTCAACATTTTTTGGTAATTCTGTCTGTGGTAATTCAAAGTGATAACAATCAGTGGAGCTAACGTTTATGCAGTGTTTGCCTTGTACTGAGTTAAGTGCTTTACGAGTATTTAATCTCCTAACACTGCCATGAGGGAGGTTCTGTTCTCTCAATGGGTTGCTGAGGAAAACAACTCAGAGGTTCAGTGATTGACCCAAGGCCATTCAATAGGCAGGGATTTGAACTCAAACCTGTCTGTCTCCAGAGTTTAAGATTGTAAACAGAATGTTGAAATGGGAAACTTTGGGGTTCCAAGGTATCCTGTCTCCCTTGAGTGTTGGTACCTCCAAAGAGCGTGTTTCCATGAACAATGGTGTTGACACTCCCACCACTGAACTCCACCACATGTAAATAGTTTGATATCCTGTTTAACGAAGGGGTATTTTAATGACTACTATTCTAGGCAATCCATCAGTCACAGTTAATGGCCCTGCTTAGTTATTTATACAGAATGTTTTCCCTTCCTACCTCTTCTATTTTGCCACTTTTCTTCTTGCTTCCACTCCACCCCTGAAAACTCACCAGAAAATCTGAAAGGGGGTGTGGCTGAGGAATGATTCAGAGCTCTCTAGAAGTCTCTTTGGGCAGATATAGCTTCTAGGGAACACAGGGTGTGGGCTGGAGAAATGTTCAGCTGTTGCTGTGGGTTTGCCCCTCCTGGGTATGGGGGCATAGCTCTGTTAGGTCAGTGCCTGGATTTTCCTGGGGCAGGAGTTACGGTTCCTAAGGGACTTGCTGAAGCTTTACAAATCTTTTTTTTTTTTTTTTTTTTTTTTAATGTTTTATTTATTTCTAGAGAGAGAGAGAGACAGCGTGAGCAGGGAGGGTCAGAGAGGGAGTCACAGACTGAAGCAGGCTCCAGGCTCTGAGCTGGCAGTCAGCACAGAGCCCGACGCGGGGCTCGAACCCACGAACTGCAAGATCATGACCCAAGCGAAAGTCGGACGCTTAACCGACTAAGCCACCCAGGCGCCCCTGAAGCTTTACAAATCTAATTGCAGCAAAGTAGAGGTGCAGTGGATAACCCATTACTCACTCATGGGGTAGCTAGGAGGGTCTCCCCCATGGCTCCAGGCTACTCACTTTAGCCTGCAAACTGAATTCGGGTTCCATATGCCCTTGCAAGACCAGGGTTTGTGTTAAATAACTGCTGAACTGGGTGGGATTCAAGAGGTATAGGGTCTTATCTAGTCTCTGTACCTGAACTAAGTGTATGACCTTGCATGAGTTTCTCAACCTCTTTCATACCCCATTTGAACCAAAAATGAATTAAGCTAGATGATGTCTGTGGGTATCCCAGGTCTACATTCCAATGATTCTAAGTGAGTCACCCGGGATTGATTGGATGGCCAGTGGTTTTTGAAGCAGCCCCCCTGTTCCATCTCCTCAGCTCAGGCATATGCTTTCAGGTCGGGTCTAGAGGTTTTAACAAAGCTTTGGTCTGCTCTTGACTGGGCTTCTCAGTACAATTCTATCTTGCATTTGAGGGTAGGGGGAGGAGACTGTGTTCATGAAGACAATGGGAGTGAACCATTCTTCATTTTTTGAAAGTTCATTTGCTTAATTCAAAGGTCAACCTTCGTAGGGCTGGGTGTATATTTGTAGTTGTCAAAAGTGATTTTAAATAGCAATTCCTGCCATTAATGATGGGGTGAAAAGCAAGGAGAAAAATTAAAAGGGGAGGCAGAATTTCAATTTGTATGGCAAATGATCTACTCACATACAATCTTGTGTACACAC
This sequence comes from Proteles cristata cristata, assembly GCA_017311185.1. Taxonomy (NCBI): domain Eukaryota; kingdom Metazoa; phylum Chordata; class Mammalia; order Carnivora; family Hyaenidae; genus Proteles; species Proteles cristata. Next base: position 19,487 of record JAESUZ010004344.1, on the reverse strand, counting down.
GCTGCTGTCTGTGATGAAAGATGGTCACTGGGTATCATCAGGGTGGGAGGGGATTATAAATGTTTTGTTATCTTCTGTCCTTCAGTCCTATATGGTAAATAATGCTGCAACTTGCTCTTAATTCTCATGCCTCTTTTTCTTTTTTCCTCAAGGGAGTGGTTTATTATTATTTTTCTCTCTGTGGGGAAACTTGCTTGACATCATGTCCAGTGTTCTGTGTGTGGAGGCGAGGAGGATTTGCTTAAGTGTTGTGTAGAAATCAACCAGAATATTTTAACCAATATTCTTGCAGGATTCCAGTCTGCTTGGCTTTTGGGAGCCCTATCTGATTCCAGGATGATGTCTTTCCGGACAGATGTGAAGCTCACCTCTCTTGCTACATGCACAGTGGAAAGGGAGCTTGGCCCTTCAGCTTGCATGGGTGGTTTTTGGGTGAAGGTAGAACAAAGTGCTCAGAGGTTGAGTACCTTTGGGGTCCTGCATGAACATGATAGTCATGCAATGGCATGTTGCACTGTGTGTGTGTGCGCTTCTAATACTCTTCTTCCTTTTTCTCCCCCTTTCTCTCCTCTGCCTTTCCCTCCTTGAAAATTCTGCCACAGATGTCAGTCAAGGTCCAGGTGAGTTTCTGTGTTTGCACAGCTGCCGTGGAAATTTCCCCTCTGCCAGATTGTGCATGGTTTGACTCTGAGTGAGACCTTTTTCTAGGGACGCTAAACAGAACAGAAATCTAAGTACATTGCATTTTCATTGATTTGGGTTGAGAATAAGAAATGTCTTGAATTGATGTGTTTATGTTGGTTTTGAAAACCATTTTAAAGCCAAAGGAATGTGGTTCCCATGCTTATACACTCACTTACTTCTGATTAACATTTCTGGGTGAATCAAAGTAATGGGAAATGAGCATTTTGGGAAAATATTTTTAAAGATATTCTTAAGATATGAATTCCCCAATTTAATGAGAATTTTTGCCTTGTCATACATAAATCTACTTATCTTCTATAGTTTCATGTGGTTGAAAGTTGAAAATATGAATACTTAGCATAGAAAATATGTGGGTGAGAGAAGTCTTCTTTCTTTCAATTCTAAGAAATGGCTTTCCCCTGCCCCACAATGAAATTAGCAATTTTTAAATGGTTATGTAACTAATACATGCTCACTGTATTAAGAAAAAGAAAAGAAAAAGAAGAGGAATGGTTTTTGTCAATGAATAAACAGAAGAACCATTCTTATGCTAATTGTGCATTTTTCTTTTTAAAATGCATGCTCATCCACAGTTCTGACTGTAAGCATTGTGTGTGTGTGTGTGTGTCTCTGTGTGTAGACGTATATGTACACACATACACACAGGCGCATATAAGAGGATACAGCCATACATGGATAAGAAGTGGGCGATGGCCTAGAATGATTTAGAGATCATTCTAAACTGGATAGAATTTTGAGTTAAGGAGAGTAACTAACCCTACCAAATGAGAAGGGAATATCATCTTTCTTTGCTATTTTCACATTTCTCGTTTAGTCCTTTGAACATTTAATTCATATAATATCAATACAATTATATTTTAATATGATGGAAATTAAGAGCCCAATAGGTTAAGCCATTTGACCAAGGTCCTGGGACTTGTCATTGGTAGTACTGGGATTTGAACTTAGGACTTTGGGACTCTAAAGCCCATGCACATGGAGGAAGGCACTTGTTGGGATGAGTACTGGGTGTTATAGGGAAACCAATTTGACAATAAACTATAATTAAAAAAAATAAAGCCCATGCACATTCCATTCGAACATACAGAAAATTCCATCACTGAAAATTCTCAGCAACTGAAGTTCTTGTAAACATTTCCTAATAGGACTGTTGTTTATTTTTTGCTTAGAGATAATGTGATGTTTTAATGATTAGCAGTCCTCTTTCCAAATGAATTTATCCTTCGCTTCTCTCTCTCTTTTTAATTTTTAATTTTTTAAATGTTTATTTATTTTTGAGGGGGGTGCAGAGAGAGGGAGACACAGAATCTGAAGCAGTCTCTAGGCTCTGAACCATCAACATAAAGCCTGACATGGAGCTCGAACTTCTGAACCGTGAGATCATGACCTGAGCCAAAGTCGAAGGCTTAATTGACTAAGCCATCCAAATGCCTTTCTTCCTTCCTCCCTCCCTCCTTCCCTCCCTCCCTCCCTCCCTTCCTTCCTTCATTTCTTCCTTTCTTTTTCTTTCTTTCGTCCCTCCCTCCCTCCCTCCCTTCCTTCCTTCCTTCCCCATTTAAAGAATCAGCCAGACTTTAGGATTTGTCACCATTGATCTATATGGTATATTACATAGCATAAAAGAATAATACAGTTATCTCCAGCTAATACACAGGATTTCCCTTTTTTATTTCTGTCCATAAGTTGTGGTTGAAATGAAACACAGGACAGCATTTTCTAGGAAGGTACCATTAAATTAATTTTCTATTTAATAATATTTTACTTAACAAATATCTATTGAGAACCCGTTATGTGCCAGGCACAGTCTAAGCACTAGGGATAAAACAGTGAACAAAACAGAAGACAATCCCTGTCCTCATAGATCTTTTATTCTACTTGAGGGAAGACAATGAACCAATGAACTAGTTATATATGCACACCTATATACATATGACATATATGTATGTACTACATGTATTGGAAGGTGGCTGATAAGCATTGTGGAGAAAAACAAAAATGTTAAAAATTAGGTTACTAATTTATAGAGGGTGGTCAGGAATGGCCTCTCTGTTCAGATGATGTTTTCTGGAACACCTCAGGGAGGTGAGGTAGGAAGCCCAACACCTGAAGTTTTGTTTGTAAAAGTGCCACTTAGCTCATTCCCTCCGCCTGCCTGGTTCCTGGCAGAGAGCCTGTGTTCCTCTTGCCAAGCCTGCGATCCTGGGGCTGCCTCTGGCCAGGGGGCACCTTTTTGTAATTCTCACAAAGGCACTTATTGGTCCTGGATGAAACAGTATGGCGGAGTAAAGTGTAGAGGACACACGGGCTCCTGTCTTTCTAGCGAGGTGGGCGAACCTCCCTTTTTAACAGTAATGATAATTAGCCCAGCTCAGCACCATTGCAATGTGCATTGTGTCATCTTATTCTCCCAGTAACCCTCTAAGGTGTGTCTGCTGAGTCCCATTCTTGCTGAGGAAGTCAAGGCCAGGAGGTTAAGTGTTGTGTTGAGGCCACCCAGCCATAGAGTAGCTGGGCCAGGTGAGGTTCCTGCCTAGTTCCAAATCTTACACTCTTTGTTCGGCCCTAGAGGTGTCAAGAGCTCATTGCCAATCCTCTAACCGCGTGGTCTGGACCCCTTGCTTTTTTGTTGTTTCTGAGCCTGAAGCAGATCACTAGTTCAGAACCTTTCTTTGTGGCCCAGGACATAGCAGGAGGCAGGCTGGGCCGCCTGGCTCTGGCCGAGGTCAGCGGCAGCCTCCCGTCTCTCCGAGGCCCTGGCCGGGCAGCGTGGAACCGGCAGTGCTGCGGCTCTGAAACAGGAAACCTTTAGTGGTTCACTGATTTTTTCCCTCTTCCCCTCAGAAAGACAAATTGGGGATTTTATGAGCTAATGTAACTGTTTACCCAGGGGCCGCTGGAAGACTGTGAGGGACGATTGATTAAGTTTACGTGTTTACAATTTTACTTGTAATTTATTGGTTAGAAGTAACACTACTGTAGAAGACGCAGATGGAAATGGGGCTCGGCAGGCAGCTTTCTCAAGGCCAGGAGATGGGCTGGGGGTTCGGAGAGACTGTCCTGGAAACACCCAGGAGGAGAGCCGCAGGCGATGCGGCCCTGGACTTCCGTGTGGGAAGATCCTCAGCCCCTCTCCTAGTCTTTAGGAGGGAGGTTTAAGATAATAAAGTAGCAGCAGGCATTTGTGGGGTACTGACCTTAAGGAGGTGAGGGACACTTGCTTTGATGTAACTCCTTACCTCAAGCGTTGCAGGCAGGTGTCGCCGTCCTCTCAGGTGAGAAGAGACTCAGAGAGGGTCACTAACTGCCCACAGTCTCCAGCCACTAGGACAAGACCAGGATCTCACAACTGTCTGCCTCCAAAGCATGTGCTCTTTTTCTTTGAAACCCTGGCATTTCTGAGACAGAGCTATGGGCCTCTTATTGGTATCTGTGTTCTTAACTCTCCATGCAGTGCATGGCACATAGTAGGGTCTTGAAAAATTTATTGAGCAGAGAGTATAAGAACAAGGATCAGGGCATTGGGAGTCTGTAGGGCCCTGAGCCGTATTGGAACTCAAAGGCTATCCTGTCCAAAGAATACAACTATTTTACTTCTTGGTGGAGGAAACTGAGGCCCAGGGAGGGGAAGGGACATCTCCAAGGCCAGGTAACCCCTTTGTGGCCAGGAAGAGACCCCTGTCAGGTACTTATCCTTTGACTCCGATCCACTGGGATTTGTTATTGGTCTCTCTGTGCTGCCTGCGGACAGGAGTAGGCAGACCCAGCCCCGGGTACCATGCCATGCCCTTAGCGCTCTCCCTTCTTCCCGTGTGCTCTAGAACTCTCTGCCAGGGGGAAAGCAAGCCCTTTGGAGGTGAGGAAGGATCTACAGGGATCAGTGCTGGAGCCTCTAGGGGTACGACCCCGCCCGTCCCCTTCCCCAGTGCTTCCCCTCCAGCCAGGAGGGGCTCTTCATGGTCCTCCAACCACAGGCTCTCTCCTCAGAAGGGATAATTTCTCAGGCTCTGCCTGCTGATTAGAGCTGGAATTTAAATGAATAACTGTGACCTTGTGGAAGTGCCCTAGTTACTCAGAGGCCCGATGAGGAAATAGGCCTCTCGCTTCGGTCCATCAGAGCTCTGGCGGGCTCAGAAGGAGGGGCTGCTGTCTGCCAAAGCCCGGAGGAGGCCCAGTCTGCTGTTGCCCAAAGCAACTGATGGCCTTTGCTCAACCCTCCCTCTGCCCACTCTTGATCTCTGCCCTCGGTGTCTTCCCCCTTAAGTTTAAGTCATCTCAGGGCTGTCCTTGGGGAGGGGACCTGATCATTTGTCCCACGCCTGCCTTGTCTCCAGGGAGTCCAGCTGAGGGACACTGTTCTGAACCACTGCACCGATGTGTCCGACTTGTGTGATGGACACAAGGGTCAGCCCTAGAAGTAGCTGCGTGGATGAGAGACCCCAGAACCACAGCCCCGGCTTCACACAGGAGCTTGTTAGAAAGACAGAATCTCAGGCCTCACCCCAGACCTGCTGAGTCAGAATCTGCTTTTAACCAAGATGTCCAAGTGTATGTACACCCATTAACGCTTGAGAAGCGCTGACCTAAAGCATCCAGCTTCTCTTCCCCTTTGAGGCCACGGGTGCTGTGTTCCTTGTCTCTTCCGTTTTTCTGGGTTGACGGGAGATGGAAGGGAGGATGGGATTAGGGAAAGGAAGGGGAATGAACACTTCCTGACCACTGCATCTGTGCTCGTCACTCTTCGGGGCCTTTCTGTGTAAGAGTTTACATACTGTGAGGCAGGGAGCTCAGGACCGCACAGGTTTCCGTGAACAACAGCTCGGGGACCAAAGCCAGCTTGCTGCCTGCTTTCATATGGCCTGGGAGCCACGGATGGTTTTTCTCTTTTTAAATAGTTGAAAGCAGCAAAAATAATTTGTGATGCACGCATTTTATGAAATTCAGACCTCAGTGTTCATAAAGGTTTATCGGAACACGGGCACACTTGTCATTTCTGTTTTGTCTCTGGCTGCTTTGCAAAGGTGGGGTTGAGTAGCTGTGACAGAGACTGTGTGGCCTGAAAAGCCTGGAAAATTTACCATCTGGCCCTTGACAGAAAAAGTTTGCCACCCTTGGGCTAGAGCACAGACTTGGAGCCTGTTGCCTGGGTTGACATCCTGGGTCTCTCTCAGTAGGACCTATTCGTTACCTTCCCTTTGTGGGCCCTACTTGCCTCATCTGTAAAATGGGGACAGGAGTTACCTACCTCATGGGGCTGTTGTGAAGATTAAGCAAGCTCATGCATGTCAAGTCTTCAGAGCAGTGCCTGGTACATGATAATCCACATATAAATTAGCTACTATTATAAATCCTCTCATTTGATCCTTTGCACACGTTTTCATTTCACAGATGAAGACACTTGGCTCAGAGGGTTTAAAACCAAAGACGTTCTTCTGTCTGTTTGGTCTCCCAAACTATTCAGAGGCATGCCACCCATGCTGTGCTGGAGAGCCTCTCGAAAGACACCTGCTGTGTTCCTCCTTATCACACATTCTCTCCCATCTGTTCTGATCTTTATGCTTTCCGTGAAGAAGTCCCTCAAACGTAGATCCTGGCCACCTCTGCTGTGAAGCAAGGCCAGAGAATCCCACTGAGGGGGAACAAGGGGACTGATATTTACTGGGGTCCCGCTGTACACCAGACGCCCCTCATGGATGAAGAGCCTGGGGCTCCAAGACATTATAGCCTTTGCCCAAGGTCAGAAGCAGGTATGGGAGGCACCAGGATTTAAACACATATCTGGGATTTCTGCTCTCATTCTGCCTCCTTCTGGCTCTGCTACTTTCCCTGGGGGTTGTGTGGCCTTCGGTAAGTCATGCAGCCTCTCTTTTCTTTAATGTGGAGGGGTTAAATCAAATGGCCTCTCAGGCTTCTTTCGTTCTGAGAATCTAGGATTCATCCTCCAACTGACATACCTTGGGGAACAGCAATCAGAAAAATGACTTCTTGGTTACCAAAGACTTAACAGTTCCCAACACCAGTGGTTTCCATATGGTATTTTGCCTTTTCTTTCCTCTTCTTTTGGGCAACAGTCACATTTGCTTTTCTCCCTTATTTATTAGGAAAAACACCTGAGCTTGTCTTATGAGCCAGGCACTAAAAACCTAAGTTTTTGCACACATCATTTAATTCTTTTGACATCCTCAGGAAGTAGATTTTGTTATTAGACCCATTTCACCCATGAACAAACTGAGGCTCAGGCGTGTTAACTCACCAGTTCCACCCAGAAAGAAGTGACAGAGCAGGATGCAAAGGCTGGTGTGTCTGGCCCTGGAGATGCCTCATGGCATCATGAGTTTCACCAGAAGGTACACTCCACAAAGGTGCACTCCTGTTCACTACTTTTATGCTCTGGGCCTAAAACAGTGCCAATAGATCACAGGAATGCAATAAATACTGGCTCAATGAATAAATAGTACTCAGGACTCAGCTCTTAGTTTTACCCCTCACTCCTCTGAGAGAAAGTCTGCTTTTTGTATAGGGGTTCACCCTGAGATAGAAGGTAATTGAGTCTTTATTCAGTATCCATGTTGGGCTTGGGTCAGTGAAGGATTCAGGCAGTAGGGAATCCACCATGGCTATGCATAGTTGGATTGGAAAGGGGCCTTCGGCTGGGCTAACAGTGATCAGTTTCTAGACAGTTGCCCACTGGGGCCTGGGAAGATGCCCCCGCCCCCGCCTTGGTTGCTGTAGCTCTTCTTGATGCATAAGTGTGAGTAGGGAGCTGCCTACCCCTTTTTTTAGGGAAGCTGCCTACTTCCCAGCCTGCCTCCATCTTTGGCTAACTCAAGGAAGCAGACCACTGGGCCTTGGTGTCTTTTTCTAGAGCATTTTAACATCCTGTCCTGGCAAGGCAGACCCACTTGGGTGCTGCTTATAGTCCCAGTTTCTTAGTTCTGTAGTGCGAGGTGAGAGTTAGAGCTGGAAAATCATCATTAGAAATATCTCATAGTCAAAATGGAATAGTACTGCCCCCATTCCTGACCCTGCCAAACATGTGGGGTATATATTTGTTACTCTAATGATGAACAGGCATGATGGCATTAAGAAGAATCAATGAATGCTAAATGCACTGTAATGTGTGGGAGAGTGTCATTCAAAGATTTGTGTCCTCAAAATGCCATTGGTGAAACCATGGAGAAACTCTTCTAGACTGATTTCTTCCTTGTACAGGTGGGAAACTGAAACCAGAGAACTTCCATATAACTTAGTTAAGTCACACAGCTTGTATATGGCAGCCTCAGAGACCTTCTCAGTCCGTAGACCTACCTAGCAAGGTCTGGTAAGGACCTGGGCTAAGCTGGTTGGCTTGTGGGGCTAGGTCTCAGGAGGGCTGGGGCGATGAAATGCAGCTGAGGGTCGAGGGCAGTGGGTCCCTTGTGGGGCAACTTAGTTGACTATGACCATGCAGGAAGGCATCTGAGGATGCACTGGGCAGGTGGTCTGCTAGTGCCGCAAGTTTGTTGAAAGACTGGTTTTGGCAAGAGGTGGGAGGTGAGGCAAAGAGAGGGCCCAAGATGTACCAGTCTTCTGAATAATGACAGTGATGACTACACACTTTTGAGCCTTCCCTGTGCTCCATGAACTGTGCTAAGTGCTGTCCATACATGGTTGCACGTGATTGTCACAGTGATCCTGAGTAGATATTTTACAGGAGTGAGGCATGGAAGAGTTAACTTGCTCAAAATCCCATAGCTAGTAAGAGGTAGGACTGAGATTTGAATTCAGGTCTGGGATGATTTAGAGCAGTGGTTTGCAAAGTTTGGTAAGCATCAAAAATCCCCTGGAGAGCTAATAAAGGAGACCCAGGGTCATTAAAGTAAGACATTTCTCCCAGGTGATTCTGATATGACCAAAGTTTGAGAACCACTGTTTTAAAGGAATGTGATCTGGAAGGTAAAGGGACTTGAAAGCTCCAGCATTAACCACTGTTTTTTACATTATAAACATTAAGGGAGGAGGGCAGGAAGTTGGAGAGGCAAGTGGAAAGGAATGGAATGAATGATTCCCCCTTTGAACTTGAGTGGCACCTTAGGTGATGGCGCTGGTAGAGCCATCATCATAATACATTATAGTTAGCTGTGTATTGTCCCCCACAAGCCCCTTCTTTGGCCGCTGTGGGCTCTTGAAGGACATGAGGTGTTGTACTTTTTGAAAAAGATTTATCCATGCTTGCATCCCTCCTACCTGCCACATTGTATGTGCTCATAAAACTTTGTTGTTAGAAACAGCATTTCAGGGATGGAAAGGACCCAAAAGGTTGTCAAGGCTCTCTTTGCACCTGGGGTTTGAATTTCTTCTATAAGAGTTCACTCAGACTTGGCTTGAACCCCTACGGTGATGAGCAGCTCATTGCTCCTTTCACCATTCCATCCATTCCGAGAGCACTGAATGTTCTCAAGCTCTTCCTTATTCTGAGTCACTCTAGCTTTTACCACCTGTGTTACTTCCAGCCCTGGGAGACACACAGAATAGATCTAATTACACTCCCAGTGTTTGAAGACGGGGCTTTTTGTCTTTAAGGATTTTCTTTTCTAAAGGCTGAACTATCTCCAGTTTCCTTGGGCATTCTCATACAACGGTTTTACGTTCTTTCATCTAGGTCGTTGCTTTCTGAAAAATGACATTTTTGGGGGGCATCCTTTCCAAAGAAGCATGCCCACACTACATACAGTTATATGGACATGTCCCGACCAGTTCATTAGAGAGGAAACCTACCGCTCCCTTTTCCTAGACTTCCTCCATATATTAACAGTGGTACCGAATACCTTAGCTTGTTTTTTTTAATGACTATAGCATTAAGTTGAACATAAAGTCACTGAAAATCTTTACTATTTTGTGTGCCCTGCTGCTAAACCATTTCTCTCCCTTCCTGTTCTGTGAAATGGCTTATTTGACTTTGGGATTATCCTTTGATTTGCCAGTTCTGCCCTGGATTTTTAAATTCTAGCACACCATGATCTATTAGGGTAAAGTTCTTTCATCTAGCACATCAGCTGTCCCTTCCAGCTTCATGTCATTTGTGAATAAAGAGCGATTTTAGAAAAGTTCATGACAGTTGGAGTGTAACAACTTCTTCTTCGGGAGGAGTCTCTTCTAAAAGCCACAGTTGCAGATCCTTTAACCCTTAGGGTGATAAGCATGACTGCCTCCATTTCCTTTCTTCCCATGGTATTCATGCAACAGGAAAGCCCAACCCACCTTCCACCCTAAAGAGGTGGAATAGTTTGCAAAGTTGCTGGGTTCTTTCCTCTGCCCCGTGATTATACCATGCAGAAGCTATTGGTGATTCCTGGCTGACATTGGAAGAAGTACTTTCTGTTCAGTACAGCTACGAACTGTAAGTATAATGTTGGTCTAGAGGCAAACAGTGAGTGGGCTAATGCAGTTATATCCTACAAAGGGCTTAGTGGTGAGAATGGCACCTGGTAGCATCATAGAAGGGCAAACCCAGAAGCTGGGACCTGAGTACATCTGCCTTGGATAATTAGCCACCGGCTCTCTTTGTCATCAGTCCAGCTACTCAGTTCATCCCAGTACTATTCCAAGGATCATGGAAAAGCCCAAAACGTATGTAAATAGGTGTTTGTCCCAAGTGTCAGCTCATGATTGCTGTTAGGTGATTGATTAAAGCTTTGTTTACTCTCTACCTTTTTGATTCTGGGTGGTGATCTCAGAGTATTAGTTTGAACCATTTAAAATAGTCATTTTTATAGGTCAAGAGCAGTCCACTCTTAGTTTTGTATCATTCAACCTAATAGTTGGCATCTTCGTTCATAGAGGCATAGTGTCTTTGAGTTGGAATGGATTTTTGGTAGCTATCTCCAAAAACCCCACTCTGACTCTCTTCTGTGGCACTTCTGGAATGTGAGGCTTCCCCTATTACTCGACCGTCTGTTCTTGCCAGACGTGCTTGCTCCCTTGTCTTGCATGTGCAACTTTAAAAATACTGGAAGACAGCTCTCCTGCCCTTTTATTTATTTATTTATTTTTGCTTTTTATTTAATTTTTTTTCCAGTTTTCTTTCTTTCTTTCTTTGTTTCTTTCTTTCTTTCTTTCTTTCTTTCTTTCTTTCTTTCTTTCTTCTTTCTTTCTTTCTTTCTTTCTTCTTTCTTTCTCTCTTTCTCTTTCTTTCTTTCTTTCTTTCTTTCTTTCTTTCTTTCTTTCTTTCTTTCTTCCTTTCTTTCTTTCCTTTCTTTTTCTTACAAATAGTTTATTGTCAATTTGGTTCTCCTGCCCTTTTATAGCTTGCTCTTGTTTAGGCTGTAGGTAGCAGTTCCTGCAGCCATTCTTCATATGATGTGGTTTTGGACCCCTGAGCATTCTGATTGTTCTCCTTTGGACACACCCTATCTTGTTAATGCCCCTTCTAGGGTATGGTGATGTTCTCTGAACCAAAACCACAGGTTTGGTACGTTCAGTGTTGAGAAGAGGTAGGACTATTGTCTTATTTTATTTTGAGGGGATAGGGAGTGTTGCACTTAAGTGCCAGAATTTACATTTGTCCCTTAAGATTAAATTTCACTTTTGCCTGTTCACATCCTTTTGGACCCTGATTTTGATATCTAACAAATTAGCTATTCCTTTTCAGTTTTAGTTCATCACAACATCCAGACACTTGCCAATGAATGTTTTCAGCCAGGTCATTGATCAAAATGTTGAGCAGGCATAGGCTCTGCTGTAAACTGCTGGTGACCCTCTGATAGAACAAGGAAGTTGCAGTCCATGATGAAGGTCAGGGAATTGCCCAGGGAAGGGCTGGTCTTGGGCACAATCATGAAAATAGGTGAAAGTTTATTTCAGACCCACCTTTTCCCTTTAAATATCCCTCTCTCCTTTCCTACCCTGTCTGCTGAGTTCTTTCTCCTATGCAACAGTGGAAGACTTCTTCAACCTATGGCAGCATGTCTCTGTCTTTCCTTCACTCAGTCCCTGCACTACCCCTGTCTTTGAAGGAAGATCTTTGATTTTGCTTTCTGATGATTTCACACACAGGACAGTGTCAATAGCTGGGGACCCTGAGTGTGTCTCATGTTCAGATTTGCAGCTTAATGAAGAGAGGAGGCTTAATAACCCTAAAAAATGCCCCAGCAAGTAAAAGCTTCATGGTTTAGAAGAATCTAGGAGTGGGGATTGGGGAGAGGGAGGGAGATGGTGGGCTTTTAAAAGGGATCCTTATATCATGCTGGACCAGAGTCATAAATAAAGTTGAATTAATATCCAGGCACTATTTTGTGCTCTTGAGTTCCCCAAGACTTGTCTCTTCCTTTATCCACACGCTGAAGGAGGCAGTGTGGCTAGTGTCATGGTTACCATCACAGCCAGGAGAGTCCATCTGCTGGCTTAGAATCCTCACTTCACCCCTCACTAATTAATGTGACTTGATTTCCTTACCTGTAAACTTGAAATTATAGCACTGCCTTTCCCATTGAGTTGTATTTAATGAGATGACAAATAGCCATGACTTGTCTGCAGTAAACAGTCAACAAATATTAGCTACTGTCATAATTCTTTTTCCACATTTAACCAGGTTTCCTCCCTTTTAAGTACTTAAAATGTCAACATGTATATTTCTTCTTTCTTTCTTTTCCAAATTCCTAGTCACCTCGTAGCCACTGTCACTTATGGCTTCTCATTGGGCTCCACCCCCTAGCACCTTCACTATCTTAGTTCCTCTGGAAACATCAATGACTGTTTCTATTACCTTCTGATTTTATGTAATTACTCCTTTAAATGGTTCTTGTGGCTTCATAGGTGTTCAGTGTTAGCACTTGGCACTTGCAGCGATTAGTGACATTTAATGTCTCTACTTCAGTATGGAAAAAGAGATGATATATGTGGATTTTTTTACTGGGATAGGAGTTACCCTGGAAGTGAATGAAAGAAAAGTCTTGGCAGAGATCATTTGCTTTTTTTTTTTTTTTCTGAATCTTTTTTTCCCCCTCCCATGAGTGACTTCTTTCCTCCCTTGAAATACCTTCCCCAGTTACTCAGGCAGAATGAAGGAAGGTAGGATGGATTGAAAACCATGTGAGGTGGGTGGGATATTGTAGGTTTGTGGGGGAAACAGTATTAGCTTAAATGATGAAGGCCTTCAACTTCTGGCCTGGTTCCTGAACACTGCATCTTCCTTTTGCCTGTTTCAGTAAATGGTTTCTATTCTCTGTATCAGTCATTCTCATGACAGGCTTCATGATGGCCACAGCCGCTTACAAATGACTTTGCTTTTATAGCCATTTCCATTCTCCCAAGCTGCAAAAGCTGCTATCTCCATGGGGATTTTCCCAAAGGATGTAACAGCATTTAGAGGGCCATACGTGTATTTTGCATATAATTTACATATGATTTACAGTCTGTTCTACGGTGGTTTCAATTTTGTAAGTCTTACCTACTGGTGATCTTTTTCTCTTCTTGTTCTTGCATCTACCCTGAGAACTTGTGCAAACAGGTAGGTAGGCACAAGAGGGTGGGATACAGCACTAGAAAGAGTGGGGGGAAGGGTAAACATATTAGACATCTTATTGGGATCCAGAACAGTCCCTGGATCCAGCTAGTGTAGCACTCTGTTAGGGTGTCACATCTAGATAGGAGACACTTTTCAGTTGCTTCCAAATTTTTGCAATTTTTTTTAATGGTGTTGTAGTTCCATAAGAATTCTGTGTTGGCAATTTCTAATATCCTGCCTATCAAAGGCTCATCCAAGCCCACTTCTAGTTCCCTACCCTCCACTAGGTGAACTTTTAGGGAACTGGCTTTTGAGTCTTAGTTGAGAGCCCATGGTGAGATTGTTTTTGGAAAGATGTGATCCCCTTTGCTTCCCTGAGCCCCTGTTCCAGGCCATGTCTTCTCCTGAACATCACACCCAGAATAAATGCCAAACTCCAAACCCAGCCAGGTGCTAGTCCCAGGGCCGGCTGTGTAGCCTGAAGGGCTACTGCTGACCCTAGGTTGCTGAGGTTGATGAGAAGACCAGTCTTCATTTTTCCCCCTTCCTCATCAACCACACAGATAACACACATCCAGCATAGATTCCTTTTTTTCCCCCTTACTAATTATATCCTTCTCAGTTAAGATTTTTTGAGCATTATTTTCTGTATCTATATTTGAAAGCCATATCATTCCCTTTTCTTTCTTGAATATAAAATTTTATTCTAATGTTGAATATGATGGGAAAAAAATAAAAGAATCTCCAAGATATCTTCATACTCCTTTCTTATCTCTCCCAGGTTAAGAATCAGTGCTTAGCCCCTTTTTCTTTGAGGATTCATTGACTTACATGGGCATAGACCCTCTCTTCCATGAAGGGGAAGTGATACACCCTGATATTCATCCTGACTTTCTTGCAGACGTTAGTCCTACATTTTAAAATGAACCCTAGACATTTTTTTTGCTTGAGTGATTCTTCTGTTTCCTCAACTCATGCCTAAAACAGAACTCATTATTGCCCTCTCCGCCTATTCATCCCCCAACCCACCCCCACCTTCCTATTTCTGACAGTGTTCACTCGGCCTCCCATCTACTCCTCCCATGAAAAGTCTCATCGGTCACCCAAAGCCTGTTGGATCCTCTTTTTCCTTTTCCTCCTCATTGCCACGATTCTAATCTAGGCCCTCTGCCTGTGACTGATCTTTCTGCCTCTGTCTCTTTTTCCCTCTCATCTATCCTGTCCATACCATTGCCAAAGCAATCTTCCTCAACATCATTTTCCCTGGGTCATTCACCTGCCCATGAACCCTCACTGTGTCCCACCAGCTGTAAGATCCTTAGCCTTGAAAGTTAAGGCTTTCATACAATGGTTCTTATTCTCATCGTTAAGATCACCTTTTATTTCTTCCTTATAGGAACTGTTCATATGTGTTTGTTGTTATTTGAATAGCATATATTATATGCCTACCATGTGCCTGGCAGTGTCCTAGGTCCTTCTGGAAATTTGAACAGTAAAGTCCATACAAATTCACTCTGTGGTCCTGGGAGCTGGTGGTGTTACTTGGAGTGTCCTCCATTTCTTTAAATCCTAAATCATCTTCCAAGGTCTATTTCAAATCCCTCTTTACTCCAAGAACCTTTCCTGTACACCCAGGGTCCACCTCACAGTCCTGTGGTCTTTATTGTCTGAATTTGTCATTTGACACTTAGTAATGACTCATTCATTCATTCCTCATTCTGTTACCAAACATGTACTGAGCACCAACTATGTGTCAGTCATCGTGCTAGGTGTTACCTCACATATCAGTATGTTTTTAAAGCATAATAAAAATAACAACAGTAATCCTTATAAAGCCCTTACCATGTGCAGGCTCAGTTTTATGTATATTCACTTATTTAATACTCAAAATCTATGAGTTTGGTATTATTATTCAAATTTTGAAAATGGGAAAATAAAAGCACAGAGATATTCAGCAAATTTACCAGGGTCACAAGCTAGAAAGTAACAAAGCTGGGATTCACATTTGGCTCTGAAGTCCTTGATCTTAACCCCTTTACTTCACTGTCAGATACCAGTAATATATATAACATGCATGTTTATGTAAATATAAACACATAACATCTTCCCAGTTAGACTCTACACTCCTGGAGGTTAGTAACCATCTACCATACTGGTATATCCAGTACCTTACCCAGTCTTTCCATCTAGTAGATCCTTGCATCACTTGGTTGATGGGTTGTTGGCTCTTCATTCATCTGACCTGGGGGTGGGGGAGGGAGCAGTGGGGGTTGGCAGCTGAGATTTTTAACAGCAGGTAGGAGAGTCTGGGAATAAGAGGGGACAGAAACCATTTCAGAATAGAACTGGACACCTTGAGATTCTTGGTTTCCAGTTCTTAACTCTCCAAGTGTTGAGAATAGATTTGTTTAAGAGAAGATACTGATGTAGCTCTTGAAAGTGGAATAAAATTTCCTTGTCCAAAACCAAAATAAAACTTAAACCATATTACGGTTGTAGTTTCTCCCTTCCACCACCCTGTTTCGTGTCCATTTTGCTTTTTTAGCTGAAAAACCAATTTTAACATCAGGATTCCGGATTTACATCCTTGGCCTAATATTTCTATTTAAGATTTTCATAAGTTGAAGAATATGAACATTTTATTAGAGTTCCAATACTGCAACTATATATGTAGCTTAATAAAGCCTGATAAGTACATATTTGAATTTAAAAAACACAGGTGGTGGGTTATTTGCATTTTAAAAGGATTCCTTCTTTTACAAAAGGATCCACTGCAGGGTTCCATTAAATATCCAGTTCCTCTTAGCGCATTTATCATACAATTTAATTTACCAAAATTTGATTTATATGCCACTCTAAATGGGTAGCTCTCAAGTTCTAGCGAGAATGGGAATCACTTGGGCAACTGGTTTAAAATTCATATCTTTCCCGAAACTCCTCCCCAAGATTCTAATTTATTAGAGTCCTGGATCAGGGGCCCAGAATCTTCATTGTTAATAAGCATCCGCAGGTGGTCCCTGAAATATACTTTAGGAAACGCTGCTTTAAAGAAACACATGTAGCACATAGATGGACCCCATCTCCAGGGCTTTGGATTCCCTCTTATACCAATTGTCCTGTTTACTCTTCATTCAGTATATATATATTTTTTTACAATATCTATTTGAGTCAAAAAAAAAAGGAAAGACTATACCACATCTCTGAGCTGTTAAACATCTTTAACTGTAAGTGTGAAATGTTTGTCCTTTCATTTTTTAATTTTAAAAAAATTCTAAACTTTCCCCACTAGCTGTATTTAGATGTAATTAATGTACAACGTTGTGTAAGTTTATAGTGTACTAGGCATTGATTTAATATATTTAAATATTGCAAAATGATTAGCACCATAGCATTAGCTACCACTTCCATATCTTCACATAATCACTATTTCTTTTTTGTGGTGAGAACATTTAAGCTGTATTGTGTTGGCAACTTGCAAATATACAATACAGTATTAATTTCTTTTCATTTTTAACCCCTTCTTTCGCTCTTAGGTATCTTCTTAGATCTTCTTCTCATTTCTTTTTTAAAAATATTTTTCATGTTTATTATTTTTGAGAGAGAGAGAGAGAGAGACCGAGTGCAAGCAGGGGAGGGGGAGAGAGAGGGAGACACAGAATTTGAAGCAGACTCCAGGCTCTGAGCTGTCAGCACAGAGCTCAGTGTGGGGCTTGAACTCACAAACCACCAGATCATGACCTTAGCCAAAGTCAGACACCTGACTGACTGAGCTACCCCGGTGTCCCTTCTTCTTCTCTTAATTCTTACAATTCTCCTGTGAATAGTCACTTTTTCACATAACCCACCTGCCCCAGACCTCCCCTTTAGTGCTCCTGATCTGGATGGTGAAGGTGATGACTTGGTCCAGAAATATCAGGCATTTTAGAAACAGTGACTTCCACTGAGGTTTCTCTTAGCCAAATAAAGGGTTCTTGTGTTCTCTTTCCTTTTATCCTTTCCCAAAAAAGACCAAAAATTATTTTTTAAACAAATCATGAGAATGATTTACTTTGGCATGATTCCATTCTTCCGTGAGTATATTAATCCTAGGTCTGCTAGAAATGTGCATTTGAAGTGTGATTATAGTTTAATGAAATTTGTTTAAAAACCAGATTCCATGACATTTATGGCACATATATCTATGTATTTAATATATCATTGATCTTTTCAAAATCAGTTGGTTGACCCATATTTTGCCTCTGATTACTTTTCTAAATCTCTAGTAATCTCCAAAAACATTTAGGGATTTCTATACTTTGTAGAGATTTTTCTCCTTTATTAATCCTGCATGTCCCTGAATTTCACTCTGGGTAAAGGTTCTGTGGGGTGATATGGAGATTGTCAAATATCTCCATTAATAACGAAAGTGATGGTAGAGCTAATAACTGGTGCAGTTGGTTACTGGTTAGAAATCTTTTCTTTTAATAGATTTATCAGAGCTTATGCTTCCCATGAAGTAATGAGCTCTTAATAGCCTTGTTTGACTTCCTTAAGAACATAGCCAGAGGTTGTGCTATTTGTTAATTGGGATTTTTGTGTACCTTCTTTAATCCATTCAGTATTGGTCTTGACCTTCCTGATCAAGGGCCAGAGACCTTCTAGGACAAGATAGTGGTGGGGGATGTAATGGAAGGTAGGGCTGTGGTTGTCACTGGTCTAAGTCAAAGGTGGGAGGGGAAATCCTTTCAGGCTGTCTGAGCAACTCTGGGAAGCAGGAATTCATTCCATTTTTGTAGAAAAGAACACTGTATCCAGAAAATAAAATGGAGTGGTAACCTCTGGATGGTGGGATCAAAACAGATATGTTTTTCTTTTCTGAATTTTCCAAAATTGCTACAGTGACCATGTATTAGTGTAAAAAGCCATTTAAAAGAAAGAAGGAAATGTGCTTGGCCTGGCATCTTGAGTCTCCTTCGCAAGGAACCTAATCTTTACTAGGTTTATTTCAAATCCTGAGCATCATATAGAACAGTGGTGAGTGGAGGGTTCTCACGATGAGGCCCAGAGCAGTTCAGCAAATCAAAGACTGTCCTTGACCTGGAGGGTTGACCTGGAGGGCTGCTGTTCTGCCAGCAGCAGGGAGGTGGCTTCTCAGTGTCGGTTGCATGTGTGTGAGTGCGGATGTCCTGCCACTCAGTCCTCCTCCTACTTGAGAAGTAATTGACGATTGCATTGTATTGGGGATTTTAACTTTGTCTTCTTTCTTTTTTCCTTACCCTTCCCCCTCCTCACCCCCTTCCCCCCTCTTTTCCTTCCTCAAGGCCTCTCCCACCTCATGATGAGTGAACAAGGTAGGTGCTTTGTGCTTGTGGCCCTGCGGCTGCCCCGATTGCTTGCCTTTGTGCCTCTGGCTGGTCGCTCAGAGCCTCATTGTTGCTGGCAGGCCATTTGCTGCCTGTCCCTCCTGCTGTGGGCCAGGCTGGCAGCGGGGCCACCTTGTGGTGGGGGGCACCTTTCCCGATGCATCTTGGTTTCCTGTCCCCGACACCCCCTTGGCTTGTCCATTCTGCACCACCATTTGTCATTCCGGGCGCTGGCCCTGCCGGGCTGCCTCCAAGAGAGAAGCATGAAACAAGGCATGACGGCGTCGATAATGGGGGTGAATGAAGCTAATTTCAGAGCAGCAGAGCGGTTAACTTCCTCCTGCTCCTCCCTGCCCCATGCTGGGGCCCTGTGGGTGGAGGAGAGGAGCTGGGCTTCTCCCTGAATTTCACTCTGAGTAAAGGTTTGCTTTTTGTCTTCCCCTCTGTCCCACTGCCCATTTCAGCCTCACATGGTCAAAGGAAGCCCTTGGGGGTTTGACTGTTTCCACCTTTATATAAAAGCAAAAACCACCGAAAGAACATGCTAATGTCTTCATGGCAGGATTCTAACTCATTATACACCCCGAAGAAAACTGCATATAAAGATCTGTAAATTCAGCATCTGCAACCTAAAATATTCAAATATGCGGGGAATGAGCTGTGCAGGAAATTCAGCTCAGCTAAGCACAGGGTGGGCTGTGAATGAAGCCTTTTTCTCCTAAATAAAAATTTTCCACATCATCAGCCTAAATCAGGATTTGAGAACTGAGCCTACTTAAAATTGTCTTTTCCTTCTCTGTTCAATTGCTACTATTGTGTTTCTTCTGAGCCTTGGGATGATTGCAGGATTGCTTTACCTGCCTTGCCCTGACACCCAAAGAGTGTACTTTAATTTCTCTTGTCTGTTTCTTTTGAAAATACACACAGGACCCAGTGCCTCTTTTGGAGGGCCAAAGAAA